>JASTWF010000680.1:0-244610 GCA_030390025.1 Squalus acanthias
CCATTCACAGACCCAGACAACTCTATTAAAAATCCAGACAGCTCCATTCAAAGACCCAGACAGCTTCTTTCACAGACCCAGACAGCTCCATACACAGAATCAGACTGCTCCATTCACAGACCCAGACAGCTCATTCACAGACACAGATAGCTCCATTCACAGACTCAGACAGCTCCATTCACAGACGCAGACAGCTCCATTCACAGACTCAGGCAGCACAATTCACAGACCCAGACAGCTCCATTCACAGACCCAGATAACTCCATACACAGACTGAGACATCACCATTTACAGACTCTGGCAGCTCCATTCACAGACACAGACAGCTCCATTCACTGATCCAGACAGCTCCATTCACAGACCCAGACAACTCCATACAGAGACTGAGTCAGCTCCATTTACAGACTCTGGCAGCTCCATTCACAGACACAGACAACTCCATCACAGACTCAAGCAGCTCCATTTACAGACCCAAACAGGTCCATTTACAGACACTGACAGCTCAATTCACAGACCCAGACAGCTCGATTTACAGACCCAAACAGATCCATTTACAGACTCTGACAGCTCCATTCACAGACTGAGACAGCTCCATTCACAGACACAGACAGCTCCATTCACAGACTCAGACAGCTCCATTCACAGACCCAGACAGCTCCATTTACAGACACTGACAGCTCAATTCACAGACCCAGACAGCTCCATTTACAGACACTGACAGCTGAATTCACAGACCCAGACAGCTCCATTTACAGACACTGACAGCTCAATTCACAGACCCAGACAGCTCCATTTACAGACACTGACAGCTGAATTCACAGACCCAGACAGCTCCATTTACAGACACTGACAGCTCAATTCACAGACCCAGACAGCTCCATTTACAGACACTTACAGCTCAATTCACAGACCCAGACAGCTCCATTTACAGACACTGACAGCTCAATTCACAGACCCAGACAGCTCCATTTACAGACACTGACAGCTCAATTCACAGACCCAGACAGCTCCATTTACAGACTGACGTAATAAAGACTCACTACGCACTTGAACATAAAGCAAAGCTTTAATCAACTTGTAACAAAACATGGAGGTCTAGTTAGCAGTCACTAGCTTCCTGTTTCCAGATTGTCTCTGCCCAAGGTGGGCCCATGCCTGAGTATTTATACTCCCTGGACGGCGCCCCAGCTGGCCGCCCAGTAGTACTTCCTGAGTTGTTACTTGCGATTTATGACATTCTTCCTCCCTAAAAGGTTTGGAAGTCCAGTCTTCCTTTAACGGACTAGGCGGACCAGAAATAGCCGCAGACGTTTAGCTCTCTGCTTGTGACTGGAAGGCACGTCTCCCCGGACCGTGTCCTGGTCCCTGGGTCGCTTGGCCCGTACCGGTAAGTCAGTAGAGTCCGCGTCATCTTGATCATCCTGTGGAGGACTGGGAATATCATGGCTCCGGGTGCGGGTCCCCACAGGTGCTGAGCTGGCCTCATCCCGGGTCGTGGCTGGAGATTGTCCGGCGTCCTGGTTTCGGGTGGCCATCCTACGGGGAGCGTCCAGCTCCCTGAGTTGATCCGGTAGCGTTGCCGGCAGATCCCCCGATGCCCCATATCATTGTCGGGGGATCCTACATCATTCGGGCCCGTGTGACCGGTTGGGCAGGGAGCCAGATCTCGGAGCGAGACGGTGGTCTCCCGGCCATCAGGGTACCGTACGTGCGCATACGTGGGGTTTACCTCTGTTAACTCCACCTCGTCAACGAGAGGGTCGTTTTTGGCAGACCGGACGAACCTCCGGAGTAGTACTGGGCCTGGAGCCACCAACCATGACGGTAGAGACGTCCCATGTGTAGAGCGACGCCGGAATTTGAAGAATCGCTCATGAGGCGTGACATTAGTAGATGTGGAGAGAAGAGACCTGATAGAGTGTAACGCGTCGGAGAGCACCGTTTCCCACTGCTGGTCCGGCAGGTTGCGTGACCTTAGTGCCAGACGGACAGCGTTCCAGATGATGGCATTGTATCGTTCAACCTGTCCGTTACCGATTGGGTGATATGGTGTCGTCCTACTTGAGGTGATTCCCCGTTGGGAGAGATAACTTTTAAGTTCACTCGACATAAAGGAGGGACCCCGATCAGTGTGGATAAAATTGGCCGTCCCGCAAAGGGAAAAGACCTGATCGAGGCATTTAATTACCGTAGAGGTAAGCATATTAGGGCAGGGGAAGGCGAAGGGAAAGCGTGAATACTCGTCCACCATCGTAAGTAGGTAGGTGTTCCTTGTCGACGAAGGCAATGGCCCTTTAAAGTCTATGCTGAGCCTCTGCATAGGCTGCATTGCATGTATGAGTAAGCCATCTGATGGGCGAAAGAATTGTGGTTTCAATTCTGCACAAATCCTACAGGAGGAGCATGTTTTCTTTACGTCCTCGGTTGAAAATGGCAGATTTTTGGAGCGCACAAAGTGCAACATGCGGGTCACACCAGGATGGCATAAGTCCATATGCAAATCCGCCAGAGTCGACGTTGACATTGAGGAGCAAAATGCCCGTGTGAAGGTATCTGGGGCCACGTTCTGTTTGCCGGGTCGGTAACAGATAGTATATCCAAAGGCAGCCAGCTCCATCCTCCAGAGTTGAATTTTATTATTTTTGATTTTCGTGCGCCTCCGGTTACCCAACATGAAGGCCACAGAGCGCTGGTCAGTTATAAGCGTAAAATGACGCCGAGCAAGAAAATGACCCCATTGGCGTACAGCCTCGATGATGGCCGTAGCCTCCTTCTCGACGGGGGGGTAATGGAGCTCGCTACCCTGCAAGGTTCTGGATAGGAATGCCACGGGTCGGCCACCTTGATTCAAGGTAGCGGAGATCGCCACCTCCGATGCATCGCATTCGACCACAAAAGGAAGATTTTCGTCAATGGAGCGAAGCGTGGCTTTCTCCAGCTGTCGTTTGAGGAGGTTGAAGGCAGAAATAGCCGTAGCTTCCAATGGAAAAGACTTCGCATGGAGCAGGGGCTGTATTTTATCGGAGAAGTGTGGTATCCATTTTGCGTAATAAGCAAACATGCCAAGTGCCCGATGAAGAGAGCCGAGGTTCGTCGGGGGAGGGAGCTCCTGAAGAGGACGAAGTCGCTCTGGGTCCGGTTTAATAACACCGTTGCCCACCCAGTAGCCAAGAATGTTCACCGATGGCACCGACTTCACCGATTTGGATTCGTTTAACGTGAAGTGGCGACGGCGGAGTACGTCAAAAAATCTCTGAAGATTGGCGTCATGCTCCTTTTGATCATGGCCGGCAATAGTGATATTGTCTAAATACGGAAAGGTATCCGTCAAGTTCTCTTGCCGGACTAGGCCATCCATGGCCCGTTGGAAGACGGCCACCCCATTGGTGACCCCGAATGGAAGGCGGCGAAACTGGAAAAGCCGACCATTGGCCTCAAACGCCGTATACTTCTTGTCGGAGTCTTGCAGTGGCACCTGCTGGTACACGCTTTTTAAATCGAAGGTCGAGAATACCTTGTATTTGGCAAGGTTGTTGACCATGTCATCTATGCGTGGCAGCGGGTAGGCATCCAGATCGGTATATAGATTATTAGTCTGCGAATAATCGATACACAGACGTTTTTTATGTTGTTTTAAGGGATTCCTCACGATGACGACCTGAGCCCGCCAGGGAGATGAACATGGCTCGATAATACCGTCGACTAAAAGGTGAGAGATTTCCGCCTCAATAAACGCTCGATCATCTTGGCTAAAGCGTCGCGATTTGGTGGCTATGGGTTTACAGCAGGGGGGAAGATTGGCAAACAGGGAGGGTTCACCGAGTAAGGCCGCCGAGAATGCACAAAACGGCACCTTAGAAATGGTAAGCTCCGGCCTTGACCCTCCAAACTCAAAAGTGATCTTCTTGTGCTGCTTCTGGAAGTCCTGTCCCAGAAGCACATCGCTGCATAAGTTTGCGAGTACTCCGAGCCGGGTGGAGAGATACGTGCGGCCGTTGAGGATGAGGTTGACCAGACAGAAGCCAGAAGAATTGGTGGTCAGAGTCGTCAGAGCCATTGCAATCTCCCTGTCCGAGGGATAAATGTGCAGTTTTAACCTGTTGACAGCCCGCTTACTAATGAAGCTGTCAGAGCTGCAGGAGTCGATTAGCGCGCTTTGAGTGTGCCCATTTACTGAAACCTTCGTGGCTGCATGGGACAAACTTTGGGGAAAAACAGCCGTGATGGGAGGAGGGGCAATTTTCCCTTCGGCAACTGTAGCCTTAACAGTAGTTCTTGGGGGAGGAGCAGCTCCATAGATAGCAGCTGTGAAGCTAACCGGAGCTCTCGACCGGTATACTTTAGAGGAGCGGCCTTTCTTGTTAGCAAAGGCCCGTGACTGGCATACCTTGGAAAAGTGTCCTTTCTTGCTGCAATGATTGCAGGTCACATTACGAGCCGGGCAAAATTTTCTGTGATGGCACGCCCCTCCACAAAAGAAACACTTTCTTCCTGATTGCCAGGATGCTGCTAGGGCGGGGTCGTCATCAGCGAAGGCCTCTAGGGTAGGGTCGTCGTCTGTTAGAGTAGAGTCAACATCAGTGGGGGCATCCGCCCGAGACCTACCGAAAGACTCATTAAAGGAGATAGCCGCCGCCCGTGCACGTGGTGGGAGATAAGTGTCTGCATTTTTCTTGGCCAAGTCCAAGGAACACGCCTGGTCATAAGCAGCCCGTAAATTGAGGGTTTTATTTTCCAGCAGGCGCTGACGTATAAAAGGGGACACGATTCCATTGATAAAGGAATCGCGGATTAGTTCCTCTTGATACTGTTCAGCTGAAACTGCTTTAAGGTTACAATCCTTGCAGAGCCTGCGAAGTTTCTGGAGAAATTCATCGAGTGATTCCCCAGGCTGCTGCCGAGTTGTGGCCAGTAGGTGTCGAGCAAAGATTTCATTTGGGGACTTGACATATAGCTGCTGTAAGATTTCGATAGCAGTGTCATAGTCTATACAGTCCTCAATATAATCATACACATGAGGAGACACGTAGTTGATAAGCATTCGTAACTTATTAGGGACATCCGCCCCACATTCTTCAAGAAAGTTGCTGAAGGTACGAAACCAATGCTTCCATACCTTTGCTGCCGCAGGTGCATTCGGGTCCAGGTCGAGACGAGCGGGTCTAAGGAGTTTTTCCATGATGGATCAGTTTCTTGCCCAAGTTCCCTTCTGTGGTTTGAGTTGCAGCTGGTTGTTCCGAATCACCCAAAGCGTGGAGACGATATCAAGTTGATTAAATTGACGTAATAAAGACTCACTACGCACTTGAACATAAAGCAAAGCTTTAATCAACTTGTAACAAAACATGGAGGTCTAGTTAGCAGTCACTAGCTTCCTGTTTCCAGATTGTCTCTGCCCAAGGTGGGCCCATGCCTGAGTATTTATACTCCCTGGACGGCGCCCCAGCTGGCCGCCCAGTAGTACTTCCTGAGTTGTTACTTGCGATTTATGACACAGACCATGACAGCTCCATTCACAGACTGAGACAGCTCCATTCACAGACACAGACAGCTCCATTCACAGACTCAGACAGCTCCATTCACCGACCCAGACAGCTCCATTCACAGACCCAGAAAGCTGCATTCACAGACCCAGACACTGCCATTCACAGACCCAGACAGCTCCATACACAGACTCAGACAGCTCCATTCACAGACCCAGACAGCTCATTCACAGACACAGATAGCTCAATTCACAGACGCAGACAGCTCCATTCACAGACCCAGATAACTCCATACACAGACTGAGACAGCTCCATTTACAGACTCTGGCAGCTCCATTCACAGACACAGACAGCTCCATCACAGACTCAAACAGCTACATTTACAGACCCAAACAGCTCCATTTATAGACACTGACAGCTCAATTCACAGACCCAGACTGCTCCATTTACAGACCCAAACAGATCCATTTACAGACTCGGACAGCTCCATTCACAGACGGAGACAGCTCCATTCACAGACACAGACAGCTCTATTCACAGACTCAGATAGCTCCATTCACCGACCCAGACAGCTCCATTCACAGACCCAGAAAGCTGCATTCACAGACCCAGACACTGCCATTCACAGACCCAGAAAGCTAATTTCACAGACCCAGACAGCTCTGTACACAGACTCAGAAAGCTCCATTCTCAGAATCAGACAGCTTCATTCACAGACTCAGACAGCACCATTTGCAGATCCAGACAGCTCCATTCACAGACTCAGACAGCACCATTTACAGATCCAGACAGCTCCATTCACAGACCCAGACAGCTCCATTCACAGACACAGACAGCTCCATTCACAGACCCAGACATTTCCATTCACAGACTCAGACAGCTCCATTCACAGACTCAGACAGCTCCATTCACAGACCCAGACAGCTCATTCACAGACAAAGATGGCTCCATTCACAGACCCAGCAGCTCCATTCACAGACCCAGACAGCTCCATTTACTGATCCAGACAGCTCATTCACAGACACAGATGGCTCCATTCACAGACACATGCAGCTCCATTCACAGACTCAGACAGCTCCATTCACAGACTCAGACAGCTCCATTCACAGACTCAGACAGCTCCATTCACAGACCCAGACAGCTCATTCACAGACAAAGATGGCTCCATTCACAGAATCAGCAGCTCCATTCACAGACCCAGACAGCTCCATTTACAGACCCAGACAGCTCATTCACAGACACAGATGGCTCCATTCACAGATACATGCAGCTCCATTCACAGACCCAGACAGCTCATTCACAGACACAGACAGTTCCATTCACAGATCCAGACAGCTCCATTCACAGACCCAGACAGCTCCATTCACAGACCCAGACAGCTCCATTCAGAGACCCAGACAGCTCATTCACCGACACAGATAGCTCCATTCACAGACCCAAACAGCACCATTCACAGACTCAGACAGTTCCATTCACAGACCCAGACAGCTCCATTCACAGACTCAGTCAGCTTCATTCATGGACCCAGGCAGCTGATTTCACAGACCCAGACAGCACGTTTCACAGATCCAGACAGCTCCATTCAAAGACACAGACAGCTCATTTCATCGACGAAGACAGCTCCATTTACAGACCCAGACAGCTCCATTTACAGACCGAGACAGATCCATTTACAGACCCAAACAGCTCCATTGACGAGAGTTCTTCGAGCTGAAACGTTCACTCTGTTTCTCTCTCCACGGATTGTGCCTAGCTTGCAGAGTTTTCCAGCGTTTTCTGTTGTTAGATTCATTCACAGATTCAGAAAGTTAATTTCAGAGACCTAGCTAAAACCATTCACAGACACAGACTGTTCCATTCACAGACCCAGACTGCTCCATTCACAGACTACGAAAGTTCATTGCACAGATCCAGACAGCTCCATTCACAGACACAGACAGATCCATTCACAGTCTCAGAGAGTTCCATTCACAGACCCAGACAGCTCCATTCACTGACTCCAAAAGTTAATTTCACAGATCCAGACAGCTACATTCACAGACCCAGACAGTTCCATTCAGAAACCAAGACAGCTCCATTCACAGACCCAGATAGCTCCATTCACTGACTCAGACAGCTCCATTCACAGACTCAGACTGCTCCATTCACAGACCCAGCAGCTCCATTCACAGACTCAGACAGCGCCATTCACAGACACAGACAGCTCCATCACAGACTCAAACAGCTCCATTTACAGACCCAGACAGCTCCATTTACAGACTCAGACAGCTCCATTCACAGACACAGACAGCTCCATCACAGACTCAAACAGCTCCATTTACAGACTCAGACAGCTCCATTCACAGACTCAAACAGCTCCATTCAAAAACTCAGCCAGCTACATTCACAGACCCAGGCAGTGCCATTCACAGACCCAGTAAGCTAATTTCACAGACTCAGACAGCTCTATTACAGACTCAGAAAGCTCCATTCTCAGAATCAGACAGCTCCATTCACAGACTCAGACAGCACCATTTACAGATCCAGACAGCTCCCTTCACAGACCCAGACAGCTCCATTCACAGACCCAGACAGCTCCATTAACAGACCCAGACAGTTCCATTCACAGACCCAGACAGCTCCATTCACAGACCCAGACAGCTCCATTAACAGACCCAGACAGTTCCATTCACAGATTCAGAATGCTCCATTCACAGTACAGACAGCTCCATTCACAGACACAGACAGTTCCATTCACAAACCCAAACTCCATTCACAGACTCAGACAGCTCCATTCACAGACCCAGGCAGCTCCATTCACAGACCCAGGCAGCACCATTCACAGACCCAAACAGCTCCATTCACAGACAGAGACAGCTCCATTTACAGACCCAGATAATTCATTCACAGACACAGACAGCCCCATTCACAGACCCAAACAGCTCCATTTACAGACCCAGACAGCTCATTCACAGACACAGATGGCACCATTCACAGACCCAGACAGCTCATTCACAGACCCAGGCAGCTCCATTCACAGACTCAGACAGCTCCATTTACAGACACAGACAGCTCCATTTACAGACTCAGACAGCTGCATTCGCAGACCCAAACAGCTTCATTTGCAGACCCAGATTGCTCCATTTACTGTCTCAGAAAGTTCATTTCAGAGACTCAGACTGCTCCATTCAGAGACTCGGAAAGATTATTTCACAGATCCAGACAGCTCCATTCACAGACCAAGACAGCTCCATTCACAGACCCAGACAGATCCATTCACAGACCCAGACAGCTCCATTCACAGACCCAGACAGCTCCATTCACAGAACCAGACAGCTCCATTAACAGACTCAGACAGCTTCATTCACAGACTCAGACAGCTCCATTCACAGACCCAGACAGTTCCATTCAGAGACCCAGACAGCTCCATTCACAGACTCAGACAGCTCCATTCACAGACCCAGAGAGTTCCATTCAGAAACCCAGACAGCTCCATTCACAGACCCAGATAGCTCCATTCACTGACTCAGACAGCACCATTCACAGACTCAGACAGCTCCATTCACAGACCCAGACAGATCCATTCACAGACTCAGACAGCAACATTCACAGACACGGAAAGCAAATTTGAAAAAAACAGACAGCTCATTTCACGAACAGATTCAGACAATTCATTTGACAGACACAGACATCTCCATTCCGAAACTCAAAAAGCTCATTTCAGACACACAGACACCACCATTCAAAGATCCAGACGGCTGACTTCAAATACTCTGAAAGCTCAGTTCACAGACCCAGACAGCTCCATTAACAACGTCAGACAGCTCTATTCACAGACACAGACAACTCCATTTTCAGACCCAGACAGCACATTTCACAGATCCAGACAGCTCATTCAAAGACACAGACAGCTCCATTCACAGACCTAGATAGCTCCATTCACAGACACAGACAGTTCCATTCACAGATCCAGACAGCTCCATTCACAGAACCAGACAGCTCCGTTCACAGACCCAGACAGCTCCATTCACAGACTCAGACAGCTCCATTCACAGACCCAGACAGCTCATTCACAGACACAGACAGTTCCATTCACAGATCCAGACAGCTCCATTCACAGACACAGACAGCACCATTCAAAGACCCAAACAGCTCCATTAACAGACCGAGACAGCTCTATTTACAGACTCTGACAGCTCAATTCACAGACACAGACAGCTCCATTCAGAGACACAGAAAGCTCCATTTACAAACTCTGGCAGCTCCATTCACAGACACAGAAAGCTCCACTCACAGACTCAGACAGCTCCATTTACAGACCCAAACAGCTAGTTTTACAGACCCAGACAGTTTCATTCAGAGACCCAGACAGCTCCATTTACAGACTCTCGCAGCTCCATTCACAGACATAGATATCTCCCTTCACAGACACAGACAGCTCATTTCACGAACAGATTCAGACAATTCATTTGACAGACACAGACATCTCCATTCCGAAACTCAAAAAGCTCATTTCAGACACACAGACACCACCATTCAAAGATCCAGACGGCTGACTTCAAATACTCTGAAAGCTCAGTTCACAGACCCAGACAGCTCCATTAACAACGTCAGACAGCTCTATTCACAGACACAGACAACTCCATTTTCAGACCCAGACAGCACATTTCACAGATCCAGACAGCTCATTCAAAGACACAGACAGCTCCATTCACAGACCTAGATAGCTCCATTCACAGACACAGACAGTTCCATTCACAGATCCAGACAGCTCCATTCACAGAACCAGACAGCTCCGTTCACAGACCCAGACAGCCCCATTCACAGACTCAGACAGCTCCATTCACAGACCCAGACAGCTCATTCACAGACACAGACAGTTCCATTCACAGATCCAGACAGCTCCATTCACAGACACAGACAGCTCCATTCAAAGACCCAAACAGCTCCATTAACAGACCCAGACAGCTCCATGCACAGACCGAGTCAGCTCCATTCACAGACCCAAACTGCTCATTCACAGACTCAGACAGCTCCATTCACAGACGCAGACAGCTCCATTCACAGACTCAGACAGCACCATTCACAGACCCAAACAGCTCCTTCACAGACTCAGACAGCTCCATTCACAGACCCAGAGAGCTCCATTCACAGACCAAGACAGCTCCATTCACAGACCAAGACAGCTCCATTCAGAGACCCAGAGAGCTCCATTCACAGACCAAGACAGCTCCATTCACAGACTCAGACAGCTCCATTCACAGACCCAGAGAGCTCCATTCACAGACCAAGGCAGCACCATTCACAGACTAAGACAACTCCATTCACAGACCCAGACAGCTCCATTCACAGACCCAGACAACTCCATACACAGACTGAGACTGCTCCATTTACAGACTCTGGCAGCTCCATTCACAGACACAGACAGCTCCATTTACAGACTCAAACAGCTCCATTCACAGACCCATGCAGCTCCATTCACAGACCCAGACAACTCATTGCACAGACACAGTGAGCTCAATTCACAGACCCCGACATCACAATTCACAGACCCAGACAGCTCCATTCACAGACTCAGACAGCTCCATTCACAGATCCAGACAGCTCCATTCACAGATTCAGACAGCTCCATTCACAGATCCAGACAGCTCCATTCACAGATCCAGACAGCTCCAATCACAGACCCAGAAAACTAATTTCACAGACTCAGACAGCTCCATTCACAGACCCAGAAATCTAATTTCACAGACTCAGAAAGCTCCATTCTCAGACTCAGACAGCTCCATTCACAGACTCAGACAGCACCATTTACAGATCCAGACAGCTCCATTCATAGACTCAGAGAGCACCATTTACAGATCCAGACAGCTCCATTCACAGACCCAGACAGCTCCATTCACAGACCCAGACAGCTCCATTCACAGACCCAGACAGTTCCATTCACAGACTCAGAATGCTCCATTCACAGGCACAGACAGCTCCATTCACAGACCCAGACAGTTCCATTCACAGACACAGACAGCTCCATTTAGAGACCCAGACAGCTCCATTTACAGACTCTCGGAGCTACATTCACAGACTCTCGCAGCTCCAGTCACAGACCCAGACAGCTCTATTTACAGACTCAGACAGCTCCATTCAGAGACCCAGAGAGCTCCATTCACAGACCCAGACAGCTCCATTCACAGACACAGACAGCTCTATTCAAAAATCCAGACAGCTCCATTCAAAGACCCAGACAGCTTCTTTCACAGACCCAGACAGCTCCATACACAGACTCAGACAGCTCCATTCACAGACCCAGACAGCTCATTCACAGACACAGATAGCTCCATTCACAGACTCAGACAGCTCCATTCACAGACGCAGACAGCTCCATTCACAGACTCAGACAGCACAATTCACAGACCCAGACAGCTCCATTCACAGACCCAGACAACTCCATACACAGACTGAGACAGCTCCATTTACAGACTCTGGCAGCTCCATTCACAGACACAGACAACTCCATCACAGACTCAAACAGCTCCATTTACAGACCCAAACAGCTCCATTTACAGACACTGACAGCTCAATTCACAGACCCAGACAGCTCCATTTACAGACCCAAACAGATCCATTTACAGACTCGGACAGCTCCATTCACAGACTGAGACAGCTCCATTCACAGACACAGACAGCTCCATTCACAGACTCAGACAGCTCCATTCACAGACCCAGACAGCGCCATTCACAGACCCAGAAAGCTGCATTCACAGACCCAGACACTGCCATTAAAAGACCCAGAAAGCTAATTTCACAGACCCATACAGCTCTGTACACAGACTCAGAAAGCTCCATTCTCAGAATCAGACAGCTCCATTCACAGACTCAGACAGCACCATTTCCAGATCCAGACAGCTCCATTCACAGACTCAGACAGCACCATTTACAGATCCAGACAGCTCCATTCACAGACCCAGACAGCTCCATTCACAGACACAGACAGCTCCATTCACAGACCCAGACATGTCCATTCACAGACACAGAATGCTCCATTCAGAGGCCCAGACAGCTCCATTCACAGACTCAGACAGCTCCATTCACAGACTCAGACAGCTCCATTCACAGACTCAGACAGCTCCATTCACAGACCCAGACAGCTCATTCACAGACAAAGATGGCTCCATTCACAAACCAGCGGACAAAGGAGGAGCCATCGTCATACAGAACAGAACGGATTATTGTAAAGAAGCATACCGACAACTGGCACAACCAGGAACACTACAGACAGTTACCCTCAGATCCGACCAAAGAACACACCCGCCAACTCAATAGACTGATCAAGACCTTCGATCCAGACCTTCAAAACATCCTACGCGCTCTCATCCCACGTACTCCCCGCGTGGGAGACTTCTACTGCCTCCCAAAGATACACAAAGCCAACACACCCGGACGTCCTATCGTATCAGGCAATGGAACCCTGTGTGAGAACCTCTCTGGATACGTCGAGGGCATTCTGAAACCCATCGTACAGGGAACCCCCAGCTTCTGTCGCGACACTACAGACTTCTTACAGAAACTCAGCACCCACGGACCAGTTGAACCAGGAACACTCCTTGCCACGATGGACGTATCGGCACTCTACACCAGTATCCCCCACGATGACGGCATCGCTGCAACAGCCTCAGTACTCAACATCAACAACAGCCAATCTCCAGACGCCATCCTACAACTCATCCGCTTCATCCTTGACCACAATGTCTTCACCTTCGACAACCATTTTTTTACCCAAACACACGGAACAGCCATGGGGACCAAATTCGCACCCCAATACGCCAACATCTTCATGCACAAGTTCGAGCAAGACTTCTTCGCTGCACAGGACCTCCAGCCAACGCTGTACACCAGATACATCGACGACATTTTCTTCCTTTGGACCCATGGCGAAGGATCACTGAAAAGACTACACGATAACATAAACAAGTTCCATCCCACCATCAAACTCACCATGGACTACTCCTCAGAATCGGTCTCATTCCTGGACACACGAATCTCCATCAAAGACGGACACCTCAGCACTTCACTCTACCGCAAGCCCACGGACAACCTCACGATGCTCCACTTCTCCAGCTTCCACCCTAACCATGTTAAAGAAGCCATCCCCTATGGACAAGCCCTGCGAATACACAGGATCTGCTCAGACGAGGAGGAACGCGATGGACACCTACGGACGCTGAAAAACGCCCTCGTAAGAACGGGATATGACGCTCGACTCATCGATTGACAGTTCCGACGGGCCACAGCGAAAAATCGCATAGACCTCCTCAGAAGGCAAACATGGGACACAACCAACAGGGTACCCTACGTCGTCCAGTACTTCCCCGGAGCGGAGAAACTACGCCATGTTCTTCGCAGCCTTCAACATGTCATCGATGACGACAAACACCTCGCTAAGGCCATCCCCACGCCTCCACTACTTGCCTACAAACAGCCGCCTAACCTCAGAAGTACCATCGTTCGCAGCAAATTACCCAGCTTTCAGGATAACAGCGACCACGACACCACACAACCCTGCCATGGCAAACTCTGCAAGACATGCCAGATCATCAACACAGATACCACCATCACACGTGAGGACACTACCCACCAGGTACATGGTACATACTCATGTGACTCGGCCAACGTTGTCTACCTCATACGTTGCAGGAAAGAATGCACCGCGGCATGGTACATCGGCGAGACCATGCAGATACTGAGACAACGTATGAATGAGCACCGCGCAACAATCGCCAGGCAGGATTGTTACCTCCCAGTCGGGGAATACTTCAGCAGTCAAGGACATTCAGCCTCGGATCTGCGGGTAAGCGTTCTCCAAGGCAACCTTAGAAACACACGACAACGCAAAATCATCGAGCAGAAACTGATAGCCAAGTTCCGCACTCATGAAGACGTTCTCAACCGGGATCTTGGGTTTATGTCACGATACATGACGTGATCCGGACTCGAGTCGTCGTTGGCTTGTTCACAGATGTGATTCCCAGTAAAAAAGTAAAAATTTTCCCAGTAAAAAAGTAAAAATTTTAAAGCTTTTCGTTTTACATACAGACAGCAGCTTTTGACACGTTAGAACCCCTGCGACTACACCTCATTGTCTCAGTTGTATCTTGCTATGTCTTTGATGTGGTACCTTCCTGGCTGACTTGATTAACTTTATCACACCTCGGCAGATAGTCAGGATGATTTAATTTAGTGGTCTGCAATTGTAAGGTACACATGCTTTGTTCTCTATCTATATATGCTTTGGCGATTCTGTATCTAATTTACTTCACCTGAGGAAGGAGCAATCGATAGCTCCGAAAGCTTGTGATTTCAAATAAAACTGTTGGACTATAACCTGGTGTTGTGCGACCTCTCAATTTTGTCCATTCACAGACCCAGCAGCTCCATTCACAGGCCCAGACAGCTCATTCACAGACACAGATGGCTCCATTCACAGACACATGCAGCTCCATTCACAGACTCAGACAGATCCATTCACAGACTCCGAAAGTTTATTTCACTGATCCAGACAGCTCCATTCACAGACCCAGACAGCTCCATTCACAGAAACAGACAGCTCCATTCACAGACCCAGACAGCTCCATTTACAGACCCAGACAGCTCCATTCACAGACTCAGACACCTCCATTCACAGATTCAGACAGCTACATTCACAGACTAAGACACCTCCATTCACAGACTCAGACAGCTTCATTCACAGACTGAGACAGCTCCATTCACAGACCCAGACAGCTCCATTCACAAACTCAGACAGATCCATTCACAGACTCAGACAGCAACTTTCACAGACATGGAAAGCTAATTTGAAAAAAACAGACAGCTCATTTCACGAACAGATTCAGACAATTCATTTGACAGACCCAGACATCTCCATTCAGAAACTCAAAAAGCTCATTTCAGACACTCAGACAGCTCCATTCAAAGATGAAACGGCTGACTTCAAAGACACTGAAAGCTCAGGTCACAGACCCAGGCAGCTCCATTAACAACGTCAGACAGCTGTATTCACAGACCCAGACAACTCCATTTTCAGACCCAGACAGCAAATTTCACAGATCCAGACAGCTCATGCAGAGTCACAGAAAGTTCCATTCACAGATCCAGACAGCTACATTTACAGACTCAGACACCTCCATTCACAGACCCAGACAGCTCCATTCACAGACACAGACAGTTCCATTCACAAATCCAGACAGCTGCATTCACAGAACCAGACAGCTCCATTCACAGACCCAGACAGATCCATTCAGAGACCAAGACAGCTCTATTTACAGACTCTGACAGCTCAATTCACAGACACAGACAACTCCATTCAGAGACCCAGACAGCTCCATTCAGAGACCCAGACAGCTTCTTTCACAGACTCAGACAGCTCCATATACAGAATCAGACTGCTCCATTCGCAGACCCAGACAGCTCATTCACAGACACAGATAGCTCCATTCACAGACTCAGACAGCTCCATTCTCAGACGCAGACAGCTCCATTCACAGACTCAGGCAGCACAATTCACAGACTCAGACAGCTCCATTCACAGACCCAGATAACTTCATACACAGACTGAGACAGCTCCATTTACAGACTCTGGCAGCTCCATTCACAGACACAGACAGCTCCATTCACTGACCCAGACAGCTCCATTCACAGACCAGACAACTCCATACAAAGACTGAGACAGCTCCATTTAAAGACTCTGGCAGCTCCATTCACAGACACAGACAACTCCATCACAGACTCAAACAGCTCCATTTACAGACCCAAACAGCTCCATTTACAGACACTGAAAGCTCAATTCAAAGACCCAGACAGCTCCATTTACAGACCCAAACAGATCCATTTACAGACTCTGACAGCTCCATTCACAGACTGAGACAGCTCCATTCACAGACACAGACAGCTCCATTCACAGACTCAGACTGCTCCATTCACAGACCCCGACAGCGCCATTCACAGACCCAGAAAGCTGCATTCACAGACCCAGACACTGCCATTCACAGACCCAGAAAGCTAATTTCACAGACCCAGACAGCTCTGTACACAGACTCAGAAAGCTCCATTCTCAGAATCAGACAGCTCCATTCAAAGACTCAGACAGCACCATTACCAGATCTAGATAGCTCCATTCACAGACACAGACAGCACCATTTACAGATCCAGACAGCTCCATTCACAGACCCAGACAGCTCGATTCACAGACACAGATAGCTCCATTCACAGACCCAGACATGTCCATTCACAGACTCAGAATGCTCCATTCAGAGGCCCACACAGCTCCATTCACAGACTCAGACAGCTCCATAAACAGACTCAGACAGCTCCATTCACAGACCCAGACAGCTCATTCACAGACAAAGATGGCTCCATTCACAGACCGAGCAGCTCCATTCACAGACCCAGACAGTTCCATTTACAGACCCAGACAGCTCATTCACAGACACAGATGGCTCCATTCACAGGCACATGCAACTCCATTCACAGACTCAGAGAGATCCATTCACAGACTCCAAAATTTATTTCACAGATGCAGACAGCTCCATTCACAGACCCAGACAGCTGCATTCACAGAACCAGACAGCTCCATTCACAGACCCAGACAGCTCCATTCACAGACTCAGACAGCTCCATTTACAGACCCAGACAGCTCCATTCACAGACTCAGACACCTCCATTCACAGATTCAGACAGCTCCATTCACAGACCCAGACACCTCCATTCACAGACTCAGACAGCTCCATTCACAGACTGAGACAGCTCCATTCACAGACCCAGGCAGTTCTATTCAGAGACCCAGACAGATCCATTCACCGACTCAGACAGCAACATTCACAGACATGGAAAGCTAATTTGAAAAAAACAGACAGCTCATTTCACGAACAGATTCAGACAATTCATTTGACAGACCCAGACATCTCCATTCAGAAACTCAAAAAGCTCATTTCAGACACACAGGCAGCTCCATTCAAAGATCCAAACGACTGACTTCAAAGACTCTGAAAGCTCAGGTCACAGACCCAGACAGCTCCATTAACAACGTCAGACAGCTCTATTCACAGACCCAGACAAGTCCATTTTCAGACCCAGACAGCACATTTCACAGATCCAGACTGCTCATGCAGTGACACAGACAGTTCCATTCACAGATCCAGACAGCTACATTTACAGACACAGACACCTCCATTCACAGACCCAGACAGCTCCATTCACAGACACAGACAGTTCCATTCACAAATCCAGACAGCTGCATTCACAGAACCAGACAGCTCCATTCACAGACCCAGACAGATTCATTCAGAGACCAAGACAGCTCTATTTACAGATTCTGACAGCTCAATTCACAGACAACTCCATTCAGAGACGCAGACAGCTCCATTCAGAGACCCAGACAGCTTCTTTCACAGACTCAGACAGCTCCATACACATAATCAGACTGCTCCATTCGCAGACCCAGACAGCTCATTCACAGACACAGATAGCTCCATTCACAGACTCAGACAGCTCCATTCTCAGACGCAGACAGCTCCATTCACAGACTCAGGCAGCACAATTCACAGACTCAGACAGCTTCATTCACAGACCCAGATAACTCCATACACAGACTGAGACAGCTCCATTTAAAGACTCTGGCAGCTCCATTCACAGACACAGACAACTCCATCACAGACTCAAACAGCTCCGTTTACAGAACCAAACAGCTCCATTTACAGGCACTGACAGCTCAATTCACAGACCCAGACAGCTCCATTTACAGACCCAAACAGATCCATTTACAGACTCTGACAGCTCCATTCACAGACTGAGACAGCTCCATTCACAGACACAGACAGCTCCATTCACAGACCCAGACAGCGCCATTCACAGACCCAGAAAGCTGCATTCACAGACCCAGACACTGCCATTCACAGACCCAGAAAGCTAATTTCACAGACCCAGACAGCTCTGTACACAGACTCAGAAAGCTCCATTCTCAGAATCAGACAGCTCCATTCACAGACTCAGACAGCACCATTTCCAGATCCAGACAACTCCATTCACAGACCCAGACATGTCCATTCACAGACTCAGAATGCTCCATTCAGAGGCCCACACAGCTCCATTCACAGACTCAGACAGCTCCATAAACAGACTCAGACAGCTCCATTCACAGACCCAGACAGCTCATTCACAGACAAAGATGGCTCCATTCACATACCGAGCAGCTCCATTCACAGACCCAGACAGTTCCATTTACACACCCAGACAGCTCATTCGCAGACACAGATGGCTCCATTCACAGGCACATGCAACTCCATTCACAGACTCAGATAGAACCATTCACAGATTCCAAAATTTATTTCACAGATCCAGACAGCTCCATTCACAGACCCATTCAGCTCCATTCACAGAACCAGACAGCTCCATTCACAGACCCAGACAGCTCCATTCACAGACTCAGACAGCTCCATTTACAGACCCAGACAGCTCCATTCACAGACTCAGACACCTCCATTCACTGATTCAGACAGCTCCATTCACAGACCCAGACACCTCCATTCACAGACTCAGACAGCTCCATTCACAGACTGAGACAGCTCCATTCACAGACCCAGGCAGTTCCATTCAGAGACACAGACAGATCCATTCACCGACTCAGACAGCAACATTCACAGACATGGAAAGCTAATTTGAAAAAAAACAGACGGCTCATTTCACGAACAGATTCAGACAATTCATTTGACAGACCCAGACATCTCCATTCAGAAACTCAAAAAGCTCATTTCAGACACACAGGCAGCTCCATTCAAAGATCCAAACGGCTGACTTCAAAGACTCTGAAAGCTCAGGTCACAGACCCAGACAGCTCCATTAACAACGTCAGACAGCTCTATTCACAGACCCAGACAACTCCATTTTCAGACCCAGACAGCACATTTCACAGATCCAGACTGCTCATGCAGAGACACAGACAGTTCCATTCACAGATCCAGACAGCTACATTTACAGACACAGACATCTCCATTCACAGACCCAGACAGCTCCATTCACAGACACAGACAGTTCCATTCACAGATCCAGACAGCTGCATTCACAGAACCAGACAGCTCCATTCACAGACACAGACAGCTCCATTCAGAGACCAAGACAGCTCTATTTACAGACTCCGACAGCTCAATTCACAGACACAGACAGCTCCATTCAGAGACCCAGACAGCTCCATTTACAGACTCTCGCATCTCCATTCACAGACTCTCGCAGCTCCATTCACAGACCCAGACAGCTCTATTTACAGACTCAGATAGCTCCATTCACAGACCCAGACATCTGCATTCACAGACTCAGACAGCTCCATTCACAGACCCAGACAGCTCCATTTACAGACCTAGACAACTCCATTCACAGACACAGACAGCTCCATTTACAGACTCTGGCTGCTCCATTCACAGACATAGACAGCTCCATTCACACACCCAGACAGCTCCATTCACAGACACAGACAGTTCCATTTACAGACTCAGACAGCTCCATTCACAGAATCAGACAGCTCCATTCACAGAGCCAAACAGCTCCATTTACGGACGCAAACCGCTCCATTTACAGACACATTCAGCTCCATTCACAGACTCAGACAGCTCCATTCACAGACCCAAACAGCTCCGTTTACAGACTCAGACAGCTCCATTCACAAACCCAAACAGCTCCATTTACAGACCCAGACAGCTCCATTTACAGATTCAGACAGCTCCATTCACAAACCCAGACAGCTCCATTCACAGACTCAGACAGCTCCATTTACAGACCCGGACAGCTCAATTTCCCGACTCAGAAAGTTCATTTCAGAGACCTAGATAGCACCATTCACAGACACAGACAGTTCCATTCTGAGACTCAGACAGCTCCATTCACAGACACCGAAAGTTTATTTCACAGATCCAGACAATTCCATTCACAGACCCAGAGAGATCCATTCACAGACCCAGACCCCTCCATTCACAGACCCAGACAGATCCATTCACACCCCAGACAGCTCCATTCACAGAATCAGACAGCTCCACTCACAGATCCAGACAGCTCCATTCACAGACCCAGACAGCTCCATTCACAGACTCAGACAGCTCCATTCACAGACTCAGTCAGCTCCATTCACAGACCCAGGCAGTTCCATTCAGAGACCCAGACAGCTCCATTCACAGATTCAGACAGCTCCATTCACAGACCCAGACACTTTCATTCAGAGACCGAGACAGCTTAATTCGCAGATTCAGACAGCTCCATTCACAGACCCAGACACTTTCATTCAGAGACAAAGACAGCTCAATTCACAGACCCAGATAGCTGCATTCACAGACTCAGACAGCTCCATTCACAGTCTCAGACAGCTCCATTCACAAACCCAGACAGATCCATTCACAGACTCAGACAGCAACATTCACAGACATGGAAAGCTAATTTGAAAAAAACAGACTGCTCATTTCACGAACAGATTCAGACAATTCATTTGACAGACCCAGACATCTCCATTCAGAAACTCAAAAAGCTCATTTCAGACACACAGGCAGCTCCATTCAAAGATCCAAACGGCTGACTTCAAAGACTCTGAAAGCTCAGGTCACAGACCCAGACAGCTCCATTAACAACGTCAGACAGCTCTATTCACAGACCCAGACAACTCCATTTTCAGACCCAGACAGCACATTTCACAGATCCAGACTGCTCATGCAGAGACACAGACAGTTCCATTCACAGATCCAGACAGCTACATTTACAGACACAGACACCTCCATTCACAGACCCAGACAGCTCCATTCACAGACACAGACAGTTCCATTCACAGATCCAGACAGCTGCATTCACAGAACCAGACAGCTCCATTCACAGACCCAGACAGCTCCATTCAGAGACCAAGACAGCTCTATTTACAGACTCTGACAGCTCAATTCACAGACACAGACAGCTCCATTCAGAGACCCAGACAGCTCCATTTACAGACTCTCGCATCTCCATTCACAGACTCTCGCAGCTCCATTCACAGACCCAGACAGCTCTATTTACAGACTCAGATAACTCCATTCACAGACCCAGACATCTGCATTCACAGACTCAGATACCTCCATTGACAGACCCAGACAGCTCCATTTACAGACCTAGACAACTCCATTCACAGACACAGACAGCTCCATTTACAGACTCTGGCTGCTCCATTCACAGACATAGACAGCTCCATTCACACACCCAGACAGCTCCATTCACAGACACAGACAGTTCCATTTACAGACTCAGACAGCTCCATTCACAGAATCAGACAGCTCCATTCACAGAGCCAAACAGCTCCATTTACAGACGCAAACCGCTCCATTTACAGACACATTCAGCTCCATTCACAGACTCAGACAGCTCCATTCACAGACCCAAACAGCTCCGTTTACAGACTTAATCAGCTCCATTCACAAACCCAAACAGCTCCATTTACAGACCCAGACAGCTCCATTTACAGATTCAGACAGCTCCATTCACAAACCCAGACAGCTCCATTCACAGACTCAGACAGCTCCATTTACAGACCCGGACAGCTCAATTTCCCGACTCAGAAAGTTCATTTCAGAGACCTAGATGGCACCATTCACAGACACAGACAGTTCCATTCTGAGACTCAGACAGCTCCATTCACAGACACCGAAAGTTTATTTCACAGATCCAGACAATTCCATTCACAGACCCAGAGAGATCCATTCACAGACCCAGAACCCTCCATTCACAGACCCAGACAGATCCATTCACACCCCAGACAGCTCCATTCACAGAATCAGACAGCTCCACTCACAGATCCAGACAGCTCCATTCACAGATCCAGACAGCTCCATTCACAGACTCAGACAGCTCCATTCACAGACTCAGTCAGCTCCATTCACAGACCCAGGCAGTTCCATTCAGACACCCAGACAGCTCCATTCACAGATTCAGACAGCTCCATTCACAGACCCAGACACTTTCATTCAGAGACCGAGACAGCTTAATTCACAGATTCAGACAGCTCCATTCACAGACCCAGACACTTTCATTCAGAGACAAAGACAGCTCAATTCACAGACCCAGATAGCTGCATTCACAGACTCAGACAGCTCCATTCACAGTCTCAGACAGCTCCATTCACAAACCCAGACAGATCCATTCACAGACTCAGACAGCAACATTCACAGACATGGAAAGCTAATTTGAAAAAAACAGACAGCTCATTTCACGAACAGATTCAGACAATTCATTTGACAGACCCAGACATCTCCATTCAGAAACTCAAAAAGCTCATTTCAGACACACAGGCAGCTCCATTCAAAGATCCAAACGGCTGACTTCAAAGACTCTGAAAGCTCAGGTCACAGACCCAGACAGCTCCATTAACAACGTCAGACAGCTCTATTCACAGACCCAGACAACTCCATTTTCAGACCCAGACAGCACATTTCACAGATCCAGACTGCTCATGCAGAGACACAGACAGTTCCATTCACAGATCCAGACAGCTACATTTACAGACACAGACATCTCCATTCACAGACCCAGACAGCTCCATTCACAGACACAGACAGTTCCATTCACAGATCCAGACAGCTGCATTCACAGAACCAGACAGCTCCATTCACAGACACAGACAGCTCCATTCAGAGACCAAGACAGCTCTATTTACAGACTCCGACAGCTCAATTCACAGACACAGACAGCTCCATTCAGAGACCCAGACAGCTCCATTTACAGACTCTCGCATCTCCATTCACAGACTCTCGCAGCTCCATTCACAGACCCAGACAGCTCTATTTACAGACTCAGATAGCTCCATTCACAGACCCAGACATCTGCATTCACAGACTCAGACAGCTCCATTCACAGACCCAGACAGCTCCATTTACAGACCTAGACAACTCCATTCACAGACACAGACAGCTCCATTTACAGACTCTGGCTGCTCCATTCACAGACATAGACAGCTCCATTCACACACCCAGACAGCTCCATTCACAGACACAGACAGTTCCATTTACAGACTCAGACAGCTCCATTCACAGAATCAGACAGCTCCATTCACAGAGCCAAACAGCTCCATTTACGGACGCAAACCGCTCCATTTACAGACACATTCAGCTCCATTCACAGACTCAGACAGCTCCATTCACAGACCCAAACAGCTCCGTTTACAGACTCAGACAGCTCCATTCACAAACCCAAACAGCTCCATTTACAGACCCAGACAGCTCCATTTACAGATTCAGACAGCTCCATTCACAAACCCAGACAGCTCCATTCACAGACTCAGACAGCTCCATTTACAGACCCGGACAGCTCAATTTCCCGACTCAGAAAGTTCATTTCAGAGACCTAGATAGCACCATTCACAGACACAGACAGTTCCATTCTGAGACTCAGACAGCTCCATTCACAGACACCGAAAGTTTATTTCACAGATCCAGACAATTCCATTCACAGACCCAGAGAGATCCATTCACAGACCCAGACCCCTCCATTCACAGACCCAGACAGATCCATTCACACCCCAGACAGCTCCATTCACAGAATCAGACAGCTCCACTCACAGATCCAGACAGCTCCATTCACAGACCCAGACAGCTCCATTCACAGACTCAGACAGCTCCATTCACAGACTCAGTCAGCTCCATTCACAGACCCAGGCAGTTCCATTCAGAGACCCAGACAGCTCCATTCACAGATTCAGACAGCTCCATTCACAGACCCAGACACTTTCATTCAGAGACCGAGACAGCTTAATTCGCAGATTCAGACAGCTCCATTCACAGACCCAGACACTTTCATTCAGAGACAAAGACAGCTCAATTCACAGACCCAGATAGCTGCATTCACAGACTCAGACAGCTCCATTCACAGTCTCAGACAGCTCCATTCACAAACCCAGACAGATCCATTCACAGACTCAGACAGCAACATTCACAGACATGGAAAGCTAATTTGAAAAAAAACAGACGGCTCATTTCACGAACAGATTCAGACAATTCATTTGACAGACCCAGACATCTCCATTCAGAAACTCAAAAAGCTCATTTCAGACACACAGGCAGCTCCATTCAAAGATCCAAACGGCTGACTTCAAAGACTCTGAAAGCTCAGGTCACAGACCCAGACAGCTCCATTAACAACGTCAGACAGCTCTATTCACAGACCCAGACAACTCCATTTTCAGACCCAGACAGCACATTTCACAGATCCAGACTGCTCATGCAGAGACACAGACAGTTCCATTCACAGATCCAGACAGCTACATTTACAGACACAGACACCTCCATTCACAGACCCAGACAGCTCCATTCACAGACACAGACAGTTCCATTCACAGATCCAGACAGCTGCATTCACAGAACCAGACAGCTCCATTCACAGACCCAGACAGCTCCATTCAGAGACCAAGACAGCTCTATTTACAGACTCTGACAGCTCAATTCACAGACACAGACAGCTCCATTCAGAGACCCAGACAGCTCCATTTACAGACTCTCGCATCTCCATTCACAGACTCTCGCAGCTCCATTCACAGACCCAGACAGCTCTATTTACAGACTCAGATAACTCCATTCACAGACCCAGACATCTGCATTCACAGACTCAGATACCTCCATTGACAGACCCAGACAGCTCCATTTACAGACCTAGACAACTCCATTCACAGACACAGACAGCTCCATTTACAGACTCTGGCTGCTCCATTCACAGACATAGACAGCTCCATTCACACACCCAGACAGCTCCATTCACAGACACAGACAGTTCCATTTACAGACTCAGACAGCTCCATTCACAGAATCAGACAGCTCCATTCACAGAGCCAAACAGCTCCATTTACAGACGCAAACCGCTCCATTTACAGACACATTCAGCTCCATTCACAGACTCAGACAGCTCCATTCACAGACCCAAACAGCTCCGTTTACAGACTTAATCAGCTCCATTCACAAACCCAAACAGCTCCATTTACAGACCCAGACAGCTCCATTTACAGATTCAGACAGCTCCATTCACAAACCCAGACAGCTCCATTCACAGACTCAGACAGCTCCATTTACAGACCCGGACAGCTCAATTTCCCGACTCAGAAAGTTCATTTCAGAGACCTAGATGGCACCATTCACAGACACAGACAGTTCCATTCTGAGACTCAGACAGCTCCATTCACAGACACCGAAAGTTTATTTCACAGATCCAGACAATTCCATTCACAGACCCAGAGAGATCCATTCACAGACCCAGAACCCTCCATTCACAGACCCAGACAGATCCATTCACACCCCAGACAGCTCCATTCACAGAATCAGACAGCTCCACTCACAGATCCAGACAGCTCCATTCACAGATCCAGACAGCTCCATTCACAGACTCAGACAGCTCCATTCACAGACTCAGTCAGCTCCATTCACAGACCCAGGCAGTTCCATTCAGACACCCAGACAGCTCCATTCACAGATTCAGACAGCTCCATTCACAGACCCAGACACTTTCATTCAGAGACCGAGACAGCTTAATTCACAGATTCAGACAGCTCCATTCACAGACCCAGACACTTTCATTCAGAGACAAAGACAGCTCAATTCACAGACCCAGATAGCTGCATTCACAGACTCAGACAGCTCCATTCACAGTCTCAGACAGCTCCATTCACAAACCCAGACAGATCCATTCACAGACTCAGACAGCAACATTCACAGACATGGAAAGCTAATTTGAAAAAAACAGACAGCTCATTTCACGAAGAGATTCAGACAATTCATTTGACAGACCCAGACATCTCAATTCAGAAACTCAAAAAGCTCATTTCAGACACTCAGACAGCTCCATTCAAAGATCCAGACGGCTGACTTCAAAGACTCTGAAAGCTCAGGTCACAGACCCAGACAGCTCCATTAACAACGTCAGACAGCTCTATTCGCAGACCCAGACAACTCCATTTTCAGACCCAGACAGCACATTTCACAGATCCAGACAGCTCATTCACAGACACAGACAGTTCTATTCACAGATCCAGACAGCTCCATTTGCAGACTCAGACAGCTCCATTCGCAGACCCAGACAGCTCCATTCACAGACCCAGACAGCTCATTCACAGACACAGATAGCTCCATTCAGACACCCAGAAGCTCAATTTACAGACTCTCGCAGCTCCATTCACAGACCCAGACAGCTCTATTTACTGACCCAGACAGCTCCTTTCACAGACCCAGACAGCTCCATTCACAGACCCAGACAGTTCCATTCACAGACCCAGACAGCTACATTCACAGAACCAGACATCTCCATTCACAGACTCAGACATCTCCATTCACAGACGCAGACAGCTCCATTCACAGACTCAGACAGCACCATTCACAGACCTAAACAGCTCCTTCACAGACTCAGACAGCTCCATTCACAGACCCAGAGAGCTCCATTCACAGACCAAGACAGCTCCATTCACAGACCAAGACAGCTCCATTCAGAGACCCAGAGAGCTCCATTCACAGACCAAGACAGCTCCATTCACAGACTCAGACAGCTCCATTCACAGACCCAGAGAGCTCCATTCACAGACCAAGGCAGCTCCATTCACAGACTAAGACAACTCCATTCACAGACCCAGACAGCTCCATTCACAGACCCAGACAACTCCATACACAGACTGAGACTGCTCCATTTACAGACTCTGGCAGCTCCATTCACAGACACAGACAGCTCCATTTACAGACTCAAACAGCTCCATTCACAGACCCATGCAGCTCCATTCACAGACCCAGACAACTCATTGCATAGACACAGTGAGCTCAATTCACAGACCCCGACATCACAATTCACAGACCCAGACAGCTCCATTCACAGACTCAGACAGCTCCATTCACAGATCCAGACAGCTCCATTCACAGATTCAGACAGCTCCATTCACAGATCCAGAGAGCTCCATTCACAGATCCAGACAGCTCCAATCACAAACCCAGAAAACTAATTTCACAGACTCAGACAGCTCCATTCACAGACCCAGAAATCTAATTTCACAGACTCAGAAAGCTCCATTCTCAGACTCAGACAGCTCCATTCACAGACTCAGACAGCACCATTTACAGATCCAGACAGCTCCATTCATAGACTCAGAGAGCACCATTTACAGATCCAGACAGCTCCATTCACAGACCCAGACAGCTCCATTCACAGACCCAGACAGCTCCATTCACAGACCCAGACAGTTCCATTCACAGACTCAGAATGCTCCATTCGCAGGCACAAACAGCTCCATTCACAGACCCAGACAGTTCCATTCACAGACACAGACAGCTCCATTTAGAGACCCAGCCAGCTCCATTTACAGAATCTCGGAGCTACATTCACAGACTCTCGCAGCTCCAGTCACAGACCCAGACAGCTCTACTTACAGACTCAGACAGCTCCATTCAGAGACCCAGGCAGCTCCATTCACAGACCCAGACAGCTCCATTCACAGACACAGACAGCTCTATTCAAAAATCCAGACAGCTCCATTCAAAGACCCAGACAGCTTCTTTCACAGTCCCAGACAGCTCCACACACAGACTCAGACAGCTCCATTCACAGACCCAGACAGCTCATTCACAGACACAGATAGCTCCATTCACAGACTCAGACAGCTCCATTCACAGACGCAGACAGCTCCATTCACAGACTCAGACAGCACAATTCACAGACCCAGACAGCTCCATTCACAGACCCAGACAACTCCATACACAGACTGAGACAGCTGCATTTACAGACTCTGGCAGCTCCATTCACAGACACAGACAACTCCATCACAGACTCAAACAGCTCCATTTACAGACCCAAACAGCTCCATTTACAGACACTGACAGCTCAATTCACAGACCCAGACAGCTCCATTTACAGACCCAAACAGATCCATTTACAGACTCGGACAGCTCCATTCACAGACTGAGACAGCTCCATTCACAGACACAGACAGCTCCATTCACAGACTCAGACAGCTCCATTCACAGACCCAGACAGCGCCATTCACAGACCCAGAAAGCTGCATTCACAGACCCAGACACTGCCATTAAAAGACCCAGAAAGCTAATTTCACAGACCCATACAGCTCTGTACACAGACTCAGAAAGCTCCATTCTCAGAATCAGACAGCTCCATTCACAGACTCAGACAGCACCATTTCCAGATCCAGACAGCTCCATTCACAGACTCAGACAGCACCATTTACAGATCCAGACAGCTCCATTCACAGACCCAGACAGCTCCATTCACAGACACAGACAGCTCCATTCACAGACCCAGACATGTCCATTCACAGACACAGAATGCTCCATTCAGAGGCCCAGACAGCTCCATTCACAGACTCAGACAGCTCCATTCACAGACTCAGACAGCTCCATTCACAGACTCAGACAGCTCCATTCACAGACCCAGACAGCTCATTCACAGACAAAGATGGCTCCATTCACAAACCAGCGGACAAAGGAGGAGCCATCGTCATACAGAACAGAACGGATTATTGTAAAGAAGCATACCGACAACTGGCACAACCAGGAACACTACAGACAGTTACCCTCAGATCCGACCAAAGAACACACCCGCCAACTCAATAGACTGATCAAGACCTTCGATCCAGACCTTCAAAACATCCTACGCGCTCTCATCCCACGTACTCCCCGCGTGGGAGACTTCTACTGCCTCCCAAAGATACACAAAGCCAACACACCCGGACGTCCTATCGTATCAGGCAATGGAACCCTGTGTGAGAACCTCTCTGGATACGTCGAGGGCATTCTGAAACCCATCGTACAGGGAACCCCCAGCTTCTGTCGCGACACTACAGACTTCTTACAGAAACTCAGCACCCACGGACCAGTTGAACCAGGAACACTCCTTGCCACGATGGACGTATCGGCACTCTACACCAGTATCCCCCACGATGACGGCATCGCTGCAACAGCCTCAGTACTCAACATCAACATCAGCCAATCTCCAGACGCCATCCTACAACTCATCCGCTTCATCCTTGACCACAATGTCTTCACCTTCGACAACCATTTTTTTACCCAAACACACGGAACAGCCATGGGGACCAAATTCGCACCCCAATACGCCAACATCTTCATGCACAAGTTCGAGCAAGACTTCTTCGCTGCACAGGACCTCCAGCCAACGCTGTACACCAGATACATCGACGACATTTTCTTCCTTTGGACCCATGGCGAAGGATCACTGAAAAGACTACACGATAACATAAACAAGTTCCATCCCACCATCAAACTCACCATGGACTACTCCTCAGAATCGGTCTCATTCCTGGACACACGAATCTCCATCAAAGACGGACACCTCAGCACTTCACTCTACCGCAAGCCCACGGACAACCTCACGATGCTCCACTTCTCCAGCTTCCACCCTAACCATGTTAAAGAAGCCATCCCCTATGGACAAGCCCTGCGAATACACAGGATCTGCTCAGACGAGGAGGAACGCGATGGACACCTACGGACGCTGAAAAACGCCCTCGTAAGAACGGGATATGACGCTCGACTCATCGATTGACAGTTCCGACGGGCCACAGCGAAAAATCGCATAGACCTCCTCAGAAGGCAAACATGGGACACAACCAACAGGGTACCCTACGTCGTCCAGTACTTCCCCGGAGCGGAGAAACTAGGCCATGTTCTTCGCAGCCTTCAACATGTCATCGATGACGACAAACACCTCGCTAAGGCCATCCCCACGCCTCCACTACTTGCCTTCAAACAGCCGCCTAACCTCAGAAGTACCATCGTTCGCAGCAAATTACCCAGCTTTCAGGATAACAGCGACCACGACACCACACAACCCTGCCATGGCAAACTCTGCAAGACATGCCAGATCATCAACACAGATACCGCCATCACACGTGAGGACACTACCCACCAGGTACATGGTACATACTCATGTGACTCGGCCAACGTTGTCTACCTCATACGTTGCAGGAAAGAATGCACCGCGGCATGGTACATCGGCGAGACCATGCAGATACTGAGACAACGTATGAATGAGCACCGCGCAACAATCGCCAGGCAGGATTGTTACCTCCCAGTCGGGGAATACTTCAGCAGTCAAGGACATTCAGCCACGGATCTGCGGGTAAGCGTTCTCCAAGGCAACCTTAGAAACACACGACAACGCAAAATCATCGAGCAGAAACTGATAGCCAAGTTCCGCACTCATGAAGACGTTCTCAACCGGGATCTTGGGTTTATGTCACGATACATGACGTGATCCGGACTCGAGTCGTCGTTGGCTTGTTCACAGATGTGATTCCCAGTAAAAAAGTAAAAATTTTCCCAGTAAAAAAGTAAAAATTTTAAAGCTTTTCGTTTTACATACAGACAGCAGCTTTTGACACGTTAGAACCCCTGCGACTACACCTCATTGTCTCAGTTGTATCTTGCTATGTCTTTGATGTGGTACCTTCCTGGCTGACTTGATTAACTTTATCACACCTCGGCAGATAGTCAGGATGATTTAATTTAGTGGTCTGCAATTGTAAGGTACACATGCTTTGTTCTCTATCTATATATGCTTTGGCGATTCTGTATCTAATTTACTTCACCTGAGGAAGGAGCAATCGATAGCTCCGAAAGCTTGTGATTTCAAATAAAACTGTTGGACTATAACCTGGTGTTGTGCGACCTCTCAATTTTGTCCATTCACAGACCCAGCAGCTCCATTCACAGACCCAGACAGCTCCATTTACAGGCCCAGACAGCTCATTCACAGACACAGATGGCTCCATTCACAGACACATGCAGCTCCATTCACAGACTCAGACAGATCCATTCACAGACTCCGAAAGTTTATTTCACTGATCCAGACAGCTCCATTCACAGACTCAGACACCTCCATTCACAGATTCAGACAGCTCCATTCACAGACTCAGACACCTCCATTCACAGACTCAGACAGCTTCATTCACAGACTGAGACAGCTCCATTCACAGACCCAGACAGCTCCATTCACAAACTCAGACAGATCCATTCACAGACTCAGACAGCAACTTTCACAGACATGGAAAGCTAATTTGAAAAAAACAGACAGCTCATTTCACGAACAGATTCAGACAATTCATTTGACAGACCCAGACATCTCCATTCAGAAACTCAAAAAGCTCATTTCAGACACTCAGACAGCTCCATTCAAAGATCCAAACGGCTGACTTCAAAGACACTGAAAGCTCAGGTCACAGACCCAGACAGCTCCATTAACAACGTCAGACAGCTGTATTCACAGACCCAGACAACTCCATTTTCAGACCCAGACAGCAAATTTCACAGATCCAGACAGCTCATGCAGAGTCACAGAAAGTTCCATTCACAGATCCAGACAGCTACATTTACAGACTCAGACACCTCCATTCACAGACCCAGACAGCTCCATTCACAGACACAGACAGTTCCATTCACAAATCCAGACAGCTGCATTCACAGAACCAGACAGCTCCATTCACAGACCCAGACAGATCCATTCAGAGACCAAGACAGCTCTATTTACAGACTCTGACAGCTCAATTCACAGACACAGACAACTCCATTCACAGACCCAGACAGCTCCATTCAGAGACCCAGACAGCTTCTTTCACAGACTCAGACAGCTCCATATACAGAATCAGACTGCTCCATTCGCAGACCCAGACAGCTCATTCACAGACACAGATAGCTCCATTCACAGACTCAGACAGCTCCATTCTCAGACGCAGACAGCTCCATTCACAGACTCAGGCAGCACAATTCACAGACTCAGACAGCTCCATTCACAGACCCAGATAACTTCATACACAGACTGAGACAGCTCCATTTACAGACTCTGGCAGCTCCATTCACAGACACAGACAGCTCCATTCACTGATCCAGACAGCTCCATTCACAGACCCGGACAACTCCATACACAGACTGAGACAGCTCCATTTAAAGACTCTGGCAGCTCCATTCACAGACACAGACAACTCCATCACAGACTCAAACAGCTCCATTTACAGACCCAAACAGCTCCATTTACAGACACTGAAAGCTCAATTCAAAGACCCAGACAGCTCCATTTACAGACCCAAACAGATCCATTTACAGACTCTGACAGCTCCATTCACAGACTGAGACAGCTCCATTCACAGACACAGACAGCTCCATTCACAGACTCAGACTGCTCCATTCACAGACCCAGACAGCGCCATTCACAGACCCAGAAAGCTGCATTCACAGACCCAGACACTGCCATTCACAGACCCAGAAAGCTAATTTCACAGACCCAGACAGCTCTGTACACAGACTCAGAAAGCTCCATTCTCAGAATCAGACAGCTCCATTCAAAGACTCAGACAGCACCATTACCAGATCTAGATAGCTCCATTCACAGACACAGACAGCACCATTTACAGATCCAGACAGCTCCATTCACAGACCCAGACAGCTCGATTCACAGACACAGATAGCTCCATTCACAGACCCAGACATGTCCATTCACAGACTCAGAATGCTCCATTCAGAGGCCCACACAGCTCCATTCACAGACTCAGACAGCTCCATAAACAGACTCAGACAGCTCCATTCACAGACCCAGACAGCTCATTCACAGACAAAGATGGCTCCATTCACAGACCGAGCAGCTCCATTCACAGACCCAGACAGTTCAATTTACAGACCCAGACAGCTCATTCACAGACACAGATGGCTCCATTCACAGGCACATGCAACTCCATTCACATACTCAGAGAGATCCATTCACAGACTCCAAAATTTATTTCACAGATGCAGACAGCTCCATTCACAGACCCAGACAGCTGCATTCACAGAACCAGACAGCTCCATTCACAGACCCAGACAGCTCCATTCACAGACTCAGACAGCTCCATTTACAGACCCAGACAGCTCCATTCACAGACTCAGACACCTCCATTCACAGATTCAGACAGCTCCATTCACAGACCCAGACACCTCCATTCACAGACTCAGACAGCTCCATTCACAGACTGAGACAGCTCCATTCACAGACCCAGGCAGTTCTATTCAGAGACCCAGACAGATCCATTCACCGACTCAGACAGCAACATTCACAGACATGGAAAGCTAATTTGAAAAAAACAGACAGCTCATTTCACGAACAGATTCAGACAATTCATTTGACAGACCCAGACATCTCCATTCAGAAACTCAAAAAGCTCATTTCAGACACACAGGCAGCTCCATTCAAAGATCCAAACGACTGACTTCAAAGACTCTGAAAGCTCAGGTCACAGACCCAGACAGCTCCATTAACAACGTCAGACAGCTCTATTCACAGACCCAGACAAGTCCATTTTCAGACCCAGACAGCACATTTCACAGATCCAGACTGCTCATGCAGAGACACAGACAGTTCCATTCACAGATCCAGACAGCTACATTTACAGACACAGACACCTCCATTCACAGACCCAGACAGCTCCATTCACAGACACAGACAGTTCCATTCACAGATCCAGACAGCTGCATTCACAGAACCAGACAGCTCCATTCACAGACCCAGACAGCTCCATTCAGAGCCCAAGACAGCTCTATTTACAGACTCAGACAGCAACTTTCACAGACATGGAAAGCTAATTTGAAAAAAACAGACAGCTCATTTCACGAACAGATTCAGACAATTCATTTGACAGACCCAGACATCTCCATTCAGAAACTCAAAAAGCTCATTTCAGACACTCAGACAGCTCCATTCAAAGATCCAAACGGCTGACTTCAAAGACACTGAAAGCTCAGGTCACAGACCCAGACAGCTCCATTAACAACGTCAGACAGCTGTATTCACAGACCCAGACAACTCCATTTTCAGACCCAGACAGCACATTTCACAGATCCAGACAGCTCATGCAGAGTCACAGACAGTTCCATTCACAGATCCAGACAGCTACATTTACAGACTCAGACACCTCCATTCACAGACCCAGACAGCTCCATTCACAGACACAGACAGTTCCATTCACAAATCCAGACAGCTGCATTCACAGAACCAGACAGCTCCATTCACAGACCCAGACAGATTCATTCAGAGACCAAGACAGCTCTATTTACAGATTCTGACAGCTCAATTCACAGACAACTCCATTCAGAGACCCAGAGAGCTCCATTCAGAGACCCAGACAGCTTCTTTCACAGACTCAGACAGCTCCATACACATAATCAGACTGCTCCATTCGCAGACCCAGACAGCTCATTCACAGACACAGATAGCTCCATTCACAGACTCAGACAGCTCCATTCTCAGACGCAGACAGCTCCATTCACAGACTCAGGCAGCACAATTCACAGACTCAGACAGCTCCATTCACAGACCCAGATAACTCCATACACAGACTGAGACAGCTCCATTTAAAGACTCTGGCAGCTCCATTCACAGACACAGACAACTCCATCACAGACTCAAACAGCTCCGTTTACAGAACCAAACAGCTCCATTTACAGGCACTGACAGCTCAATTCACAGACCCAGACAGCTCCATTTACAGACCCAAACAGATCCATTTACAGACTCTGACAGCTCCATTCACAGACTGAGACAGCTCCATTCACAGACACAGACAGCTCCATTCACAGACCCAGACAGCGCCATTCACAGACCCAGAAAGTTGCATTCACAGACCCAGACACTGCCATTCACAGACCCAGAAAGCTAATTTCACAGACCCAGACAGCTCTGTACACAGACTCAGAAAGCTCCATTCTCAGAATCAGACAGCTCCATTCACAGACTCAGACAGCACCATTTCCAGATCCAGACAACTCCATTCACAGACCCAGACATGTCCATTCACAGACTCAGAATGCTCCATTCAGAGGCCCACACAGCTCCATTCACAGACTCAGACAGCTCCATAAACAGACTCAGACAGCTCCATTCACAGACCCAGACAGCTCATTCACAGACAAAGATGGCTCCATTCACATACCGAGCAGCTCCATTCACAGACCCAGACAGTTCCATTTACACACCCAGACAGCTCATTCGCAGACACAGATGGCTCCATTCACAGGCACATGCAACTCCATTCACAGACTCAGACAGAACCATTCACAGATTCCAAAATTTATTTCACAGATCCAGACAGCTCCATTCACAGACCCAGACAGCTCCATTCACAGAACCAGACAGGTCCATTTACAGACCCAGACAGCTCCATTCACAGACTCAGACACCTCCATTCACTGATTCAGACAGCTCCATTCACAGACCCAGACACCTCCATTCACAGACTCAGACAGCTCCATTCACAGACTGAGACAGCTCCATTCACAGACCCAGGCAGTTCCATTCAGAGACACAGACAGATCCATTCACCGACTCAGACAGCAACATTCACAGACATGGAAAGCTAATTTGAAAAAAAACAGACGGCTCATTTCACGAACAGATTCAGACAATTCATTTGACAGACCCAGACATCTCCATTCAGAAACTCAAAAAGCTCATTTCAGACACTCAGACAGCTCCATTCAAAGATCCAAACGGCTGACTTCAAAGACTCTGAAAGCTCAGGTCACAGACCCAGACAGCTCCATTAACAACGTCAGACAGCTCTATTCACAGACCCAGACAACTCCATTTTCAGACCCAGACAGCACATTTCACAGATCCAGACTGCTCATGCAGAGACACAGACAGTTCCATTCACAGATCCAGACAGCTACATTTACAGACACAGACATCTCCATTCACAGACCCAGACAGCTCCATTCACAGACACAGACAGTTCCATTCACAGATCCAGACAGCTGCATTCACAGAACCAGACAGCTCCATTCACAGACACAGACAGCTCCATTCAGAGACCAAGACAGTTCTATTTACAGACTCCGACAGCTCAATTCACAGACACAGACAGCTCCATTCAGAGACCCAGACAGCTCCATTTACAGACTCTCGCATCTCCATTCACAGACTCTCGCAGCTCCATTCACAGACCCAGACAGCTCTATTTACAGACTCAGATAGCTCCATTCACAGACCCAGACATCTGCATTCACAGACTCAGACAGCTCCATTCACAGACCCAGACAGCTCCATTTACAGACCTAGACAACTCCATTCACAGACACAGACAGCTCCATTTACAGACTCTGGCTGCTCCATTCACAGACATAGACAGCTCCATTCACACACCCAGACAGCTCCATTCACAGACACAGACAGTTCCATTTACAGACTCAGACAGCTCCATTCACAGAATCAGACAGCTCCATTCACAGAGCCAAACAGCTCCATTTACGGACGCAAACCGCTCCATTTACAGACACATTCAGCTCCATTCACAGACTCAGACAGCTCCATTCACAGACCCAAACAGCTCCGTTTACAGACTCAGACAGCTCCATTCACAAACCCAAACAGCTCCATTTACAGACCCAGACAGCTACATTTACAGATTCAGACAGCTCCATTCACAAACCCAGACAGCTCCATTCACAGACTCAGACAGCTCCATTTACAGACCCGGACAGCTCAATTTCCCGACTCAGAAAGTTCATTTCAGAGACCTAGATAGCACCATTCACAGACACAGACAGTTCCATTCTGAGACTCAGACAGCTCCATTCACAGACACCGAAAGTTTATTTCACAGATCCAGACAATTCCATTCACAGACCCAGAGAGATCCATTCACAGACCCAGACCCCTCCATTCACAGACCCAGACAGATCCATTCACACCCCAGACAGCTCCATTCACAGAATCAGACAGCTCCACTCACAGATCCAGACAGCTCCATTCACAGACCCAGACAGCTCCATTCACAGACTCAGACAGCTCCATTCACAGACTCAGTCAGCTCCATTCACAGACCTAGGCAGTTCCATTCAGAGACCCAGACAGCTCCATTCACAGATTCAGACAGCTCCATTCACAGACCCAGACACTTTCATTCAGAGACCGAGACAGCTTAATTCGCAGATTCAGACAGCTCCATTCACAGACCCAGACACTTTCATTCAGAGACAAAGACAGCTCAATTCACAGACCCAGATAGCTGCATTCACAGACTCAGACAGCTCCATTCACAGTCTCAGACAGCTCCATTCACAAACCCAGACAGATCCATTCACAGACTCAGACAGCAACATTCACAGACATGGAAAGCTAATTAGAAAAAAAACAGACGGCTCATTTCACGAACAGATTCAGACAATTCATTTGACAGACCCAGACATCTCCATTCAGAAACTCAAAAAGCTCATTTCAGACACACAGGCAGCTCCATTCAATGATCCAAACGGCTGACTTCAAAGACTCTGAAAGCTCAGGTCACAGACCCAGACAGCTCCATTAACAACGTCAGACAGCTCTATTCACAGACCCAGACAACTCCATTTTCAGACCCAGACAGCACATTTCACAGATCCAGACTGCTCATGCAGAGACATAGACAGTTCCATTCACAGATCCAGACAGCTACATTTACAGACACAGCCACCTCCATTCACAGACCCAGACAGCTCCATTCACAGACACAGACAGTTCCATTCACAGATCCAGACAGCTGCATTCACAGAACCAGACAGCTCCATTCACAGACCCAGACAGCTCCATTCAGAGACCAAGACAGCTCTATTTACAGACTCTGACAGCTCAATTCACAGACACAGACAGCTCCATTCAGAGACCCAGACAGCTCCATTTACAGACTCTCGCATCTCCATTCACAGACTCTCGCAGCTCCATTCACAGACCCAGACAGCTCTATTTACAGACTCAGATAACTCCATTCACAGACCCAGACATCTGCATTCACAGACTCAGATACCTCCATTGACAGACCCAGACAGCTCCATTTACAGACCTAGACAACTCCATTCACAGACACAGACAGCTCCATTTACAGACTCTGGCTGCTCCATTCACAGACATAGACAGCTCCATTCACACACCCAGACAGCTCCATTCACAGACACAGACAGTTCCATTTACAGACTCAGACAGCTCCATTCACAGAATCAGACAGCTCCATTCACAGAGCCAAACAGCTCCATTTACAGACGCAAACCGCTCCATTTACAGACACATTCAGCTCCATTCACAGACTCAGACAGCTCCATTCACAGACCCAAACAGCTCCGTTTACAGACTTAATCAGCTCCATTCACAAACCCAAACAGCTCCATTTACAGACCCAGACAGCTCCATTTACAGATTCAGACAGCTCCATTCACAAACCCAGACAGCTCCATTCACAGACTCAGACAGCTCCATTTACAGACCCGGACAGCTCAATTTCCCGACTCAGAAAGTTCATTTCAGAGACCTAGATAGCACCATTCACAGACACAGACAGTTCCATTCTGAGACTCAGACAGCTCCATTCACAGACACCGAAAGTTTATTTCACAGATCCAGACAATTCCATTCACAGACCCAGAGAGATCCATTCACAGACCCAGAACCCTCCATTCACAGACCCAGACAGATCCATTCACACCCCAGACAGCTCCATTCACAGAATCAGACAGCTCCACTCACAGATCCAGACAGCTCCATTCACAGACTCAGACAGCTCCATTCACAGACTCAGTCAGCTCCATTCACAGACCCAGGCAGTTCAATTCAGACACCCAGACAGCTCCATTCACAGATTCAGACAGCTCCATTCACAGACCCAGACACTTTCATTCAGAGACCGAGACAGCTTAATTCACAGATTCAGACAGCTCCATTCACAGACCCAGACACTTTCATTCAGAGACAAAGACAGCTCAATTCACAGACCCAGATAGCTGCATTCACAGACTCAGACAGCTCCATTCACAGTCTCAGACAGCTCCATTCACAAACCCAGACAGATCCATTCACAGACTCAGACAGCAACATTCACAGACATGGAAAGCTAATTTGAAAAAAACAGACAGCTCATTTCACGAACAGATTCAGACAATTCATTTGACAGACCCAGACATCTCAATTCAGAAACTCAAAAAGCTCATTTCAGACACTCAGACAGCTCCATTCAAAGATCCAGACGGCTGACTTCAAAGACTCTGAAAGCTCAGGTCACAGATCCAGACAGCTCCATTAACAACGTCAGACAGCTCTATTCGCAGACCCAGACAACTCCATTTTCAGACCCAGACAACACATTTCACAGATCCAGACAGCTCATTCACAGACACAGACAGTTCTATTCACAGATCCAGACAGCTCCATTTGCAGACTCAGACAGCTCCATTCGCAGACCCAGACAGCTCCATTCACAGACCCAGACAGCTCATTCACAGACACAGATAGCTCCATTCAGACACCCAGAAGCTCAATTTACAGACTCTCGCAGCTCCATTCACAGACCCAGACAGCTCTATTTACTGACCCAGACAGCTCCTTTCACAGACCCAGACAGCTCCATTCACAGACCCAGACAGTTCCATTCACAGACCCAGACAGCTACATTCACAGAACCAGACATCTCCATTCACAGACTCAGACATCTCCATTCACAGACACAGACAGCTCCATTCACAGACCCAGACATCTGCATTCACAGACTCTGACAGTTCCATTCACAGATCCAGACAGCTCCATTCACAGACCCAAACAGCTCCATTCACAGACCCAGACATCTGCATTCAAAGACTCTGACAGCTCCATTCACACACACAGACAGCTCATTCACAGACACAGACAGTTCCATTCACAGATCCAGACAGCTCCATTCACAGACACAAACAGCTCCATTTACAGACCAGACAGCTCATTCACAGGCACAGAGAGCTCCATTCACAGACCCAGACTGCTCCATTCACAGACCCAAACAGCTGCATTTACAGACCCAGATTGCTCCATTTACAGACTCAGAAAGTTCATTTCAGAGACTCAGACAGCTCCATTCACAGACTCCGAAAGTTTATTTCACAGATCCAGACAGATCCATTCACAGACCCAGACAAGTCCATTCACAGACCCAGACAGCTCCATTCACAGACCCAGACAGCTCCATTCACAGACTGAGACACCTCCATTCACAAACTCAGACAGCTCCATTCACAGACTCAGACAGCTCCATTCACAGACCAAGACAGTTCCATTCAGAGACCCAGACAGCTCCATTCACAGCCCCAGATAATTACATTCACTGACTCAGACATCTCCATTCACAGACTCACACAGTTCCTTTCAGAAACCCAGACAGCTCCATTCACAGACCCAGTTAATTCCATTCACTGACTCAGACATCTCCATTCACAGACTCAGACAGCTCCATTCACAGACCCAGACAGATCCATTCACAGACTCAGACAGCATCATTCACAGACATGGAAAGCTAATTTGAAAAAAACAGACAGCTCATTTCACGAACAGATTCAGACAATTCATTTGACAGACCCAGACATCTCCATTCAGAAACTCAAAAAGCTCATTTCAGACACACAGACAGCTCCATTCAAAGATCCATACGGCTGACTTCAAAGAATCTGAAAGCTCAGGTCACAGACCCAGACAGCTCCATTAACAACGTCAGACAGCTCTATTCACAGTCCCAGACAACTCCATTTTCAGACCCAGACAACACATTTCACAGATCCAGACAGCTCATTCAAAGACACAGACAGTTCCATTCACAGATCCAGACAGCTACATTTACAGACTCAGACAGCTACATTTACAGACTCAGACAGCTCCATTCACCGACCCAGACAGCTCCATTCACAGACACACACAGTTCCATTCACAGATCCAGACAGCTCCATTCACGGAACCAGACAGCTCCATTCACAGACCCAGACAGCTCCATTCACAGACTCAGACAGCTCCATTCACTGACTCAGACAGCTCCATTCACAGACTCAGACAGCTCCATTCACAGACCCAGACAGATCCATTCACAGACTCAGACAGCATCATTCACACCCTCTCGCAGCACCATTCACAGACCCAGACAGCTCCATTCACAGACCCAAACAGCTCCATTTACAGACCCAGACAGCTCCATTTACAGACTCAGAAAGTTCATTTCATAGACCTAGATAGCACCATTCACAGACCCAGACAGCTCCATTAACAGACTCAGACAGCTCCATTCACAGACCCAGACAGTTCCATTCAGAGATCTAGACAGCTCCTTTCACAGACTCAGACAGCTCCATTGACAGACCCAGACAGTTCCATTCAGAAACCCAGACAGCTCCATTCACAGACTCAGACAGCTCCATTCACAGACCCAGACAGATCCATTCACAGACTCAGACAGCATCATTCACAGACACGGAAGGCTAATTTGAAAAAAACAGGCAGCTCATTTCACGAACAGATTCAGACAATTCATTTGACAGGTACGGCAGGGGTTAAATACAGTCAACTCAAATACAGCATGTGCTCAATGCCGTGTAAAGCTCCTCAGACACTATCCAATGAACCAAATCAACTCAGGTACAGCACGGTACGGATACAGAATAAAACTCCATGTACATGTAATTTTCAAGCTCTCCCAGGTGAGGTATGGGCAAGATTCACACACGAGTGATTCCCCAGTCAAATTGCGGCATCAAAGGCCGAGCCTTACGGCAAATGTTGAACAACTGCTGATACCAGGTTCGACTCTCAACTCGGCAAAATCCTGGACTGATTGGATTCTCAGCAAGGTTCCCCATCTATGAAATCATTGCTGAAGCTTTCTGTTTTATCACATCTTTGACTCTGGGGGCCATTGTACCACCAGATATGTTGTGTGAAACCAATTACATTTCTCCGATCCCAGTTGGTGTGGTGAAGATTCGCCTTCTCTCTCTCTCCACCGTCCTGAGGTACTGCTGACTCCGAGGAACCACCAATATATAAAAATGATTCATGTGAATTCCATAAACTGTGATCGGAATACAATGGGACTAACTTTGTGACTATGAATATATTAAATTTGAATATATTTACAATTAATTAAATTTGGTTGAATAACTTACTTTAATATTAACATGTTCTTTTCTGTCCTTACCCCTATTTATATGGGTTGTACTCACTAACAATATCTACTGCCAACTCCAGCTCCGCCCACAATAACTCACCACTGATGGGGCATAACGAGGGGCGGAAACCTGTCTCCAGGTGACTTCACAAAGGAGCCAGAAGCCAATCATACAGCAGCCAGTAACAATGCCAGAAAGCAGCCGGAGCTCCGCCCAGTTGAGGTGTCGCAGGGTCACATGACCATGCACTGCACTTGGCGCGCAGTCTCACTGGGGATGAATACATGTTGTTTAATCAGTCCGGTCTCCGACCCGTTCCATCTACTGAAATCCCAGGCAAGGAGCAGAACCATGCAAAATTACCCCTTACTCATTCTCCGTCCCATCCTCCAAATATAAGGTCCCACTATTCATTGGCTCAAATTTCCACCTTTTGATTTATACACCCCAAACACTCCCTCACATAATATCAAGTAGTGCGTCTCCCTCCTTTCTCGACAGTGAAATGCAGCTTGAGGTAATGGTGCGTTGATTAAGATATAACAACCACCTCATCTGTGTTCTAAAACTAGTCTATTCCCTGTAACAGGAAGGGGCGTCAGAGGCACATTGTAGGGATCATCAGGGCTATAAATGGTTGGGGCCATATGAACAATAATTGGAGGGGAAATCATGGCCAATAATAGTTAAAGCTCCGTCTACACTGTCCCATCAAACACTCGCAGTCCAGGTACGGCACGACAGACATGCAGATTAAATCAACCGCTACACTGTCCCATCAAACACTCACCGTTCAGGAACAGCATGGCTTACGTACATTGTAAAACATATTTAAAGTACCAATAAAACACTCCTACTTCAAGTCAATCACGAAATAGATGCTGAGCAATGTTCCCTCTAAATTGTCCCATTAAACACTCCCAGGTTAGGTACAGTATGGGTAAATACAAAGCAAAGTCCCCTCAACACTGTCCCATCTGAAACTCCCAGAGTAGGTAGACAGGGGTTAGATACCGTGTAAATCTCACTGTATTATCGTTCATCTAGCACAGTGAACTCAGATACAGCATGTGACCAATGCAGAGTGCAGCTCCTCTGAAAATACCCAATGAAGCACACCATCTCACGTAAGGCATGGTATGAATACGGAACAGAAATCCCTATACATGTAAGCATCATTTTCTCCCAGGTAAGGTATGGGCGAGATTTACATATCAGTGAATCCCCAGTCAAATTGCCGCATCAAATGCCGAGTCTTTTGCCAGAAATTAAACGGCACCCAATAGCTTGTTAGACTCTCACCTTGAAAAAACCCTGTACTAATGAGATTCTCAGTGGAGCTCCTCGCCTTTCCAATCATTCATGATGCTTCCTGATTGATCCCGTCTTGTTCAATGAGAGTTTTGGTCCCATCAGATCTGCTGTGTGAAACCAGCGACCATTCTCGAGTCGCAGTTAGTGTGGTGCTGATTCCACATTGTTCTCTCCACCTTCCTGAGATAATGCTCACTCCGAGAATATTTTAATATCAAAATGATTCATTAATTCTGGATTCTGTTACTCAAATACAATGGGACTAATTTTGCGACTATCAATATATTTAATTTGAATATATTTACAATTAATGACAGTTGGTTGAATTAATTACTTCAATATTAGATTGTTCTTTTCTTTCCTAGCCCCTGTTTATAGGGACTGAACACACTCACAATATCAGCTGCGAACTCGAGCTCCGCCCACAGTAACACAACACTGATGGCGCATAACCACGGGCGGAAACCTGTCATAAAAAGAGAAAATGCTGGAAATACTCAGCCGGGCAGGCAGTATCTGTGAAGAGAGTAACAGAGTTCACTTTTCAGGTCGGTGACCCTTCGTATGAACTGGAAAAAGCTGGAGATGTAACAAATATTAAGCAAGTGTAGGGGCAGGGAAAGGCGGGAAGGGGAGGAAAGAAAAAAAAGGATGATCTGTGACAGGATGGATGGCAGGACAGATTGAGAGACATTAAGAGAGATTAAGCGTTGGTGCAAGACAGAAAGAGATTTTAATGGGACAAGTTAAGAAACAAAAGATGGCTCTAGATGAATTGCAAATGGCACTGGCAGAATGATGCACAGCTGCCATGTGGGAGAGAGAAAAAAATTAAAGTAAATGCTAAAAACGGATAGGGGCAGAGGTTAAGGTCTGAAATTGTTGAAAACTATGTTGAGTCCAGAAGGCTGTAAAGTGCCTAATCGAAAGATGAGGTGCTGTTCCTCGAGCTTACGTTCAGCTTCATTGGAACAGTGTAAGAGTCCGAGGACGGAGAGGTCAGAGTGGGAGTGGAGCGGAGAATTAATGCGACAGGCGACCGGAAGCTCGGGGTCACCCTTACGGACTGAACGGAGGTGTTCCGCAAAGCGGGAACCCAATCTGCATTTGGTCTCCCCAATGTAGAGGAGGCCGCATCGTGAGCAGCGAATACAGTATACTAAATTGCAAGATGTACAAGTAAATCGCTGTTTCACCTGGAAGGAGTGTTTGGGGCCGTGGACAGTGGGAAGGGTGGAGGTATAAGGTCATGTGTTGCATCTCCTGTGCTTGCACGGGAAGGTGCCGGGCGAAGGGCAATGGATGTTGGGGTTGATAGAGGAGTTGACTAGGGTGTCGCGGAGGGAGCGGTCCCTTGGGACTGCTGAAAGTTGTGGGGCAGATGTATTTGTGGTGGTATCACGCTGGTGCTGGCAGAAATGGCGGAGGATGAGCCGCTGAATACGGAGGCTGGTGGGGTGAAAGATGAGGAAAAGGGGAACGCTATCCTGGTTCCGGGAGGGAGGGGAAGGGGTGAGAGCAGAAGTGCCGGAATTAGAACGGAATCGGTCAAGGGCTGTGTCAGCCACAGTAGAGGGGAATCCTCGTTCAGGGAAAAGGAAGACATGTCGGAAGCACTGGTATGGAAGGTGGCATCGTCAGAGCAGATGTGGCGGAGATGGAGAAACTGGGAATATGGAATAGAGTCCTTACAGGAATCGGGGAGGGAGGAAGTGTAGTCCAGGTAGCTGTGGGAGTCAGTGGGCTTGTAGCGTATGTTTGTCAATAGCCTATCCCCAGAGATGGAGTCAGACAAGTCGAGGAAGGGAAGGGAAGAGTCGGAGATGGAGATAGCAAGGTGAGGGAAGGGAGGAAATTTTAAGCAAAGTGAATGAAATTTTCTAGTTCAGGGCGAGAGCAGGAAACAGCACCGATACACTCATCAATGTACCTGAAAAAGAAGTGAGGGAGGGGACCTGCGTAGCACTGGAACAAAGAAGTTCCACCTAGCCCACGAAAAGGCAGGCATAGCTGGGACCCATGCGGGTTCCCATAGCAACAGCTTTAATTTGGAGGAAGTGAGTGGTGTCAAAGGAGAATTTGTTCAATATGAGAACAAGCTCAGCCAGGCGGAGGAGGGCGGTGGTGGATGGGGACTGGTTGGGCCTCTGTTCACGGAAGAAGCGGATCGCCCTCAGGTCGTCCTCGTGGGGGATGGAGGTGTAGAGGGATTGGACGTCCATAGTGAAAAGGAGACGGTATGGTCCAGGAACTGGAAACTGTTAAAGTGGCGGAGAGTGTCCGAAGAGTCGCGGATGTAAGTGGGAAGAAACTGGACAAGGTGAGAAAAAATAGAGTCGAGATAGGAAGAGCTATGTTCCGTGGGTCAAGAACAGGCTGAAACGGTGGGTCTACCAGGGCAGTCCTGTTTGTGGATCTTGGGAAGGAGGTAGAAGCGGGCTGTGCGGGGTTGGGGAACTATGAAGTTGGCGGCCCTGGAGGGAAGTTCTCCAGAGGAGATGAGATCAGTGACGGTCTTGGAAACGGTGGCTTAATGTTCGGGAGTGGGGTTATGCGCCAGGCGGATGTAGGAGTAGGTGTCGGTGAGTTGGCGTTCAGCCTCTGCTAGGTAGAGGTCGGTTCGCCAAACAACAACAGCACCACCCTGGTCAGCAGGTTTAATGACAATGTTGGAGTTGGATCTGAGAGAATGGAGTGCTTCAAGTTCAGAGGAAGGTAGGTTGGAGTGGGTAAGGGGAACAGAGAAATTGAGACGGCGGATGTCACGCTGGCAGTTAGCAATGAAAAGATCTAGAGAGGGTAAGAGGTCAGAGGGAGGGGTCCAGGTAGAACCAGAATTCTGAAAACGGGAGAAAGGGGTAGCTGTGCGGGGGGAAGACCCCTGGCCAAAGAAGTGGGCACGGAGATGAAGGTGGCGGAAAAAGAGCTCAGCATCGTTCCGAACTCGAAATTCCTTGAGCTGGGGGCGTAAGGGGATTTAGCTCAGGCCTTTGCTAAGGACTGATCGTTCGGGGTCAGAGAGGGGAAGGTCAGAGGGGCTAGTGAAAACATGACAGGGGGTTAGATTGGAAGAAGGGATGGGGTCAGATGAACGAGAAGGGGAAGAATGTTCCGGAGGGATGCTGGTGTCCAAGGGTTGTTGAAGCTTGCGATCCTTTAAACCTGAAAGGAAGAAAACAAGTTTTTTGTTAAAGCGCCGGTGAGGCGAAGGATGAAAAGGTACTGCGGACCAGGACAGCTTTGAGATAGGGTGAGTTGGTGCTGCTGAAGAGTTTTGCTAAAGCGCCGGATGAGGCGAAGGATGTGGTTGGAAGTGTTCAGTTCAGGTCACCACACCTTAGGAAGGGTTTTTCAGCCTTGGAGGAAGTAAAGTGTAGATTTACCGCAATGATACATAGACTCCCAGGGTTAAATTACGAGGAGAGATAACTCAAACTAGGGTTGTATTACCTGGAATTTAAAAGTTTAAGGGGTGATTTGATTGAAATATTCAAGATATTAAAGCGAACTGATAGGGTAGATAGAGAGAAACTATTTCCGATGGTTGGCGAGTCTTGGACGAGGGGGGCAGAGACTCAGGAACAGAGCCAGACCTTTCAGGAGTGAAGTTAGGAAACACTCCTACATGTAATGGGTGGTAGAAATTTGTAACTCACTTCCGCAATCTACAGTTGATGCTGAGTCAATTGTTAATTTTAAACATGAGACTGATCGTTTTTTGTTAACCTCCGGGATAGCGGGAAAAGGGATATAAACGGAGCTGGGTCACAGATCACACATGATCTCATTAAATGGCGGAACAGGCTCGAGGGGGTAAATGGCTCACTCCTGTTCCTATAATGAGTGTGAAATGATCGTGTTTCAAGGTGCTGCACGCAAGTGGAGATGAGAACCGCGATTAAAAAGAAAGCTCGAATAGGGACTTGAACTCTGAACCCTCAAATTAAAAGTCTGATGCTCTGTCGACTTAGCCATCCGGGCTTCGGTAGCGGTGGGTCATACAACGACTTTAATTGGCTCAGGTATTGCATTACACAGTCAACCAATTGCATTTGCTTCTCCAGTCATCCCGCCTGTACAGCGCATTTCTCTCACAAACGCAAACTAACTGCCCCCCACCGGCTTCACTTCAGGAACAGTGTCCCTCCCACAAAGGACACGCTCTTTAACAGCGGCCTCAGATGTGAAAACGAAGGTGTCAGTTTGTTACAGTTAATAATTGAGGGCATCAGGCGCTTCTCTCCCTGACACTGGAGAACTAGTGAGACAGACTTTACAGCAAGGTTCTGTTTATTGTGAAAAAGCAAAGAAATTATTGTTGCGGAATAATCCCCACTCCAATCAAAGCTAAAATCAGTTTTGACGCTGACGTGATTTGAACACGCAGCCTCCTAGATCTGGAATCTGGACGCGCTACCGCTGCGCCACGGAGTCACAATAGCATTAAACTGCTCAGAATACATGAACAGGTAGAGCAGCTTCCGAAAAACAATTACACTTTCGGTGTGTGGACAATAGTTAGAACTACAAACAAGGCCGTGTGAAAATATAAACGGTGTGTATGTATATAGAATCATATAAATTCACAGCACAGAAGAAGGACATTCGACCCGTCGTGCCTGTGCTGGCTTAGAAAGAGCAGCCGTGCTATATTTCCATATTAGTCCTCCCAAAGTGCATCACTTCACACCTCTCCGCATTGAACTCCATCTGCCATGACTCCGCCCATTTCACCATCATAGAAACATAGAAGATGGGAGCAGGAGTAGGCCATTCGGCCCTCGAGCCTGCTCCGCCATTTAATGAGATAATGGCTGATCATCCAAATTCAGTACCCTGTCCCTGCTTTCTCCCCATATTCCTTGATCCCTTCAGCCTTAAGAAATATATCTAACTCCTTCTTGAATATATTTAATTAATTGGCCTCAACTGCCTTCTGTGGTAGAGAATTCCATAGGTTCACCACTCTCTGGTGAAGAAATTCCGCCTCATCTCAGTCCTAAATGGATTACCCATTAACCTGACGAAGGAGCAGCGCTCCGAAAGCTTGTGATTTCAAATAAACATGTTGAACTATAACCTGGTGTTGTGCGACTTCTCATATTTGTCCAGCCCAGTCCAACACCGGCATCTCCACATCATGGCCCTTATCTTTAGACTGTGACCCCTAGTTCTGGACTCCCCCGCCATCGGGAACATCCTTCCTGCATCAAGTCTGTCTAGTCCTGTTAGAATTTTATAAGTTTCAATTAGATCCCCTCTCATTCTTCTGAACTCCAGCAAATATAAGCCCAATCGACCCAATTTCTCCTCATACATCATTCCTGCCATCCCCGATATCAGTCTGGTGAATCTTCGCTGCACTCCCTCCATGGCAAGAACATCCTTCCTCAGATAAAGCGACCAAAACTGCACACAATTGCTCAAGGTGTGGTCTCCCCAAGGCCCTGTAAAATTGTAGCAAGACAAACTTGCTCCTGTACTCGAATCCTCTCACTATGAAGGCCAAAATACCATTTGTCTTCTTAACTGCCTGGTGCACCTGCATGCTTACCTTCAGTGACTGGTTTACAAGGACACCCAGGTCTCGTTGCACTTCCCCTTCTCCCAATATATTGCCGTTCAGATAATAAACTGCCTTCCTGTTTTTGCCACCAAAGTGGATAACCTCGCATTTATCCACTTTATACTGCATCTGCCATGCATCTGCCCAATCAGCCAACCTGTCCAAATCATACTGGATTTTCTCAGCATCCTCCTCACAGCACACACGCCCACCCAGCTTTGTGTCATCTGCAAACTTGGAGATATTACATCTAGTTCCCTCGTCTAGATCATTAATATATATTGTGAATAGCTAGGGTCCTAGCACAGATCCCTGCGGTAACCTATTAGTCACTGCCTGCCGCTCGGAAAAACACCTGTATATTCGAACTCTTTGCTTCCTGTCTGCCAAACAGTTCTCTATCCAAATCAGTACCTTACCCCCAATCCCATATGCTTTACCTTTACACGCTAACCTCTTTTGAGAGACCTTATCGAAAGCCTTCTGAAAGTCCAAATACACCACATCCACTCATTCGCCCTTATCTATTCTACGAGTTACATCCTCAAAAATTCCATTAGATTAGTTAAGCACGATTTACCTATTGTAAATCCATGTTGACTTTGTCCGACCCTGTCACTGTTTTCCAAGTGCTCTGCTCTTACATCGTTTATAATGAACTCTAGCATTTTCCACACCACCGATGTCAGGCTTAACGGTCTATAATTCACCGTTTTCTCTCCACCACCTTTTTTAAATAATGGGCTTACATTAGCTACCCTCCAATCCATGGGAACTGTGCCAGAGTCCATAGAATTTTGGAAGATGACCAGCAATGCATCTAATATTTCTAGGACCACTTCCTTAAGTACCCTAGGATGTAGATTATCACGCCCTGGGGATTTATCGGCCTTCAATCCCGTCAATTTCCCTAACACCATTTCCCTACAAATACTGATTTCATTCAGTTCCTCCCTCTCATTAGACGTTATATTCCCTGACAGCTCTGGGAGGTTATTTGAATCCTCCTTTGTGAAGACAGAACAAAAGTATGTATTTAATTGGTTAGCCATTTCTTTGTTCCCATTATAAATTCCCCTGATTCTGACTGCAAGGGACCTACGCTTGACTTCACCGATCTTTTTCTCTTCACATATCTATAGAAGCTTTTACAGTCAGTTTTTATGTTCCCTGCAACCTAACTCTCATACTCTATTTTCCCCCCTCTTAATTAATCCTTTTGTTCTCCTTTGCTGAATCCTAAACTGCTCCCAATCCTCAGGTATGCTGCTTTTTCTGGCCAATTTATATGTCCTCTCCTTGGATCTTATGCTATTCCTAAATTCCCTCATTAGCCACGGTTGCGCCACCTTTTTTGTTTTATTTTTATGCCAGACAGGGATGAAAAAAATTCTGTAGTTCATCCATGCGATCTTTAAATGTTTGCCATTGCCTATCCACCATCAACCTTTTAAGTAACGGTCCCCAATCTATCCTAGCCAACTCGCACCTCATACCATTGTAGTTTCCTTTATTTAAATTCAGGACCCTAGTCTCTGAGTCAACTATTTTACACTCCGTCCTAATGAAGAATTCTATCATATTATGATCGCTCCTCCCCAAGGGGCCTTGCATAACAAGATTGCTAAGCAATCCTTTTTCATTACGTAATACCCAGTCTAAGATGGCCTGATCTCAAGAAGGTTCCTCAACATACTGGTCCAGGAAACCATCCCTTATACACTCTAGGAATTCCTCCTTCACAGTATTGTTACTAATTTGGTTAGCCCAATCTATATGTAGATTAAAGTCACTCATGATAAGTGCTGTGCCCTTATTGCACGCGTGTCTAATTTCCAGTTTAATGCCATCCTCAACCTCAGCATTACTGTTTGGGGGACTGTATACATCCTGAAGTCGACAACTATCCTCATCAAGAGCTTTGCCTCTGTATGAAGATTTCAAGCTGGCAAATATTCCTTAATGCCATGATCTCCCTTTATGCAAAACTCGTTCTTCTGCACTGCTACGAAATCCAGGCAATTAATGTGTCCAGCTTTCATACACTAAGGCAACAGGTGAATGTACATTTACAAACAAGCCAATACAATATTGTAGTAATGTCTGCTCTGCCAATGACCATCGCTGTTTATACAGAGGAACAACCTTCAGAGCCCTGTAAAACAAACTGATCACATTACACATATTAACTTGTGGAGTACCACCTCCAGACTAATTAAAGATCCGCTACCCATCATCTTAACAACCGTTTTGTGTTATGCAGGCGCGTCTTTCCATTTGGTCTTTATATTCATTCATTTAAAATGTTGGGGATGAGTGGACTGGGCAGGTGAGGAAACTCTCGGCAAGGAACGGCTGGCTGCCTGTGATAGTTACGGTGAAGAACACAACCACAGATTTCAGAGGAAATTACAGGAATATAAAACTGTCCTTTCTGATGCCAGAACATGCACTTTTCAAGGATTGATTTTTGAGGGAGGGAGAGGGAGTATTGGGGTAATGATAATTCACAAAAATTAAGCATCATGAAAGGTGGCATCACACAGAAAAAAAAACCCATTGAAGTGGCAGTAAAATCAGTTAGTCTTCCAAGCATCGTCCCACATACGAACAATGCACAATACACAGCCCTTGTCAGCACCAGTAAGCTCATGAACAGTAAATTCATATACTTGCCATGTTGATGAATCTTCTGTCCCGCAGACCTCCAAGAAGTCATATCCATCGTCCAACTGAAAGTCTGTGAAGAGCAGTGCAATGGTATCATCAGGCTCAGCCAGAATAGTCCAAATACAGTCCACATTATTATCATAATCTGACGGAAAACTGGGGCTCGAGATAACTCCACTCTGCCCACGCAAGGTCCCTCCACAGCCATCATCCGCTGCCAAAAAAAAAATACAAATACATTTTAATAAAAGGAACTGGAAAGGGAGCATTTGGAGAAAATGAAAATCCTTTGTCTTGAAAATGTGAGTAATTTTTAACCAGTTTACTGTGGCTTTTATTCTTATTTTAAATTTACAGTCCACAGTACATAAGGTTTTCAGTGAATAAACAGCGCTTTTTTAAAAAAAATCAACGGAGTATAACTGAAACACAATTCTATTAAGGTACCAATTTCGTGAAATTTACAAACCTTATAATGCTGCTCGAGTCAAGTTCGTTTATAAAAAATGCAAAGAGTAAAGGACCCAAAACAGACCCTTGGCGAACACCACTGGAACCCACCTCCCCGTCTGAAAAACACTCATCCATCACCGCCCTGTGCTTCCTGTCACTGAGCCAATTCTGTAACAATACCATCACTTTTCCCTTACTTCCATGGGCTTCCACCTTCTTAACAAGCATCCCCTCTGTGCGTGATATTTAATCAGAAAGTAAGTGTTTATGTTATGAGTGCGATGCGTTATATGTGGGCTAGTTTAAAGTATATTTTTATAACATGATAACTCTTGTTATCAAAATATAAATATATAATTGCATCTGTGATCATTCTAAATGTACTTGGATGTATCTGTGTGCTAGTTATAAATATATTTGTGTGTATTTTTGTGCTATTTATCATTTTTGTGTATGTGTGTGTGTCTGTGTTATGCATAAATATATTTGTGTGTAATTTAAAAGTGCCATATTGACAAATAAATATATACAAAATACATTTGGAATGAAGACTGATGTCCCCCAATAAAGGAATAAATATTACAGGTATATGGGAAAACATTTGTAACATTTGCAACATAATTTGTAACCAGCATTTACATGTAAAATAATCAAAATAAAATTTCATCCAAAATGGATAGACCCAATTATATATAAAATTATCGCAGTGATTTAACTTAGTTTTCCTTGGTGATCTAGTAGTTAGGATTCGGCGCTTTCATTGTCGGGGCCTGCTATTATCTGTATGCATCTGCTGTAAGAAAAAAAGTCTCTTGTTTTAATCACCATTAATGCACTGATGCCTACTTTTACAGATTGAAAGAATACTGACTAACCAAGAGTCGATACTTCAGTATGTTTTCTGTGATGAACTGTGACCCACATCTCATTTCACACACAGGAGTCTGGTTTAAAATGTTCATTGCTTCTGACACCAAGTATCTGGTGCAACTTTTGTTAAACTTTACAGGACCGATAACTTCTCAGACAATAATATTCTCTGACACAATGTTCCCTCCCGGGCCCGGGACATTCCGCGTGTGAGGCGAAAGGTGATAACCGCTCCAGTCCGGAAACCAGCGCTTCACCGCACACACACTCTTCAGCGAGATGCTCAATTCCTCTTTCTGCAAATTCATCACTAGTGAACCTTCAATCCCAGGGTGCTGGTTTTCAGATTTACATCAGTAACCTTTTAAATAAAGTCATGTCACCGCGAACCAGCTCTCCTGCAACCGGTGCGGTCTCCCTTCCAGCCTTTCCGTGACTTGTTTGCTCTGAAGTATTCTGATTGTCATCGAGCTGAAACGTTAACTCTTATTCTCTCTCCAGAGATGTTGCCTGACCTGCTGGATATGTTGAAGAAGTTCGATGAAGTAGGATGGGAAGAGGCTCATGAGGAGACTAAAACACGGTCATGGACCTGTTGGGCTGAATGGCCTGTTTCCCTGCTGTAAATACTGTGTAATACAGCACAGATATTCCCTCGTGCAAACTTCATCTACTTGCCATGATGTGGACATGCCGGTGTGGGACTGGGGTGGACAAATGTGAGAAGTCGCACAACACCAGGTTATAGTCCAACAGTTTTATTTGAACTCACAAGCTTTCGGAGTGCTGCTCCTTCGTCAGGTGAAGTGACGAAGGAGCAGTGCTCGGAAGCTTGTGATATCAAATAAAAGTGTTGGACTATAACCTGGTTTTGTGCGACTTTTCACATTCATCTACTTGAGCTACTTTTTAACTGGTTCCGGGCTTCATCTGTTCAAATGTTTACCGCCGGTTCGCTGCTGGCTTAGACCAATTTCACTCAATGATTTTCTGACGCGGAGATGAGAGTGCTGGAAGTGAGTCAAAGCTAGTCTGAACCGACCATCTGTTGCTGTATTGTTGTGAGGATTGTTTGGTATTATCCTATTTTTTTCATTGAAAGTTACTAAAGTTCTGACCCTCGGTTGTTGAATAAAATGATCACGAATCTTCAATGACCGACACTCAACATTTTCTCAGTTTCCACACCCACATACTCCAAATAGTGTTCTAAATGCCATGAAAATATGCAATCCACTTTTATGTTAATGGTAATTATAATCCAAGTTTATCTCTCTTGATTAATCGATTCACATTCCAGGTGTAGTGGGTCTTTATCAATGCTTTGGTTGAAGGTAGAGCGTGAGGAAGATTATTTAATCTTTTGTGGCACTGACACTTAACATTTCAACTTAAGTAATATTGGGCACATGCAGTTGGTGTAAGTGTTCTGTTGGGCCGCGGAACCCGATGACTCAGCGACGGATTTTTAATCAATTGCGTGAAGTTCGCGTGGATTTGAATTTCGCCCTAACTCGCATCAAGTCCCGTTCACCCATCGCGACTGTGCTCGCTGACCTACAGTGTCTCCTGGTTAAGCAATGCCTCGATATCAAAATTCACATCCTTGTTTTCAAATTCCACTTTAACTTCCCTTTTTAAAGTTACAATTGAATCTGCTTTCCCCGCCCTCTCACGTGGTACACGCTCTCTCAGCCAGATCGTAAAAACTCGCTGAGTAAAGAACAATCTCCTCACACCACTTTACCAATTATCTGAAATCAGTGTCCTCTTGTAACCGACCCTATTGTCAGTGGAAAAAGTTTCTCCCTCTCTTCTCTATTACCCCGCCACCCCCGCGCCCCCATAATTTTGAACACCTCTATTAAATCTCCGCTTAACCTTCTTCGCTCTAAGGAGAACAATCCCAGCTTCGATGGTCTCTCCATATAACTGATTTCCCTCATCCCTGGACATGATGCAAGGCGGAGGATTGGAAAATATTGCCAGTTGGGAGCGGAAAGGCTCGAAAGAATCTTTAGATCTGCTTCAGGAAACGGAATCAGAGGAGAATGAAGGGCGAACCGCCCGATTGACCAGAGGCTGTCAAGACACCGTTCCCTGGTTTCAGACGCTGGGACATTTTATCTGATGGTATCAGTGACATTAACGGCTCTGAGACATTTAAAGGATTCTCGTTACTGCAGATCAGGAAATCAAACGCACCATTGGGTTCGGGACAATCAGAGTAATTCGGAACAAACAAGGCACAGAAATGCTGGAAAGGAGATCGCAGCGGTTGCAGGAGAGCTGGTTCGCAGTGACATGGATGAGTCTGCAGTTTGCGGGACCAGACAGTTTCTATGTGTTCAGAATGAATGTCCCATTCTTTAATGTGGAAATGTAAAACTGATAGTGAGCAATTGCTATTTCTGCCGCAGAAATCTGAAACTTTATCTCGCTGGCACCCTGCTTAAGGGAATCTTGCAGCGGCACATCCGACTGTCTCTGTGGCGCAATCGGTTAGCGCGTTCGGCTGTTAACTGAAAGGTTGGTGGTTCGAGCCCACCCAGGGACGAAGATTTTAACTGTTTTGTTCCCCTTTACGATTCATTCCCGCACAGTTCCAGGTTGTCAATGTGTGCTTTGGCTGCAGGAACATATGCCTCAAGGATTGCCAGCTGTGCTGTTATCCAGTAAATTCCCACCCAAATACTTTTATGAGTATTCATTTCAAATCAAATGATAAAAACATGTAGATGGATCATGTTCCTCCATCCAACCCGTTAGAAATATATTAAGTTATTGGTTTCAAATAAACTGATGGAAATTGATTCTGTATCTATATATATAGAACTGGAACACGCCATCGCACCGTGTGAGGCTCCATTGAATGTGTGGCTATGGTACAGCTGGTATTAGGAAAATAATTTAAAACACGCTGGGCCATTTAGTGATAATTTAGCTCCATCTAATAACTGTATTTTTTCAATGTAAAACGTTGTAAAACACTGCGGTCTGACAGCAGGCACATGCGAACATGATGCAATATTTGTGCAGGCGTCATGCTCTGGAACTCCCTGCCTAAACCCCTCCATCTTTACCCCTCCCTCACCTCCTTTCAGACCCTCCTTAAAACCGAAGGCTTTGAGCAGTTTGGGTCGCCCCTCTTAATAGTTCCATATTAGTGTAATATAGTGAGCTAAAGCTGACGCCGATCAAAGGGGCATAAAAAAACTAAATATAAGGATGAACTCACAAATATCAGGCGCAGTGCGGGTCTGGTCAACGTCAAACCCCTCCTTTCTCATTCAATAGAGGAAGAAGAGACTCAACGGGATTCAGACGCCAGAAAGTTTAATAAATAGAACAACAAAAGTCACAAATAAAATTAACATCTATTTCCAAATCTTATCAATGCACATTTATTTCACTTTATATAAAAGCTAACTGCTATGAATCTGAAAATGAGCACCATGTGTTTTGTGTTCACTAGTGACTTGCATTCCTGCGCTTGTCCTTCAAGTTTGCAATTCAGTTTGTATTGGATATTGAAGAGACTCGCATTTCAAGATGAGAGCACAACGCACCACGTGTAAAGCAACCGACTTGTGTAATGACACATGGAGTTTTTCCAACACCTGGGCTACCAGACACTTTCAATGCCTTTCAGCGGGTAGATTGATGACAGAATGTGCAAAATAGGAAAACAAAAATATTCCCACATCATTGAAAGTTATCGATCATTTTTCTAAGTAAGGGGCCTGTCCACAATGATCTAGTGAAATTTTTTTTCTCTATTTTAACCCTATTAATTACTTTCATAATTCTAAAAACCTGAATGAAATCAGCGCTTAACCTTCTATATTCCAAGGAATACAAGCCTAAGGTTGTGGCCCCTGGTTCTCGACTCCCCAGCCAAGGGAAACATTCTCCCAGCATCAACCCTATCAAGCCCTGTAATAATTGCATATGCTTCAATGAGATCCCCTCTCATTCTTATGAATTCAAGAGAATACAGACCTAGTTTACTCAATCTCTTCTCATACGAAATTCCCGCCATCCCAGGAATCATTCTCGTGAACCTTCGTTGCACTCCCTCTATGGCAAGTATATCCTTCCTAAGATAAGACCAAAATGGTACACAGTACTCCAGTGTGATCTCACCAAGGCCCTATATAATTGTAGTAAGACTTCTTTACTCCTGCACTCAAATCATCTTGTAATGAAAGCGAGCATACCATTTGCCTTCCGAATGGCTTGCTGCACCTGCACATTCACTTTCAGTGACTCATGTACAAGGACACCCAGGTCGATTTGAGCATCTGCATTCCCCAATCTTTCAGCATTTAGGAAATACTCTGCCTTTCTGTTTTTACTACCAAAGTGGATAACTTCACATTTATCCACATTATATTCCATCTGCCATGTTATCGCCCACTCACTGAGCCTGTCGAGATCCCATTGAAGCCTCTCCCCATCCTCTTCACTACTGACACTGACACCTAGCTTTGTATCATCAGCAAATTTGGAAAGGTTACTTTTAATCCCCTCATCCAAATCATTGATATTTATTGTGAATAGCTGGGGCCCAAGCACCGATCCTTGCGGTACCCCACTATTCACAGCCTGCCATCCTGAAACAGACCTGTTTATCCCTACTCTTTGTTTTCTGTCTGTTAACCAATTCTCAATCCATGCTGGTATATTACCCCCAATTCCATGTGCCCTAATTTTGTTCACCAATCCTTTGTGTGGGATCTTATCGAAGGCCTTCTGAAAATCCAAATACACCACATGTACCAGTGCCCCTTTGTCTACTCCACTAGTTACATCCTGAAAGAACTCCAATAGGTTTGTCAAACAGGATTTCCCTTTCATAAATCCATGTTGACTCTGCCCAATCTTACTAATAGTTGCTAAGTGCTCAGTATTTGCATCCTTTATAATAGATGCCAGCATTTTCCCAACTACTGATGTGAGGCGAACAGGTCTGTAGTTCCCCGTTTTCTCTCTCCCTCCTCTCTTAAATAGCGGGGTTATATTTGCTATCCTCCAATATGCAGGAACCGTTCCAATATCGGTAGAATTTTGGAAGATGATAACCAATGCGCCCACTATCCCAATGGCCACCTCTTTCAAAACCCAAGAATGTAGGTCATCCGGTCCCTGGGATTTATCGACTATCTGCTGGTACTGTTTGTTTTACTAATAATAACTATTCTGTGGTGTTTCATTCTATGATTCGACTACGAGTTCAATTTCTGCCATTCTCCAAAACGTTAATCAATAGAGCACCGAAATTCTATTTCTGTAAAACTATTTCCTGAAGTGCAGCACGGATGGTTATGTTCCTGAAACCATTCTTGCTGCCGTGTTTCTGTAGTGCAGTGGTTATCATGTTTGATTACACAGGAAATGTCTTTGTTTCGGACACGGGCAGAAGTATTGTGAGAACTTGTTCAATTAAATATTAGGAAAACAGAATAACTCACATTTTTGTTTAGATATTAACAATATACAATATCTCACAGCTGTGTTACATTTGCTGTTTCTCTGTTCGGTTCTGTACACATTCAAACTCTACAGTTTCTATGTATATAGTGTCGCTGCAACTATTGAAAACCCTGGTTAGACCACACCTGGAGTATTCTGAGCAGTTCCTGGCACCGCACCTTAGGAAGGATTTAATGGCCCGAAAATACGCACTGTGTACTCTCGCGTATTCGATCCCGAATTGCCGGTTTCCTGCATGCACTGCGCAAGCGCGGGAAACCGGCACTTCGTGAATTGTAAAGGGGGCGGTTCCTAAGTGAACCGGGTGCGCACTACAGGCTGCGCGCACGCAGTGCACTTCGTTTTTTTTTCAGCTTTGAACGCGCAGGTAAGTGGTGAAGATTTTACACACAAAGAAAGCAGGCGTAGGACCCCCTTTTAACAAGGTAACTAGTTAATTAAGTGTTATTTTAATTTTTTTTCAACAGGTTTTTCTTTTTTAAACACTTTAAAGAAAGATAAGTTTATATTTATAACTTTTAAAAAGATTTTAAATGTTTTCAAAAATGTAATTTTTTGTTTAAAGTGTTTAATTTATTTAACTATACTTATTTTATTAATGTGATGGTTTTTTTTAATTTAATTGAGGTTTAGCTGTTCTTTTGGGGGTTTGTAGTATTCATAGCTTTGACAGCTCTGGCCGTCAAAACTATGAATGAAAGATGGTGTGCTGCCATTGGCTCTAACTGAATCACGTGATCCCAGAGCTCGCACGAACTAATTGCGCCTCAGGGTCACGCAAGCACTGCACGGCTCCAACAGAGAGAGCCATTGAAATTAAAGTTCGTGTGGGCCCGGAGCAAAAAGGTAGGTGCGGAGTGCGATATCGCGGGGAATCCTTACCCCTGCGGGAACCATCCATTTTAATTTCTGAGCCATTGACCTTGGAGGGAGTGCAGCATAGGTTTACCAGAATGATACACGGACTTCAATGGTTAAGTTACGAGGAGAGATTACACATATTAGGGTTGTATTCACTAGAGTTTAGAAAGTTAAGGGGTGATCTGATCGAAGTTTCAGCAATTAAGGGGTACAGATAGGATAGATAAAGATAAACTATTGCCGCTGGCTGGGGTTTCTAGGAGTAGGGGGCATAGTCTAAAAAATATAGACAGACATTTCAGGAGTGAAATTAGGAAACACTTCTACACACAAAGGGTGGTAGAATTCTCTTCCGCAAATGGCAATTGATGCTTGATCAATTGATAATTTTAAATCTGAGATTGATTGCTTCTTGTTAACCAAAGGTACGAAGGCATATGAAAGGCGGATATATGGAGTTAGGTCGCAAATCAGCCTTGATCTCTTGGAATGCCGGAACAGGCCCGCGGGGCTGAATGGCCTCCTCCTGTTCCTATGTCACTGTGCTCTCTCAGTCGCTCCCGTGACCAGCTCTGACGGTGCAGAAAGCCCCTCTCAAAGCTGCACAATCTGGCTGATATCAGTTGAATTTTGAGAGATGATTAAAGAATCCTGCAGTGCTGCCTCGGTCAAAAACAGCCGTTCTAAGCCGCATTTCAAACCCGGGAACAAACCCATCAATGATCTGTTCTTCCCCAGTTCCAGAGTGAGTGAGGCCGGAACAAGCAGCAACATTCAGGCCCCGCACTCTCCAATCACCCGCTGCCAGCGGAAAGCGGCGAATGCAGCCTCAGTCAGCGAGTTACTGCCCATCCCTGGAATGCAACCGCCACGGCCCGGGCCAAATCTCCCCGTACACCCAGCACAGGCTTCCGAAAAGGCGGGGCGATTACACCCCGATCACTCAGCCTTCTAGGAGCATTTACAGATACAGGAGTGAGGGAACATTTATTTGGGTCTCCATGGGGAATCCCCGGGCGGAACCAATTAGTGGTAAGTTGCTTCTCATGAATAAATGAGTCAACATCACAGATACGGGGAAACACATTTGGAATGAAGACAGATGCCCCCCAATAAATGAATCAGTATCACAGATACAGGGAAACACATTTGGAATGAAGACAGATGCCCCCCAATAAATGAATCAATATCACAGATACAGGGAAACACATTTGAAATGAAGACAGATGCCCCAATAATTGAATCAATATCACAGATACAGAGAAATACATTTGGAATGAAGACAGATGCCCCCCAATAAATAAATCAATATCACAGATACAGGGAAACACATTTGGAATGAAGGCATATGCCCCAATAAATGAGTCAAACCACCGATACAGGGAAACACATTTGGAATGAAGACAGATGTCCCCCAATAAATGAATCAATATCACAGATACAGGGAAACACATTTGAAATGAAGACAGATGCCCCAATAATTGAATCAATATCACAGATACAGAGAAATACATTTGGAATGAAGACAGATGCCCCCCAATAAATAAATCAATATCACAGATACAGGGAAACACATTTGGAATGAAGGCATATGCCCCAATAAATGAGTCAAACCACCGATACAGGGAAACACATTTGGAATGAAGACAGATGTCTCAATAAATGAATTATTATCACAGATACAGGGAAACACTTTAGAGTCATAGAGCAATACAGCACAGAAAGAGGCCCTTCGGCCCATCGTGTCCGTGCCGGCCATCAAGCCCTGTCTATTCTAATCCTATTTTCCAGCACTTGGTCCGTAACATTGTTAGCAGTACAGTCAGAAAATGTATTTACATGTAAAACAAGTCAAAATAAATTTGCATCTAAAACAGAGAGACCCAATTATATTTAAAATTAACGCAACACTTCATTGCAGCGTTCCCTGATGGTCCAGTGGTTAGAATTCGGCGCTCTCACCGCGCAGCACATGTTGGATTCCAGTTGAGGGGATTGACTCTTACAACAGTTATTGATTAAAAGCCTTATCAAATTAATTCTATGTATCCAATGTGAAAAATGTTTTAATTGCCATTAATTAACCGATAGCGTTCTTTTGCAGAATGAAAGTAATGCTAGCATGGGTAATTTGGGACAGTCGAAGCCTCAATAATTTATTCTGCTCTTTGCATGTGATCAACATTTTTCCCGATCACATTTTACACATTATAGTTTGGAGCCTGGTTTGAAATGTTATGTGGTTATGACTCCAGGAATCTGGTGAAACATTTGTTAAGTTTAACAGGATTGGCTATTTCTCAGAAAAATTCATTCTCTAACGCAATGTTTTTAGAAAATAACTGACCTATCTTTTAATGTCCAAAGTTGATGATTAGGTACTTCTCCACATTAAACTCCAATAATCACAGTTTTTCCCACCCACATAATCCATCAATGTCCCTTTGCAATTCACTGCTCCCATCTACACTGCTTACTGTGCTTCCAACTTAGTGCCATCAGCAAACTTGGATATCCGGTTCACTATTCCTTCATCTAAGTCATTTATCAATATAGTGAAAAGCTGAGGCCCCAGTCCATATCCCAGGGGACACCACTAGACACATCCTATCAATGGGAGTACATATCAATTGTCACTACTGTGTGTCTCCTACCTCCTAACCAATTCCCTACCCATGTCAATACGTTGCCTCAAATTCCTTGCGCTTTGATTTTTGCTCACAGTCTCTTGTGAGGAACATGATCAAATGCCTGCTGGAAGTCATCATATTAAATCTGATAACTCCCTCCGTATGATTGATTTTTCTTTTTCTCCATGTCTCTGGTAGTTTATCCTCTCCATCTACTTTGAAGACCGATACAATGTAATTGTTTAGCATGTCTGCCATTTCCTTATTGTCAATTACAATGTGGCCAGCGTCTATCCTGACGGGGCCCGCATTATCCTTAGCCAATCTGTGAGACCATGAATAATTATGTTGATTTCCACCATAATAACCATTACTTTCTGTTGCAGAATGAAATAAATATTAATATTTTTGACGAGTGACAGTCAAAATGTAATGGTTTTTCTGCTCTGCATGTCCTGAGCATTTACCCTTTCCGTTTTGCGCACTGTATTTTAAGGGTTTGGTTCAAAATATTCAGTGCGTATGAAACCAGGAATCTGCTGCAGCCATTCTTAAATTTAAAAGGATTGTCGCCCCTTTCAAACGAAGAGCAACTTCCCACAAATTGGGGCATCTGTCTTCATTCCAAATGTGTTTCCCTGTATCTGTAATATTGATTCATTTATTGTGGCATCTGACTTCATTCTAAATGTGTTTCCCTGTATCTGTGATAGTGATTCATTTATTGGGGCATCTGTCTTCATTCCAAATGTATTTTGTAAGTTTCTGGATCTCGGACGCTCTACCTGAAAAGATGGTGGAAGCTGATTCCATCAATAATTTTAAAGGGAGTTGGACAGGGACTTGAGAATGAGGAACTTACAGGATTATGGATAAAAATCGGTGGTGTGGGAATGAGCACGGCTGCTCTTTCTAAACCAGCACAGGCACGACGGGCCGAATGTCCTCCACCTGTGATGTGAGTTTCTTTGACTCTATATACACACCCACAGTTTATATTTTCGCACGGCCTTGATTGCATTTCTAACAACTGTCTACACGCCAAAAGTTTAATTGTTTTTCAAAGCTGCTCGACCTTTTGTGTATTTTGAGCAGTTTCCTGGTTTATTTCCCTGTGATGTGGTGATTCTGGGGGAGAATCACACGGTGTTTGAGAAATATTGATATATAGAAACATCTCCTACGTTAATCCTTCTCGAGACCTCGTGGCGTAACGATAGCGAATCTGACTCCAGATCAGAAGGCTGCCTCTATCAGATCAGGTCAGGCTCAGCACTCTTTTTAGCGTTGATTCCAGTCTGGATAATTCCGGTAAAATATTTCCTTTGCTTTTCCACAATAAACAGAACCTTGCTCTAAAGTGGGTCCCATTCGTTCCCCAGTGGCAGGGAGAGAAGCGCCTGATGCCCTCATTTGTTTAATGTAACAAACAGACAGAAACACATGTGTTCAGTAAAGTGGTCCACACTGCTTAATAAACCCTGGCCCCCTCCCCACTTCTAGGGAATCTGCCAATGCGCTACATAGTGGTGTGGTCAAAAATATGGCAGTCAAATCCAAAGAAGGAGCTATTCAGACGTGTGGTCGTGCATCTCCTCAAAGCTTACGGTTTTACGCAGCGTCTTCAAGGAGGAGACGGAAGGATTTGTGGAGCAAATTCCAGGCAGTGAGGCACAGGTATGCCAGAATATTTGTGGTGTGAAGAGAAAGGGAGAGAAACAAGAGGCTGGAGTCATAAAATCATTGAATCTTAGGACACAGAATCAGACCGCACAGAATGAGGCCATTTGGCCCATCCTGCCTGTGCCGGCTCTTTGAAAGAACTCTCCAATTTAGTCCCACACCCCAGCTTTTCCCCATAACCCTACTAATTAGTTATCTTCAAATTCAACTCCAATTGCCTTTTGAAAATTCCTATGGAATCTGATTCCACCATCCTTTCAGGCAATGTGTTCCAGATTCTAAAAACCTCTGTGAGCAAAAAAAATTCTGCTAAAGTCGCCTGTAGATCTTTTGGCAATCATTTTAAATCTATGACCTTTGGTTGCCGATCCACTCGCCCAGGAAAACAGTTTCTCCCTACTTGCTCCATCTTAACTTTGAATACATCTATTCGGTCTTCCCTTCTCTGCTCGCAGGAGAACAATCCCAGAGTGAGTATGCTGATCGGAACAAATAAACTGGGCCGAGCAGGCAGCTGCAGCAAATTCCACAAAATACAATCACACGGAGAAGTGAAACAATCGTCATTTGTAGAAGTGGGATTGGAACCCACACCTGAACACAGCGCCTGTGACCGCTCGGCCATCCTGACTCACTGCACGGCTGAACAATTTACCGGATTTCCCGACAGAGGCCCAGAGAAGGTGTCACTCATTGTCCTCCTGTAAATACTGGGAGACTCAGTGACATTTAGCAACATCACTTCTGTACAACACTAAAACCTCACAATACTTATCCTCCGTTGCCTTTTACAGACTTTTCACTGATCGAACCCAGACAAGTCACACAGGAATTTTATTTAATTGATTATCGGTTTGAAGGAGCTCGCTAATTGTCCTCGCCTAATCTCCTGAATCAGATAATTCTCGTCGGAATCCTTTTAACAGAATCATAGAATCATAGAATGATGCAGCACAGAAGGAGGTCATTCGGCCCATCGTGCCTGTGCCGGCTCTTTGACAGAGCCAGCCCATTAATCAATGCCCCCTGCTCTTTCCCCATAGCCCTGTAAAATTTCCCTTCAATTATTTATGCAGTTCTCCTTTGAAAGTTAATATTGAATCTGCCTTCACCCCATTTCAGACAGTGCATTCCACATCACAACAACTCGCTGTTTAAAAAAAAAGTCACCTCTGGTTCTTCCTCGACGTGGACCGGCTGCTCCCGGTCCCCAGGACGTAGCCATTCTAATTCTGTGACTGCAGCCATTTTTGTTCGGACAGAGTTTTGACTGGAACGTCACACCTGCATCGCAAAGGGCAATGAATCAGGTGAGGTTGTAACCTCTGAGAAAACCTGAGGCCCGTCAGAAATGTTTGTGCATCTGAATCCCGAACTCTTTCTTTTAGCTTTTACAGTTTTACCATTTATTGTACATCACTTGAAGAGAACAAAAACATGGCTATGGAGAAAGAGCAGGGGAGTGGATTAATGGGATAGCTCTGCCAAAGAGCCAGCACAGGCACGATGGGCCGAATAGCCTCCTCCTCTGCTGTATCATTCTATAATTCTATGATTAAGCGGCACCTACAATGTTGTCTCTGTCAGTTACAGTGAAGGGGAGGTCAGTTTTCAATCTTAAACCAGCAAATATAATATTAAGCGAAAGTTGCTGGCAAAGACCCATTTTCAGCTCGGTGACACTGCGGCAGGAATTCAGAGCCGGAGGTTGCCCATGAACGCAACATGAAAGGTTGAAAAAAGCATTCACCGAACGATCTGAAATAAGAGTCTGATGCTCTATCGACTCTCGCCGGCCCTGCTCAAATTCTCTATTCTTGTCGCGTATTAAAGCGAGGTGACTGTTGGCTCCGCCCCAGGGGTTCAACTGGTTCTACAAAACACAAACCAAGTTCTCCTGAATTCCAAGTTGTATCAGGAAGTCAACCATCAAACCATTCATTGACCACAGCGGTTCAGGCAATTTTCTGACAGCAAAGCGCTTTGTCAATATCTCTTGTCTATTTCCCGGTGTTCCCCGATACTTTCTGTGTCTCTGGCTGTGTTTATCTTTGCGTGTCCTCCTGCAGGTTGATTTTGAACGAATACCTGTGTTTGTGTCTGTTACATTAAATAAATGAGGATAAGCATTTCTCTCCATGACACTGGGGAACTAGTGAGACAGACTTTAGAGTAAGGTATAAGTTATTGTTAAAAAGCAAAAAAAAACATTAAATTGTTAATCTATTACATTATATAACAGAGATCAAATTGGTACGATATTCCGCACCTATTACATAGCCGTTTACTCGATTTATCGGGAACACAAAGGATTGCGAGAACAGTCTGTAGAATTATTGGCTGCACTAGTTTTAGAAGGACAGGTCAATTCTGACCGCATTTTATGGTTTCGACCGGGGTGCATCTGAGTTCTGTAAATACTCCACCTTTATAGAACAGTCGCTGCCACGGTGAGATAATCAAGTTACACACTACTGGCGTTATTTAAACTTACTTGACAGCAAGGTGAGATTTTTCGCTTCAAGGTTTCCGGGAACAGGATCGAGGAAGTAATGCGCCTAAATCCACGAACATCCGTCCGTTAAAATTAAGGAACAGAAAGTAAGCCCAGATGTAATAAGCTTCGACACGCCCGGGATCACTGAAGCCTAACCTCTTGGACATTGAGTTCGGTTCTTGCTGGAGAAAATTTCTAATTCAGTGGCTTATAAAGATTCAAGCATTCGATACAAGATCATACTTACCGCTAACAGTGGTCAGCCTATTCGGATTACTGTTGGTGAGCCTGCTCTAACACTAATGGTGCTGACCCGACTCTAAGATTACTGATGGTGAAGCTACTATAACATTACTTGTGATTCTACTCTCATATTACTGGTGATAAATCTCCTCTAACATTACTGTTGGTGAATCTAATCTAATATTACTGGTGAGGAATCTCCTTTAACAGTACTGTTGGTGACTCCACTCTAACATTACTGCTGACGATTTTACTCTAATATTATTGGTGATGAACCTACTCTAATATTACTGGTGCTGACTCGCTCTAATATTACAGGTGGTGAGCCAACTCTAACATTACAGGTGCTGTCTCTACCCTAACATTACTGGTGGTGGCCATAATCTAACATTACTGGTGGTGACACTACTCTAAAATTACTGGTGGTGAGTCTACCCCAACAGATACTGGTCGTGACCCTACTCTACCATTACCGCCGGTGACACTATTCTAACATTACTGGTGTTGACTCTACTCTAACATTACTGGTGGTGACCCTACTCTAACATTACTGGCGGAGACTCTACTCTATCTTTACTGCTGGTGAATCTACTCTAACATTACTGGTGGTAACCCTACTCTAACATTAATGGTGGAGAGTACTCTAACTTTACTGGTGGTGAATCTACTCTATCTTTACTGGTGATGACCCTACTCTAACATTACTGGTGGTGACTCTACTCTACAATTACTGGTGGTGACCCTACTATAAAATTACTGGTGGTGAGTCTACCCCAACAGATACTGGTAGTGACCCTACTCTACCATTACTGGGTCCGTCCCTGTGGCTCAGAAGGGAAGGGGGGAGAGCAGGAGAGCAATAGTTATTGGGGACTCAATAGTCAGAGGGACAGATAGGAGGTTCTGTGGCAGCAAAAGAGACTCACGGATGGTATGTTGCCTCCAGGGTGCCAGGGTCCGTGACGTCTCGGACCGTGTTTTCAGAATCCTCAATTGGGAGGGGGAACAATCACAAGTCGTGGTACACATCGGTACCAACGACATAGGTAGGAGAAGGGACGGGGATTTAAAACAGGAATTTAGGGAGCTAGGTTGGAAGCTGAGAGCCATGTTGTAATTTCTGGTTTCTGGCCGGTGCCACGTGCTAGCGAGTTGAGGAACAGGGAGAGAGTGCAGATAAACACGTGGCTGCAGGGATGGTGTAGGGGGGAGGGTTTCAGTTATGTGGATAATTGGAGCACATTCTGGGGAAGGTGGGACCTGTACAAACAGGACGGTTTGCACCTGAACCAGAGGGACACCAGTATCCTGGGAGGGAAATTTGCTACGGCTCTTCGGGGGGGTTTAAACTAATTTGTCAGGGAGATAGGAAAACGGGCTGTAGTCCACGAGCCAGTGGTGAGTGTAGGGAGGTACTGAGGAGGGTATCAAGGTCGCAGGAATGTACCGGCAGACAGGAAGATGGATTGAAGTGTGTCTACTTCAATGCAAGGAGCATCCGGAATAAGGTAGGAGAACTTGGAGCGTGGATTGGTACTTGGGACTACGATGTGGTGGCCATTACGGAGACATGGTTAGAACAGGGACAGGAATGGTTGTTGGAAGTTCCTGGGTATAGATGTTTCAGTAAGAGTAGGGAAGGTGGTAAGAAAGGTGGAGGAGTAGCATTGTTAATCAAGGATAGTTTAACAGCGGCAGAAATGCAGTTCGAGGGGTATCTGCCGTCTGAGGTAATATGGGCTAAAGTTAGAAATAGGAAAGGAGCGGTCACGTTGTTAGGCGTTTTCTACAGTCCCCCAAATAGTAATAGAGATGTGGAGGAAGACATTGCAAAGCAGATTTTGAATAGGTGTGGAGGTCACAGAGTAGTTGTCATGGGTGACTTCAACTTTCCAAATATTGATTGGAACTTTTATAGGTCAAACATTTCGGATGGGATAGTTTTTGCACAGTGTGTGCAGGAGGGTTTCCTGACACAATATGTGGATAGGCCGACAAGAGGTGGGGCCACATTGGATTTGGTACTGGGTAATGAACCGGGCCAAGTGTTTGATTTGTATGTGGGAGAGCTCTTTGGAGATAGCGACCACAATTCGGTAAGTTTCACTATTGCAACGGAGAGGGATAGGGCCATACGGCAGGGCAGGGTTTATAATTGGGGGAGGGGTAATTATGATCCGATTAGGCAAGAATTAGGGAGCATAAGATGGGAACAGAAACTATCAGGGAAAGGCACAAACGAAAAGTGGAGCATTTTCATGGAGCAATTACTGCGTGTCCTTGATAGGTATGCCCTGTCAGGCAGGGAGGAAATGGCCGAGTGAGAGATCCATGGTTCACAAAAGAGGTTGAATGTCTAGTCAAGAGGAAAAAGGAAGCGTATGTAAGGATGAGAAAACAAGGTTCAGTTGGGTCGATTGAGGGGTACAAGGTAGCAAGGAATTAGCTAAAAAAAAGAGCTCAGGAGAGCTAGGAGGGGGCATGAGAAGTCCTTGGCGGTTCGGATCAAGAAAAACCCCAAGGCTTTTTACTCTTATGTGAGAAATAAAAGAATGACCAGGGTGAGGGTAGGGCCGGTCAAGGACAGTAGTGGGCACTTGTGCATGGAGTCAAAAGATATAGGAGAGGTGATGAATTAATACTTTTCGTCAGTGTTCACCGAGAGAGGGGCCTTGTTTTTGAGGATGAGAGTGTGATAAAGGTGGATAGGCTGGAGGAGGTAGATGTTCTGAGGGAAGATATTTTAGCAATTTTGAAGAACCTGAGGGTCGATAAGTCCCCTGGGCCAGATGGGAATTATCCTAGGATTCTTTGGGAGGCAAAGGAGGAGATTGCAAAGCCTTTGGCTTTGATCTTTGGGTCCTCACTGTCCACGGGAATGGTGCCAGAGGACTGGAGAGTGGCGAATGTTATTCCTCTCTTCAAGAAAGGAAATAGGAATGACCCTGGTAATTATACGCCAGTTAGTCTTACTTCGGTGGTTGGTAAGATAATGGAAAAAGTCCTAAGGGATAGGATTTATGACCATTTGGAAAGAGGCGACTTAATCAGGGATAGTCAACACGGATTCGTGAAGGGTAAGTCTTGCCTAACAAATTTGATTGAATTCTTTGAGGAGGTAACTAAGTGTCTGGATGAAGGTAGAGCAGTTGATGTCGTATACATGGATTTTAGTAAGGCGTTTGATAAGGTTCCCCATGGTCGGCTCATGAAGAAAGTAAGGAGTTGTGGGATAGAGGGAAATTTGGCCGATTGGATAAGTAACTGGCTATCTCATAGAAGGCAGAGGGTGGTGGTGGATGGAAAATTTTCGGACTGGACACCAGTTGCCAGCGGTGTGCCACAGGGGTCGGTGCTGGGTACTCTGTTGTTTGTGATTTTTATCAATGACTTGGAGGAGGGGACTGAAGGGTGGATCAGTAAATTTGCTGATGACACCAAGATTGGTGGAGTAGTGGATGAGGTGGAGGGCTGTTGTAGGTTGCAAAGAGACATTGATAGGATGCAGTGCTGGGCCGAAAAATGGCTGATGGAATTTAACACTGATAAGTGCGAGGTGATTCATTTTGGTAGGGCAAATTTGAATAAGGATTACAGGGTCAACGGCAGGGTTCTGAGGAACGTGGAGGAACAGAGGGATCTGGGGTTTCATATCCACAGATCTCTGAAGGTTGCCACTCAAGTGGATAGAGCAGTAAAGAAGGCCTATAGTGTGTTAGCGTTTACTAACAAGGGGTTTGAGTTTAAGAACCGTGAGGTTATGCTACAACTGTACAGGACCTTGGTGAGACCACATTTGGAATATTGTGTGCAGTTCTGGTCACCTCACTATAGGAAGGACGTGGAAGCATTGGAAAGAGTGCAAAGGAGATTTACCAGGATGCTGCCTGGTTTGGGGGGGAGGTCTTATGAGGAAAGATTGAGGGAGTTGGGGCTTTTCTCCTTAGAGCGGAGGAGGATGTGAGGCGACTTAATAGAGGTTTATAAGATGATGAGGGGGATAGATAGATAGGATGTTCAGAGACTATTTCCTCGGGTGGAGGTAACTGTTACAAGGGGGCATAGCTATAAGGTGCATGGGGGAGATATAGAAGAGATGTTCGAGGTAGATTCTTTACTCAGAGAGTGGTTGGGTTGTTGAATGGACTGCCTGCTGTGATAGTGGAGGCGGACACTTTAGGAACTTTCAAGCGGTTATTGGATAAGCACATGGAGCACACCAGAATGATAGGGAGTGGGATAGCTTGATCTTGGTTTCGGACAATGCTCGGCACAACATCGAGGGCCGAAGGGCCTGTACTGCGCTGTTAAGTTCTATGTTCTATGTTCTATGTTCTACTGCCGGTGATACTATTCTAACATTACTGGTGGTGACTCTACACTAACATTACTGGTGGTGACTCTACTCTAACATTACTGGTGGTGTCCCTACTCTAACTTTACTGGTGGTGACCCTACTCTAACAGTACTGGTGGTGACTCTACACTAACATTACTGGTGGTGAAGCTACTCTAATAATACTGGTGGTGTCCCTACTCTAACATTACTGGTGTTGACTCTACTCTAACTTTACTGGTGGTGACCATACTCTAACAGTACTGGTGGTGACTCTACACTAACATTACTGGTGGTGACTCTACTCTAACATTACTGGTGGTGACCCTACTGTAACATTACTGGTGGTGACCCTACTCTAACATTACTGGTGGTGACCCTACTCCAACATTACTGGTGGTGACCCTACTCTAACTTTACTGGTGGTGACCCTACTCTAACAGTACTGGTGGTGACTCTACACTAACATTACTGGTGGTGAAGCTACTCTAATAATACTGGTGGTGTCCCTACTCTAACATTACTGGTGGTGACCCTACTCTAACTTTACTGTTGGTGACCCTACTCTAACAGTACTGGTGGTGACTCTACACTAACATTACTGGTGGTGACTCTACTCTAACATTACTGGTGGTGACCCTACTCTAACATTACTGGTGGTGACCCTACTCTAACTTTACTGGTGGTGACCCTACTCTAACAGTACTGGTGGTGACTCTACTCTAACATTACTGGTGGTGACCCTACTCTAACACTACTGGTGGTAACTCTACACTAACACTACTGGTGGTGACCCTACTCTAACATTACTGGTGGTGACTCTACTCTAACAGTACTGGTGGTGACCCTACTCTAACACTACTGGTGGTGACCCTACTCTAACACTACTGGTGGTGACTCTACACTAACACTACTGGTGGTGACCCTACTCTAACACAACTGGTGGTGTCCCTACTCTAACATTACTGGTGGTGACCCTACTCTAACTTTACTGGTAGTGACCCTACTCTACCATTACTGCCGGTGACAATATTCTAACATTACTGGTAGTGACTCTACACTAACATTACTCGTGGTGACCCTACTCTTACATTACTGGTGGTGACCCTACTCTAACATTTTGCTGCTGAACCTATTCTAACAGTACTGGTGGTGACCCTACTCTAACACTACTGGTGCTGACCCTACTCTAACAGTACTGGTGGTGACCCTACTCTAACATTACTGGTGGTGACTCTACACTAACGCTACTGGTGGTGACCCTACTCTAACACTACTGGTGGTGACTCTACACTAACACTACTGGTGGTGACTCTACTCTAACAGTACTGGTGGTGACCCTACTCTAACACTACTGGTGGTGACCCTACTCTAACACTACTGGTGGTGACTCTACTCTAACAGTACTGGTGGTGACCCTACTCTAACACTACTGGTGGTGACCCTACTCTAACACTACTGGTGGTGACTCTACAGTAACACTACTGGTGGTGACCCTACTCTAACACTACTGGTGGTGACCCTACTCTAACATTACTGGTGGTGACTCTACTCTAACAGTACTGGTGGTGACCCTACTCTAACATTACTGGTGGTGACTTTGCTCCATTATTACTGTTGATGACTCTACTCTAATATTACTAGTGGTGACCCTACTCTAACACTACTGGTGGTGACCCTACTCTAACATTACTGGTGGTGATCTTACTCAAACATTAGTGGTGTTGACTCTATGCTAACATTAATTTTGGTGAGCCTATTCTTATATTGCTGTCTGTGACCCTCTCTGACATTACAGGTGGTGTCCCTACTCAAACAATACTCGTCGTAAACCTATTGTAATATTACTGGTGGTGACTCTGCTCTAACATTACTAATGGTGACCCTACTTTGATATTACAGGTTGTGAGTCTACTCTAACGTTACTGCTAGTGACCCTATTCTAGCATAACTGGTGGTGACGCGACTTAACATTACAGATAGTGACCCTGCTATAACATTACTAGTGGTGACTCTAATCTAAAATTAATGGTGCTGACCCTACTCTATCAGTACTGGTTGTGACCCTATTCTAACATTGCTGGTGTTAACCCTGCTCTAGCCTTACTCGTGGTGACCCTAATCTAACATTGCTGGTGTTTGAACCTACTCTAAAATTACTGGTGGCGACTTTACTTCATTACTACTGGTGATGACTCTATTCTAATATTACTAGCGGTGACCCTACCCTAATATAACTGGTGGTGGCTCTACTTTAACATTACTGGTAGTGACTCTACTCTAATATTACTGATGTTGACCCTAATCTAACATTAATGGTGGTGAGCTTAATCAAACATTTTTCCGGTGAACCTACTCTGACATTACTGTTGGTGACCGTACTCTAACAGTACTAGTTGTGATCCTCTTCTTACATTACTGGTGGCGAACTTACTCAAAAATTACTGGTGTTGACCCTACACTAACATTACTGGTGGTAACTCTATGCTAACATTAATTGTGGGGAGCCTACTCTTATATTGCTGGTGGTGACCCCTCGCTGACATTACTGGTGGTGTCCCTACACAAACATTACTCGTCGTAAACCTATTGTAACATTACTAATGGTGACCCTACACTAACAGTACTGGTTGTGACTCTGCACTAACATTACTAGTGGTGACCCTACCCTATTATTACTGGTGGTGAACCTAATCTAACTTTACTGGTTTTGACCCGACTGTAACATTGCAGGTGGTGACCATTCTCTAACATTACTGATGGTGACACTACTCTATCATAACTCATAATTACCCTACTCTAACATTACTGGCGGTGACCCTACTCTATTTGTACTAATGTTGAAACTAATCTAACTTTACTGGTGTTGACCTGACTGTAATATTAGAGGTGGTGAACATACACTAACATTAATGGTGGTGACCCTACTTTAACGTTACTGGTGCTGACTCTACAGTAATATTACTTTTGGTGGCTCTACTCTAACATTGCTGGTGGTGAATCTGCCCTAAATTTTGTCGTGATGACCCTGCTCCAACACTACTGGTTTTGACTCTACTCGAATATTACTGTTTGTGAATTCTATTTAACATTACTCTTGATGACCTTATTCTATCATAAGAGTAGTGTCACCACCAGTAATTTTAGAGTAGGGTAACAAACAGTAATGTTAGAGTAGGGTGACGAACATTTATATTAGAGTAGAGTCACCAGCAGTTATGTTAGAGTAGAATCGTCAACATTAATGCTTCAGTAGGTTCATTATCATTAATTTTAGAATAGGTTCATCACCAGTAATGTTGGAGTCGAGTCACCGCCAGTAATGTTAGAGCAAGATCAGCATCAGTAATGTTAAAATAGTGTCAGCAACTGTAATGTTCCATTAAAGACATCATCAGTTAGGTTAGATCTGATTCACCACCAGTAATGTTGGTGCAGAGACACCACCATTAATGTTAAAATAAAATCAACACCAGTAATGTTAGAGTAGGCACACCACCAGCATTTCTACAGTATTGTCCCCACCAGTAATGTTAGAGTATAGTCACCACCAGTAACGTTCGAGCAGCGTCACCACCAGTAATGTTAGAATAGAGTCACCACCAGTAATGTTAGATTATGGTCACAACCAGTAATGTTAGTGTAGGATCACCACCAGTTGTGTTAGAGTAGATTCAACACCAGTAATGTTAGAGTTGTGTACTGTTAGTGTAGAATCTATGGACCGAGGTGCATTATTTCCCCATTGGCTTTCCAGAACACTGAAGCGAAAAATCTTGCCTTGTTTGTTAAGTGACTGAAACTAACGCCAGTTATTGTGTAAGCGGATTTTCACACCGGGGCACCGAGTGGACGATAAATGGGTCAAATTTACGGATCTCAGTTGCACTTGGGATGGAACCTTAAAGCAGGACCGAATCCACAACTTCTTCTACAATAAATAGAGTGACAGCGCTCTACAACATCAGTATAAATTACACAATTGTTTTGTGCTGAATTTGTCCCGTGGTGTCTTCTGTTTGTTCAAATTTAAAGACAGACACAAGTCATTGTATGAATATTAAACATTTGGAATAAATCGCAGCAGAGTCTCAATTGGGCTGAATCCTGTAATGCCGGCCCGTAAGAAAACATCTCACACTAAAATACAATGATTGATTACCCGGAAATTCTCTACCTAATTATTACAGCGATCGGTGTCCCAGGTAAGTCTTTATAACCAGTTATTGCTTTGTATGGAGCGATGTTAGACAGTATTATCGCTATTGGTGCCTGCCGGACGATTAGGAGTTTCTCCGTGCTTGTTATAAAGTTGTCTCTTCACTTTCCTTTGGGTGTTCACTGCCCACCAGTTACAGTCTTCTCTATCCCTTGTAAGCTGGGACTTGAATTTGAGCAGCGCCTTCTGGCGAGTTGATTCGCTCCGAAAATAACCAATGACTTTTATTGTCTGACAAGTAACAAGTTCACTGGTGACCGGATTTATCATCACTACTGAGCCCCAAGCAATCTCCAGATTAGATCCGGGACTGGTGTTAGATCACCAATGTGTGCTCGTGCATTACCCTGAAAATTCAGAGTGTTATTATTATCCTCATATGCTATAGTAATAATAGTTCTTATTTAAAGGCACGGTATTGTTGACCATTCAGTTTAATTAAATGTTTGAAGCATTCTCACTTGCGCTGTATATCTCCAAAATGCACTGTCAATATCTGAGTCAGCTCCAACAGTCCGTGTGTCATAAGACTGCGCGCCACAATCAGAACTGCTTCCTTCCAAATGATCCTGATGGTTAAAATGTGTATTCAGAATATAAAGTATAAACAAATGCGTTAGTTTAGAATCATGGCACATTTTAACACATGATCTATTGTGGCTGCAGCTGTAGAATCCGGTGCCCCTTTCCTGCTTCCACTTTCTACTATTCAGACCGACATTGGGTAGGCGGTGAAGATGTTTATTGAGGTGGGGCGGTTAATTTCTCCCGAAATCTTTCTTCTAGCATCAAGTCCCGTTCGCCCATCACCGCTGTGGTCGCTGACATATATTGGCTCCCGGTTAAGCAGCGCCTCGATTTCAAAATTATCATACTTGTTTTCAAATGCCTCCTAGGCCTTGCCCCTCACTATCTCTGTAATCTTTTTCAGCCCCATAACCACCTGACGTATCTGCGCTCCTCTAATTCTGCCCCCTTGAGCATCCCTGATTATAGTCGCTCAACCTTTGGTGGTCGTGACTTCTGTTGTCTGGGTCCTAAGCTCTGGAATTCTCTGCCTCAACCTCTACACCTCGCTACCTCTCTCTCCTCCTTTAAAACGCTCCTTAAAACCTACCTCTTTGACCAAGCTTTTGGTCGCCTGACCAAATGTAACCTTTAGGGGCTCGCTCCAAATTGTTTGTCTTAAAATACTCCTGAGCAGCGCCTTGGGACATTTCACTACGTTAAAGACCTTATATAAATACAAGTTGTTGTTGTTTATTGTTACTTCCTCCTTTTTTATATTTTCTGATCTATTTCAATCCGATGTGTCGGTATTTATTCCTATCTGCTCCGTTAACCTTTACACGCTCGTAGTTTCATTTATTTTCTATCCTCTACAGATCCCCACACCACCTTCGATCATCTGCAAGGCTTTCCACTACTAAAACACTTTTCTATATTTTCCACAGTGGCAGCCGCGGCTCAGTTGGCAGCACTCTCGCCTCTGAGTCAGAAGGTTTCATCCAGGCTGACACTCGAGTGCTGTACTGAGGGAGAGCTGCACTGTCGGAGGAGCCGTTTTTCAGATGAAATGCTAAACCGACGCCGCAACTGCTCTCTCAGGTGGTTGTAAAAGATCCAACGGCACTGTTTCGACGTAGTGCAGGGGAGTTCTCCCCGGTTTCCTGGACAATATTTATCCTACAGCCAACATCACTGAAAGAGATAATCTGGTCATTATCAGATTGCGGTTTGAAAGATCTTGGCTGCTGTGTTTCTAACATTAAAATAGCAAACATGTAAAACCTGGCTACAAAGCGCTTTGTGACGTCCTGAGATCATCGAAGGTTCTTTATAAATGCAAGTATTTCCTTATTTTCTGACATGTTAGTTAAAAAAAATTCGCAAAAATTAAAGATCAATTGTCCTCACGGGGTGGAAGAAAGGAAGCTTTTAGTTGCTCACATATTACGGTTGATTGTAATTTTGTGGTTTAACATAATTCTAACATTTCTTTCTCTCTTTATTCCAGTTAACCTGGTGGCGATTTCCATCCTGTTCCGAGGAAATTGCGGTCTCTCCAAATGTGTCACTCGCTACCTGGTGGCGATGGCAGTAGCGGATTTAATGGTGGTGATTATTGAAGTCCTGATGTACCAGATTACTAGAATTTATTGGAAAATCAAATTCCTGAAACAGGCTCCATTCTGTCTTGTCCATTATGTCCTGTGTCAGGTTGCTTTGGATTGTTCTGTTTGGCTCACCGTCGCTTTCACTTTCGATCGCTTTGTAGCCATTTGCTGCCCGAAATTTAAGTTGAAATATTGCACCCCGAAAATTGCGGCGGTAGTTATTTTCACAATATATCTGGTGTTCTGTTTAAAGAACATCCCCTTTTATTTCCTGTATATGGAATCAACTTATTATATTCGCGGGAGTCTGAGGTGTTCTGGGAAACAATCCCTTCCCATGTCGGAAGCGTTTGAGGGGTTTTACTGGTTGGACCGTCTGTTGAAGCCGCTGCTTCCTTTCTTTCTCATTTTGCTCCTTAATGCTCTGACAGTCAGCCAGATTATTGCGGCCAGTAGAGTGCGCAGGGGGCTCAGGGCCCGGCGTAATGGCGGGAACAAGAGAGATCATGAGATGGAGAATCGGAGACAATCCATAATTCTGCTCTTCACCCTGTCGGGCAGTTTTATTCTGTATTGGATGACAACTACTCTGGTCTTCATTCTCAGCCGATGTATTTACACAGACCTGGAAACGTCTATTCGTCTTATTCAGGCAAAAAATGTTGGGACAGTAATTCAGCTTTTCAGCTGCTGCACAAACACCTTCATTTATGGAGTGACCCAGACGAAATTCAGAGAGCAGTTGAGGAGCGCGGTGGTGTATCCTGTTACTCTCGTTGCTAAATTGTTCAAATAATGCGTACCGCACAGATCAATGCGTCAGATAATGTTTTAGTTTTGTAACAGAGCCGAGATGACCGAAAACCTCGCTGAACGGCGGTCTAACCTGGTGAACTTAACCCTTCTCGAGGTGAAAGTGCCCCACCTCCCTACTCCTCCATTGTTTCCATTGTCTGCTTCAGGGCACTTGCATGTTTTATAATTCTATTTACAGTTAGGCCTGATTTTCAAGTGATCCTTGTTTGGTTTCTGTAGAATATTGTCATATCACCCCATTGCCCTTATTTGGAGTTATAATAAGATATCATCATACATCCTTTACCATTGATACAAGTTCGAGGACTAGGAAACACTGAAGCATCTTATTAATGCATTTCATTGAATCATGTCAATGTTATAATAAAACACTAATCCTTAAATGCAGGGTATATGAGATAGGGGTACTGATAACAACATTATAACTAACGTAGCAAGGGCTCCTTCAGGAGATCGCAAGCGTGTCGCCTTGACTGCTTACGCTGGACTCAGCAAGACTTGGCTCAACGTCCCCAAAGAGCTCCACTGTGTTGTATCTTTTATATGTTTCTGCTACGCCGCGTAATGCTCCGATTCCAACCTTCGCATTTTACACCAATTTATATTCCCATCTGACGTCCGGAACTTCACTTGTTTGTCTAATATACAATTTGTGATCCGATTGTTTTTTCTATCAGTTAACCACTTCTGAACCTGATTCAGCAAAAATCCTTCACACATATTGTAAGCGATTGACTTTCACATCAAGTGTTCCTTTTAGTGTTTGTTGTTCTGAATGATTATCGTATTAATTTCATCACCAACCCTGCTGCCATTTCTTTATGGAAACCAGAAAATCTCCTTGTTACGATATTACATCCCCTGTTTGCCTATTTATTCCTTGAAGCAACCCTTTTCATTGCTTGCGCATTATTTCATCATGTTCCCACATAGTCTCAATATCAGTCCACCTAAACCTCTTACCGAATTGCGCTCAGTGTAATCGTGTACAGTCCACATACGTTTATTACATATACCAGAAGGAAAAGATACAGAAGAAACATTTAACAGGTTAAGAATAATCTGGAATTCAAATTCACAATACAAAGTATCATTTGTATTGGTAACGACAAGTCCGTTTACAGGTCTGTCCGGAAGGTCGGGGCACATAAGAAAATAAGAAATAAGAGCAGGTGTAGGCCATACGGCCCCTCGAGCCTGTACCGCCATTCAATAAGATGATGGCTGATCATCGACATCACCTCCACTTTCCCGCCCGATCTCCATATCCCTTGATTCCCCTAGAGACCAACAAACTATGTGTCTCAGCCCTGAATAGAATCAACGACTCAGCATTCACAGTCCTCTGGGGCAGAGAATGCTACAGATTCACAACCACCTGAGTGAAGAAATTCCTCCTCATCTCTGTCTTAAATTGCCAACCCCTTATCCTGAGACTATGCCCCCTAGTTCTAGACACTCCAGCCAGGGGAAACAATCTCTCAGCATTTACCCTGTCAATCCCCTTCAGAATCTTGCAGGTTCCAATGAGATCACATCTCATTCTTCTACCTGAGTCACCGAGCCTGCCTTTCTCTCTATAGTCTCTACGTTAAGTTTTATTTTAGTCAACCTTAACTTGCAGATTAGGTCCCCAGGCTCTGCAATTACTGAGCAGCACAGCGACGTGCAGGAATAGCTTTGGCCCACGGTGAAAATCACGATCACCTGTAATAAAGAGCAGAGAAAACATGATGGGTCTTCTGGGTAGCGCGGAATGTCACCACGGGAATGTAGTTAGTAAATGTCCAAGAAAGCAAATGTTGACGCTGAAAGAACAGTAATTCTTCTGTAATCTTGGTGAGTATGTTGCAGGCGCTGGTCTCCCCGTCAGACTCCGCCCCCCATTGTCCCCTGGACCAAGAGGGGCCCTGTCTCCTGATCAGTGTCTAATGATGGAGACAGTAGGAACTTGACTTGTCAATGTGACATTAGACATCTTTGTTCACAGATATCTACTTTAAATCTCAACTGTTCATCACAATGTTGGAATATTATAGCAGGGGGCATTCCTTTCCACACAATCAGTCCTTGACGCGTTTACTCCGAACAAATACTTCCATTCACTTTTCCCAGCCTGTCTGAACATCCCTTAAAGCTATTATTATTGATCAATCTATTCAATTTAAACTTGAATATTGACATAATTTCTGCCTCCGTTAAATCCACAGCCTCATAACTCTCCATGTAAAGATGTTTCAAACACCCTTAGTTATAAATCTCTTACATTTATTATTTTATCTCTGACCGTTAGTTCTTGATCTCTGAACTAGTGGAAGCAGCCTGCTTCTATCTACCCTATTCCGTCCCTTCTTAACTCATATCACTTGGACACGACCCGACAAAATATATCAATCTGTTATCAATGCACAGTCTAGTGAAAATCAGGAAAGTGTAACTAAGAAAGTTAATTTGTAGATTTATCTTGGAGATGGTTGTGCCCTTTATTGTACTGAACAATTAGAAGAATGTACTTGATAGCTTAGTGAAATCCCGCAACGTCGGGACCATGCAGTGAGAGATTGTAATCAAACTCCTCTATAGTGTATAAGAAGGAAGTCCTGACAGTTGTAAGTTGTGGAAGACAGAGGAGGATCTAGGAAATCCAGACATTCCTAGGCGAATACGGGCCAGAGGCAGGGCCAGAGGGGTGCAGACAACTCTTAACTCGACTATTACCGGAGGCAGAAACGGGATAGTATAACCTTAATTATACCTTGTAGCCTGCTGATTAAGATACAGTAATTGTATTGATTCTTGCTTGTGATGATTAAAGTTTTAATTACTGCCACCAATACGGGTCAATGTCGATTCATTTGGAATCGAAGATCTCAGAGAGAGATTCTTACACATACACAATCTAGTAAAAGTCAGGAAAGTGTAGTGAAAATAACTAATTTATAGCTTTCTGTTGACGATGTTTGTGTCCTTGTTTATACTGAACAATGAGAAGAATCTATTTGATAGCTTGGCCACTATCCGAAACATCAGGACCAATCAAACACCTCCACAGCCCCGATCTTTTGATCGATAGCCAGAAAGGACAGAAATGGGTCAATATCGGATGTCTGGCGCTGCCTGATCTTGTGCTGTCACTGTGAGTACAGAAGTGACGCGTTGAACGTGAACCAACCAGCATGCGATATACATGATGCAGATTCCTGAAGAACGGATCCATGACATGGTCAGTCACGCTGAGATCACCACGACATGAATTTGTTAATGTATCTGCAGAGAGTGAAAACATGTGTAAAAAGCATAGGTAGGTATCTGCGCCATAGAATAGGTCGAGATAAATATTTGATGCTGCTGAGAAGTTGGTTAGTGATGGCCGTTAGTACTCTAACACCAACAGAGGGGCGCTGTATGGAAAGGGTAAATCAGACTGCCCTGAAATCTGCTAATGTTATATTGTGTTGGTTTCTCTTTATATTTTAGTAATGTTAACTTTCAGCCTTTGCCTGTTAGGCAGGGAAGTACAAGACAATTTAAAGTACCGCTGAACTGATGGGCCAGGCCTGACCCTGCAGCAATGGTCAGTTTCAGAATGAAGAATAATACATTTAATTTAAGAGATGTCATCCTAAACTGATTCTTTTATTTCAGAGAACATTAATCATTTGATAACGTGTGGAAAGATTATGCTCTGCGAAGGAAAACATCTGGACATACATCAGGATTTTTAACTGACATCAATGATATATTTAACAAAGCTTGACTTATCATTCAAGGTTTCACTTGGTATAATTTCAATTATATGGATGAAGAGTGAAACTATCGATAAGATAATGAGCTAAGGTTATAATACGCGTTATCCCAATAGAAAAAAAAACAGCTCATTGAGTAAGGAAACCTCGTTTTTGATAAAGGTTATGCAAATTGATTTCATTTCCCCGTGGATCCCAGGCTCTGGCAATCCGGCTGGCATCCAGCTTCTGCGGGAAGTGGTGGTGAATAGCGGGCAGTTTTCTCTAATAGGCACATTCTCATTTAACTGGATTCAGGCGGCCAACTCTATTTAAGGCAGGAGTAAGGAAACAGGCAGAGTTTTTAATTCTCTCAGTCAATCATGTATCTGCACCCAGCTACATTCGTGAGAAGGCGATGTGTAATCAATCACATCATCTAATATCAATATATAAAATCGAAATCAAAGGCATGAACAATGTTACCATTACATTACCGTGTCAAATTAAGTCCCGTATGGTTGTGATTCCCCGCCTCTGCTTCTAATTAAGTAATTGTGTTCCTTTGAGATTTTCTATTTGTAATTAAACAGTTGCTGTGTTTCCATGACATCCCTTGCCCTCTAATTGTTATCAAACATTAACCGTGTTCCCGTCACCTACTCCTATATACATGGTTACTGAGTTCCATGAGCCCCAATTTGTAATTAAACCTTTACTCAGAAATTACCCTGCTCTCGATTCCTAATTAGAAACAGAGTGCACGGGGAATTAGAGGAACACAATAACTGTTTAATTAGGAATCCTAATTAAACAGTTAATGTGTTCCTCTAATTCCCCGTGCTCTCTGTTTCTAATTAAATGGTTACTGTGTTCCACTAAAGTCACTTTAATTCTATTTGTAACAAATCTGTTACTCTGTTCCACTACAGTCCCTTTTATTCTATTTATAACTAAACAATTGTTCAAATCGCCTAAATTCTTCAGTCCTGTACTTCTAATTAAACAGATGCTGTATTCCTTTCAATTCACCTGCCGTGTATTTGTAATTAAACAGTTACAGCATTACCGTCAATTCCCCGATGTTCCCCATTTCCCGTTGTGTGATCTCCGATCTAATTTTGTCCACGTGATACACCTCGTGCTCTCTCGACCCTACTCCAACTAAATCCCATAAAATGGCTGACTACTCAACCTCTGTTCCTAGCCACTATGCTGGCTGATATTCTCAACGGTTCCCTCTGCTCTGGTACTGTTCCCATCAATTTCAAATCTGCCGCCTCACACACCTCCAACAAATGCAGCTTGACCCCTCCATCTTTGCAAACTATCAATCCATCTCCAACTTCCTATTCCTCTCCAAAGTCCTTGAAAGTACTGTTGTCTCCCAAATCCGTGACCATCTTTCCGCAACTCCATGTTTGAATCTTTCCAATCAGGTTTCTGCCTTTTCCACCGCACTGAACCCGCCCTTATCGCAGTCACAAACGGCATCCTTTGTGACTGTGGCCCTGGTGCACTATCCTGCCTCATTCTTCCCGTCTTTGACAAGGTTGACCTCACCATGTTCCCAAAGCCTCTCCTCCATTTTCCTGCATTCACCTGGTTCCACTCTTACCTCAGTCAGAGCCAGAGAATAACCTGCAATGGTTTTATCTTCCCGCTCTAGCACCGTTACCTCTGGTGACCCCAAAGGTTATACTCTTTTATCCTCCGATTCCTCATCTACATGCTGCCCCTGGCGACATCATCCGGGAACACAACGTCAGATTCCACATGTATGCTGACGGCACACCGTTCTACCTCACCACCACCTCTCTCGAACCCTCCACTGCTTCGGTGTTGTCAAACCACGTGTCTGACCTGCAGCCGTGGATGAGCCTTCAATTCCGTTCTCTAGCCATCGATTCAATTTATCTCCATGGCCAATGTCTCAGGCTGAATCAGCGTGTTTGCAAACACGGCCCCCCAGCTCAGCTTCTGATCCCATATCGTCTCCATCACAAAGAATGCATAACATCTTCCAGCACCGCTCCATCGGCCGCCAGAACCATCCATGCTTTTGCCACCTCCAGACTTGACCATCCGAAGACATTCTGTCCGGCCTCCCAGTCCCCACCCTCCATAAGCTCACCTAAAACTCTGCTGCCCAGAACTTGACTCTCACCAAGTCCCATTCACACCTCACCCTTTGCTCGTTAAACTACATTGGCTCTCGTTCCAGCAACGTCTCGCTTTAGAAAATTACATCCTCATGTTCAAATCGCTACATTACCTCGCACCTCTCCTATCTCTGCAACCTCATCCAACCTTACAGTCCTCAGAGATGACTGCATTGCTCCAACTCTGGACGCTTGTGGATCCCCACTTTCTTCTCCCCACTATTGGCCGCTGTGTCTTCAGCTGACTAGGCCCTAAACTCTGGAATCCCATCCCTTAATCTTTCCACCTATCTCTCCTTATTTAAAAAGCTCCTTCAAACCTACGTGTTTGAGCAAGCTTTTGGTCACCTGTTCTAATTTCTCCTTCTTTGGATCGGTATCCTGTTTTGTCTGATTCCGCTAACATTAAGCACCTTGGGGCGTTTTATTAAGTTAAATGCAATATATAAATGAAGGTCATTGTTGTTGTAATGAGCAGTCCACCCTTGATAATCCCCTTTTCCACTTGTCGCTACATGGTGCAGTCCATTTATAATGATCAGTGGGATTGGGCTGCAGCGATCAATCTATTGTAATGATCAGTCCATCCTGGCCAGTCCCGTCACCCACATGTGTCCAGGTGGTTCGGTCCATTTAAAATTATCAGTGGGATTGGGCTGCAGCGATCAATCTATTGCATTGATAGGTCCATCCTGGCCAGTCCCGTCACCCACATGTATCTAGGTGGTTCGGTCCATTTACAATGATCAGGGCGGTTGGACTGTAGTGATCCCATTCGTGGTACTGAACCGTTGACCATCACGGTCTACTGGTTCAGCACAGGACAGGAATCCAATCCCGATTCACATCACGTTCACCTGCAACCGGCAGTGGGAACAGAGAGTGTCACAGCTCAGTGACTGTTCTCAACTAATGGACCCTCAACTGATCCCACAACTACACCACAACAGGCACACAGGAAATTGCTTTTTTTTAGATGATTAATGTTCTGAAGGAGCTCCCTAATTGTCCTGGCTATTCTCCTGAATCAGATAATTCTCGCAGTATTCATTTGAATATAACCATATAATTATATAATGATACAGCACAGAAGGAGGTCATTCGGCCCATCTGTGACGGTTCTTTGGCAGAGCTATCCAATTAATTCCAGTCCTGGCTATTTCCCCATAGCCCTGTAACCTTGTCCCTTCCAGTATGTATTCAGTTCTCCTTTAAAATTACAACTGAATCTGCTTCCACCCCCTTTCAGACAGTGCTTTCCAGGTCACAACAAATCGCTGTGTAAAAAAAGGTCGCCTCTGGTACTTTTTCGCCGTGGACCGGCTGCTCCCGGTCCCCAGGACGTGGCCATTCTAATTCTGTGACTGTCGCCAGTTTTGTTCGGACAGAGTTTTGACTGGAACGTCACACCTGCCTCACAAAGGACAATGAAACAGGGAAGGTTGTAACCTCTAAGAAAATCTGAGGCCCGTCAGAAATGTTTGTGTATCTGAATCCCTAACTCTCCCTGTTCCTTTTAAAGTTTTACCATTTATTGTTCATTACTTGAAGGGAAATTACAGGCAATGGGGAAAGAGCAAGGGAGAGTGATGAATGGGATAGCTCTGCCAAAGAGCCGGCACAGGCACGATGGGCCAAATGGTCTCCTTCTGTGCTGTATCATTCTATAATTTTCTGATTACGTGGCACCTACAATATTGTATCTGGCACTTACAGTGAAGCGGAGGCCAGTTTTCCCTCCTAAACCAGCAATTATAATATTCAGCATATAGGAGCAGAAAACAGGAATAAGGTGCATAAATGAGTGAGCGTGTTAGATAGTACTACAGAAAAAGTATTACTATAGGCGGAAGTAGCACCATATTAGATAGGAGCAGAATAAGAATCAAAAATGGGTTTAGAATGCATGTACGTAAACACACAAAGTGTGGTGAATAAGGTTGATGAGCTACAAACACAATTCGCCGTGTGGCAATATGATGTCGTGGCAATAACAGAAACGTGGCTTAACAACGGTGAGGGCAGGGCACTTAATATTCAAGGGTACAAGGTGTTCAGAAAAGATAGGGAAGGAAAAAAAGGAGATGGGGTGGCAGTGCTGATTAAGGAATACACTGTAGTGTTGGAAAGGGAGGTTGTTCTTTAGGTGACAAGGACTGAATCCATTTGGTAACAGTTGAGGAGAAAAAGGGTATGATCAAGCTATTTGTGGTATTCTGCAGGCCTTCAGGTCGTGAGACGGAAGTAGAGGAGCAAATCTGCAGGGAAATTGCAGAGACATGCAAGAACTATAGAGTGGTGATATTGTGGGAATTTAATTACCCAAATATCGATTGGGATAATGCTAGGGTAAAGGGAAAGGAGTGGGAGGAATTTCTGAAATGTGTTCAGGAGAATTTCCTTGACCAGTATGTTCTTGGCCCAACTAGGAAGGAAGAAGACATTGCTGGATCAGGTACCGGGGTATGAGGTTGACCAGATCGACCAATTGTCTGTGGGAGAACACTTGGGTACTAGTGATCATTGTATCATAAGATTTAGATTAGCAATGGAGAGGAGCAAGGAACAACCTAGAGTGAAACTTTTAAACTGGAACAGGGCTAACTTCAATGGGATGCGAAAGGATCTAGCAAGAGTAAAATGGAACGAAAGACTGACAGGAAAAACTGTAACGGAACAATGGGTGATCTTTAAGGAGGAGATGTTCCAAGTACAGGCTAGGTACATTCCAACAAGAGTGAAGAGTAAGGGAAACAAAGCAAGGGCTCCTTGGAAGAAGATGGAGATGGAGTAGATGAGGAAAGAAAAAAAGAGGGTGTATGATGAATGTCAGGTGAATTTTTTAAGGGAGAACCAGACCAAATACAATAAGTTGAGAGGGGAAGTGCAGATGAAAATATTGTTGGTAAATAGAGAATATGAGAGTAGAATGGCAGTTAACATAAAAGGAAACTTATAATTCTTCTACCGGCATGTATACAGTAACCAGGTAGTAAGAGGCGTGTTGGGGCCTATTAAGTACAAAGAAGATGTCATATGCTTAGAGACGCTAGGCAAGGCTAGAATAATCAATGAGTACTTTGTATCGGTGTTTGCTCAGAAGGTGAATGCTGTAGGGGGTGGTAAGGGGTCAGCCCCCGCCTTCTGACTCAGTGAGCGATTCGAATCGCTCCCACGCCCCTGCTTCCTAGACTTTGGACTTATTTAGGGGTTGTGAACAAAAATGCAGTAGACAACGGGTTCTGATGAAAGAATTTTGACTTTATTAAAAGAAAAAGGTAACAAACTTAAAACACACTTAATACTTAAACACAGATTGGGGAGCACACGGTACAGGCGAGGGAGAAAGACAATATACCAAACAAAAACCTTATCCATCCCAAAGATCCAACTATCTAGCTAGGTTTTGGTTTAAGGAGATCAGGGACAATGCTCACCAAACGAATGGTCACTGAGGCAGTCGCTCTGGTTTCTTCTTGAGTGATGGTCAGTTTGTTGGCCTTCCTCCTCCTGGCTTGTGGTGTCTTTGCTGGAGCAGGGCTGAGAGAGAAAGAGAGCGAGAGAACTGTGCCAGCGTTGTCAGCGAGTCCAAAAGAGAGAGAGTCTTGGGACAGGATCCAATTATATTGTGCTTTTCGCGCACAAAACCCCTTACTAAAACGGTTTCCTTTAGGTGTCAAATGAGCCCTGTTTAGTCTATTGTCTTAGTTTTGGCGGGCTTGCCAGTTCCGATGGCTTTAACTTGGTGTTAAGCATGTCCTGATCGTTTTCCGATTGAGGCAAGGCCCTTATCTACGCGCCAAATCTCATCCCTATTGTCCTAGGTCTATTGGAGGATTTTAACTCTGTCCTGTGTATACCTGGTTGATTGGTTCTTGATGAAGTAAATCGAGTTGATTAATGTTGTATTGATTGCAAAAGAAGACTTGATTATTCATATTTCGATGTGTGTGTGAGGCTTTTGGGTTTTGTCTTTTCCTCCTTGATAGGAAGGCAGTGTAAACACATTCCCAGACAGCTTAATACACTGCCTGGCCACGCCCCTCTGCAGCCTGTCGGTGGCTGTGACAAGGTGTCTTTCCAAACAGTCAGATTCGAAAAGTAATTTCCCTCAGGCTTTTCTTCCCTGATCTTTAAAAATGTCCAAAACTGAGGGTTTTACCTCAAATCACTTCACTCAGGGTTCTGTTCGAGTTTCTGGGGGATTTTGCGAAGCCAACAATGCTGACAAAAGATCGGTAGAAGTGGAAAAGTTTAAACCAATAGGAGGGGTGAAAATTGATACACAGAATGTACTAGAAAGACTGGGTATGCTTAGCGTCGATAAGTCGCCTGGTCCAAATGGCTTGCATCCCAGGTTGCTATGGGAATTTTCCAATATTCCCTAGATGCGGGGGGGGGGGGAGGGGGTGGGGGGTGGGTGAGGTGACTGAGGATTGGAATGTGTCAAATTGGACACCATTGTTCAAGAAAGGGTGTCAGGAGAATCCCAGTAACTACAGACTGGTCAGTTTAACATCAGTGGTGGGTAAAGTTTTAGAAAAAATAATCAAGGAAAAGATTAACAGACACTTGAAGAGGTTTAAGCTAATTAAGGAGAGCCAGCACGGATTTGTAAAAGGCAGATCGTGTTTGACTAATCTATTTGAATATTTTGCTGAAGTAACAGGTAGGATTGTTGAAATGAATGCAATGCATGTTGTATACATAGATTTTATGAAGGCGTTTGACAAAGAACCACTTAGAAGATTACTCGGAGTTTCGACACGGCAAGAGAGCCCCAGGTGGGCAGAGGAAACTCTTCAAAGATACCCTCAAAGCCCTCTTGAAAAAGTGCAACATCCCCTGGCCCAAGACCGCTTCTCCTCCAAAATGGTGGAGAAGCATCTGGGAAGGCGCCGAAGACCTCGAGTCTCTTCACCACGAGCAAGCGGAAGCCACGCACAGGCAGCACAAGGAGCGCACGTCAACCCAAGCACTCCACCTACCCGCTCCTTCAACCAGCGTCTGCCCCACCTGTGAGAGCGACTGTAGGTCCCGCATTGGACTCTTCAGTCACTTGAGAATTCATTTTTAATGTGGAAGCAAGTCATCCTCGGTTCCGAGGGACTGCCTAAGAAGGAATGCGTTTGATAAAGAACCGCATAGGAGGCTGTTTAACAAAATTGAGGCTCATTGAATATTTGGGTCAGTGGCAGCTTGGATAAGAAAATGTCTTAAAGACAGAAAACAGCGAGTTGTGGTAAATGGATGTTTTGCAGACTGGAGGAAGGTAGACAGTGGTGGTCCCCAAGCGTCAGTGCTGGGGACCCTGCTATTTTTGATATAAATAAATGACCTGGATATTGGAATACAGAGTAGAATTTCGAAATTTGCCGATGACACCAAACTTGCGGGTGTGGCAAACAGTGAGGCTGATACCAATCGTCTGCCGCAGGACATAGAAAGGCTAGAAGAATAGGCAGAGAAGTGGCAGGTGCAATTTAATACAGAAAAGTGTGAGGTGATGCATTTTGGCAGAAGGAACAGGAAGAGGCAATATTCACTTAATGGCACAGTTTTAAAGAGTGTGCAGGGACAGGGGGCCCTGGGAATTAATGTGCATAGTTCCCTGAAGGTGGTGGAACATATTGAGAGAGTGGTTAGCAAAGCATATGGGATTTTGGGTTTCATAAATAAAGCTATTCAGTACAAAAGTAGAGAAGTTATACTGAACCTTTATAAGGCGCTGGTTAGGCCACAACTGGAGTATTGCATCCAGTTCTGGTGACCACAATTTAGGAAGAAAGTGAAGGCCCTTGAAAGGGTGCAGAGGAGATTTACCAGAATGGTTCCGGGGATGGGGGATTTTAGCTACAGGGACAGGTTGGAGGAGCTGGATTTGTTTTCATTGGAGCAAAGGAGATTGAGGGGTGATTTGATAGAGGTGTACTACATTATGACGGTATCGGATATGCTAGACGGGGAAAGGCTGTTCACACCAGTTAATGGTACAAGGACTAGGGGACACAGATTTAGGTTTTGGGCAAGAGATACAGGGAGATGTGAGGGAAAACTTTTTTATGCAGCGAGTGGTGAGGACCTGGATCTCGCTGCCGACGGACAGGATAAATCTTCATTTAGAAAGACACGGAATAATCAAGGATAGACTGCACGGATTTGTTAAGGAAAGATCCTGTCTGACAAACTTGATTGAATTTTTTGAGGAGGTAACAAGGAGGGTAATTGAGGGTAGTGCGTTTGATGTACTGTATATAGACTTTAGCAAGGCTTTTGATAAGGTTCCACGTGGCAGACTGGTCAGGAAGTTAAAAGTCCATGGGTTCCAGGGCAAATTGTCAAGTTGGATTCAAAACTGGCTCGGAGACAGGTAGCAGCGGGTAATGGTTAATGGGTGTTTTTGTGACTCGAAGGCTGTTACCAGTGGGTTTCCGCAGGGTTCAGTACTAGGACCCTTGATTTTTGTGGTATATATCAACGATCTTGACTTGAGTATAGGTGGTATGATTAAGAAGTTTGCAGATGATGCTAACATCGGCTGTGTGTTTGATACTGAAGAAGGAAGCTGTAGATTGCAGGAAGATAGCAATAACTTGGTCAGGTGGGCAGAACAGTGGCAAATGGAATTCAATCCGGAGAAGTGTGAGTTAATGCATTTGGGGAGGGCTAACAAGGAAAGGGAATACACATTAAATGGTAATACACTGAGTAGCGTAGAGGAACAAAGGGAAATTGGAGTGCATGTCCACAGGTCCCTGAAGGTAGCAGGCCAAGTAGATAAGGTGGTTAAGAAGGCATACGGAATGCTTGCCTTTATTAGCCATGGCATAGAATGTCACCCGAGCACAACGCAACGCCATCCACGCTCTCAAGACCAACCGCAACATTGTCATCAAACCAGCGGACAAAGGAGGAGCCATCGTCATACAGAACAGAACGGACTATTGTAAAGAAGCATACCGACAACTGGACAACCAGGAACACTACAGACAGCTACCCGCAGATCCGACCAAAGAACACACCCGCCAACTCAATAGACTGATCAAGACCTTCGATCCAGACCTTCAAAACATCCTACGCGCTCTCATCCCACGTACTCCCCGCGTGGGAGACTTCTACTGCCTCCCAAAGATACACAAAGCCAACACACCCGGACGTCCTATCGTATCAGGCAATGGAACCCTGTGTGAGAACCTCTCTGGATACGTCGAGGGCATTCTGAAACCCATCGTACAGGGAACCCCCAGCTTCTGTCGCGACACTACAGACTTCTTACAGAAACTCAGCACCCACGGACCAGTTGAACCAGGAACACTCCTTGCCACGATGGACGTATCGGCACTCTACACCAGTATCCCCCACGATGACGGCATCGCTGCAACAGCCTCAGTACTCAACATCAACAACAGCCAATCTCCAGACGCCATCCTACAACTCATCCGCTTCATCCTTGACCACAATGTCTTCACCGTCGACAACCATTTTTTTACCCAAACACACGGAACAGCCATGGGGACCAAATTCGCACCCCAATACGCCAACATCTTCATGCACAAGTTCGAGCAAGACTTCTTCGCTGCACAGGACCTCCAGCCAACGCTGTACACCAGATACATCGACGACATTTTCTTCCTTTGGACCCATGGCGAAGGATCACTGAAAAGACTACACGATAACATAAACAAGTTCCATCCCACCATCAAACTCACCATGGACTACTCCTCAGAATCGGTCTCATTCCTGGACACACGAATCTCCATCAAAGACGGACACCTCAGCACTTCACTCTACCGCAAGCCCACGGACAACCTCACGATGCTCCACTTCTCCAGCTTCCACCCTAACCATGTTAAAGAAGCCATCCCCTATGGACAAGCCCTGCGAATACACAGGATCTGCTCAGACGAGGAGGAACGCGATGGACACCTACGGACGCTGAAAAACGCCCTCGTAAGAACGGGATATGACGCTCGACTCATCGATCGACAGTTCCGACGGGCCACAGCGAAAAATCGCATAGACCTCCTCAGAAGGCAAACACGGGACACAACCAACAGGGTACCCTACGTCGTCCAGTACTTCCCCGGAGCGGAGAAACTACGCCATGTTCTTCGCAGCCTTCAACATGTCATCGATGATGACAAACACCTCGCTAAGGCCATCCCCACGCCTCCACTACTTGCCTTCAAACAGCCGCCTAACCTCAGAAGTACCATCGTTCGCAGCAAATTACCCAGCTTTCAGGATAACAGCGACCACGACACCACACAACCCTGCCATGGCAAACTCTGCAAGACATGCCAGATCATCAACACAGATACCACCATCACACGTGAGGACACTACCCACCAGGTACATGGTACATACTCATGTGACTCGGCCAACGTTGTCTACCTCATACGTTGCAGGAAAGAATGCACCGCGGCATGGTACATCGGCGAGACCATGCAGACACTGAGACAACGTATGAACGAGCACCGCGCAACAATCGCCAGGCAGGATTGTTACCTCCCAGTCGGGGAACACTTCAGCAGTCAAGGATATTCAGCCTCGGATCTGCGGGTAAGCGTTCTCCAAGGCAACCTTAGAAACACACGACAACGCAAAATCATCGAGCAGAAACTGATAGCCAAGTTGCGCACTCATGAAGACGGTCTAAATCGGGATCTTGGGTTTATGTCACGATACATGACGTGATCCGGACTCGAGTCGTCGTTAGCTTGTTCACAGATGTGATTCCCAGTAAAAAAGTAAACATTTTCCCAGTAAAAAAGTTAAAAAATTTAAAGCTTTTCGTTTTACATACAGACGGCAGCTTTTGACACGTTAGAACCCCTGCGACTACACCTCATTGTCTCAGTTGTATCTTGCTATGTCTTTGATGTGGTACCTTCCTGGCTGACTTAATTAACTTTATCACACCTCGGCAGATAGAAAGGTCATCGACCTGAAACGTCAACTCTCTTTCTCTCTCTACGGATGCTGCCTGGCCTGCTGAGTTTTTCCAGCGTTTTCTGTTGTTATTTCGGATTTCCAGCATCTGCAGTATTTTGCTATCGATTTAATTTATTGGTCTGCAATTGTAAAGTACACATGCTTTGTTTTCTATCTATATATGCTTTGGCGATTCTGTATCTAATTTACTTCACCTGAGGAAGGAGCAATCGATAGCTCCGAAAGCTTGTGATTTCAAATAAAACTGTTGGACTATAACCTGGTGTTGTGCGACCTCTCAATAGAATACAAGAGCAGGGGGGTTATGCTTCAACTGTATAAAACACTAGTTAGGCCTCAGCTAGAGTACTGCGTGCAGTTCTGGTCACCACATTACAGGAAGGATGTGATTACACTAGAGAGGGTACTGAGGAGATTTACAAGGATGTTGCCGGGAGTAGAGAATCTTAGCTATGAGGAAACTTGGATAGGCTGGGTCTGTTTTCCTTGGAACAGAGGAGACACCATATTGAGTTATATAATGTCATGAGGGGCATAGATAAAGTGGATAAAAAAGGACCTATTTCCCTTTGCAGAGGGGTCAAAAACCAGCGGGCACAGATTTAAAATAATTGGGGGAAGGTTTAGAGGGGATTTGAAGGGAAATGTCTTCACCCACATGTTTGTGGGTGTCTGGAACTCACTGCCTGAAAGGCTGGTAGAGGCAGGAACACTCACCACATTTAAAAAGTACCTGGATGTGCACTTGGGATGCTCTAACCTGCAGGACTACAGACCAAGAGCTGGGAAGTGTGATTATGCTGGATAGCTCTTTGTTGGCCGGCGCGGACACAATGGTCCGAAATGGCCTCCTCCGTGCTGTAACTTTTTAAGATTCTATGATTCTATGAAGTGGTGGAAGCAGAGACACTCAATGTTTTCAAGGGGAGACTGAATAGGCACTTGAGGGAAGTAAACTTGCAGGGCTACGGGGATAGAGCAGGGAATGGGACGGACTCGATTGCTCTACAGAGAGCCGGCACGGTCTCGATGTGCCGAATGGCCTCCGTCTGTGCCGTTATGACTCTATGACTCTATGACTGCGCACCAGGTACAGAGCCTGGTCATTTGATCATGTGACACCTCGATTGGGCGGGGTTCTTGCTACTCTGTGACTTTGTACCTTCCTGCTGTGTAATTGGCTCGTGGCTCCTTTGTGATGTCAACTGGAGACAGGTTTCCGGCAATGGTTACGCACCATCAGTTGCGCGTGACTGTGGGTGGAGCTGGAGTTGGCAACAGATATCGTGAATGGTTATAGCCCTTATAAATAGGGGCAAAGAAATAAAAAAATATACAATATTAAAGTATGTAATTCAATTCAATGTCATTAATTGTAAATATAATGGCTTGTATTTTACGATGCCTACGGGTGTGTACGAGCTTTGTACACACCCGTTGGGACAACGGAAACGCCAATTTGTGGTATGGAAAGCGCATGATCTGAAAACCGGCATTTCTGATCTGTCAAGAATCCTCTTGACAGATCGGACGCCAGCCCTGGAGAAGGGCCTCTGCGGGCAGAGAGTTGCGATTTCTGCAGAACCTCATCCCGCTGAAATTACTTAAAAATCTTACGCTTGGTAAAAAGCAGGCGTAAGGCCTGTTTTACCAGCATAAGAGTTTAAAATTTAAAAAAAAAGGTTGACTCATTTATAATTTAAAAATACTTTTAAAAAAGGTAAGTTTATTTTTAGCCCCGTAAAAATCTTGAATTATTTTTTTCAAAAAGTTACATTTTTGTTTAAGATATTTAATTTTATGTAATTTTAACACAATTTAAAAACGTTATGGTTTTTTTACATTTATTTAATGTTTTAGTTTCTTTTTTCAGTGATCCCCATTCATACTTTTGACAGGTCTGTCTATCAGAAGTATTAAGGAGGATTCCCTTCTTTCATTGGCTCGCCTGGCAGACTTGTTCCCAGGGACGCTTGCGAACCGCATGCGCCCCTGGGATACCTGGGCCCTGCGCACTTCGTCGTGGAGAGGCCCAGGATCGGAAGTGTTCGGAACTCCGGAGCCCTCAGTTAAGGGCCGAGATTTTTTTCCGAAAGGAGTCATCCACACGCAGGAAGCGTCCCATCGGAAATGAAGGGCAATTCAAATTAAATATATTGAAAGTCACAAAATTTGCCAAATTGTTTTCGAGTCACATATTCCAGAATTAATATAGATCATTTGTACATTCAAAGATTCTTGCAGTGAGCATTATCTCAGCAAAGTGCAGTAAAATAAATCGAATCAGCACCGCACGAACTGAGACTGGAGAAAGGTCGCTGGTTTCACAGAGCAGCTCTCGTGGGACCAACACTCCCATTGAACAAGACGCGATCAAAACAGGAAGCTTAATCAATGATTGGAAAGCCAAGGAGTTCCACTGAGAATCCATTCAGTGTAGGATTTTTTCATGGTGAGTGTCTAAAAAGTGTATTCAATAATCAGGAAGGACAGACAAAAAGGAAAAGGAGGGTGGGGAAGCATTGCTGGTTAAAGAGGAGATCAACACAATAGTAAGGAAGGATATTAGCTCTGATGATATGGAATCTGTATGAGTAGAGCTGAGAAATACCAAGGGGCAGAAAACGTTAGTGGGAGTTGCATACAGACCCCCAAACAGAAATGCAGAGGTTGGGGATGGTATTAAACGGGAAATTAGAGATGCGTGCAATAAGGGCACAGCAGTTATCATGGGTGACTTTAATCTACATATAGATTGGGCTAACCAAATTATTAACAATACTGTGGAGGAGGAATTCCTAGCGTGTATACGGGATGGTTTCCTGGACCGATATGTCGTGGAATCAACTAGAGGTCAGGCCATCTTAGACTGGGTATTATGTAATGAGAAAAGATTAATTTGCAATCTTGTTGTGCGAGGCCACTTGAGAAGGAGCGATCATAACATGATAGAATTCTTCATTAAGATGGAGAGTGAAGTAGTTGACTCAGAGACTAGGGTCCTGAATTCAAATAAAGCAAACTACGATGGTATGAGGCGCGAGTTGGCTAGGATGGATTGGGGAGCGTTACTTAAAGGGTTGACGGTGGATAGGCAATGGCAAACATTTAAAGATCGCATGGCTGAACTACAGAATTTGTTCATCCCTGTTTGGCATAAAAATAAAACAAAAACGGTGACTCAAACGTGGCTAACAAGGGAAATTGGGGATAGCATAAGATCCAAGGTGAGAACATATAAATTGGCCAGAAAAAGCAGCAAAACTGAGGATTGGGAGCAGTTTTGGATTCAACAAAGGAGGACAAAGGGATTAATTAAGAGGGGGAAAATAGAACATGAGAGTAAGCTTTCAGGGAACATAAAAACTGACTGTAAAAGCTTCTATAGATTTGTGAAGACAAAAATATTGGTGAAGTCAAGCGTAGGTCACTTGCAGTCAGAATCAGGGGAATTTATAATGGGGAACAAAGAAATGATTGACCAATTAAATACATACTTTGGTTCTGTCTTCACAAAGGAGGAAACAAATAAACTACCAGTGATGTCGGGGAACATAGAGTCCAATGAGAGGGAGGAATTGAATGAAATCAGTATTTGTAGGGATATGGTGGTAGGGAAATTGACGGGATTGAAGGCCGATAAATCCCCAAGGCCAGATAATGTACATCCTAGGCTACCTAAGGAAGTGGCCCTTGAAATAGTAGATGCATTGCTGGTCATCTTTCAAAATTCTATAGAATCTGGAACAGTTCCCATGGATTGGAGGGTAGATAATGTAACCCCACTATTTAACAAAGGTGGTATGAAAGAACGGGGAATTATAGACTGGTAAGCCTGACATCGGTAGTGGGCAAAATGCCAGAGTCCGTTACAAAAGTTGTAACAGCAGAGCACTTGGAAAACAGTGACAGGATCGGACAAAGTCAACATGGATTTACAAATGGTAAATCATGCCTGACTAATCTACAGGAATTTTTTGAGAATGTAACTGGTAGAATAGATAAGGGAGAACTAGTGGATGTGGTGTATTTGGACTTTGAGAAGGCTTTCGATAAGGTCCGCATAAGAGATTAGCGTGCAAAGTGAAAGCACATGGGATTGGGGGTAAGGTACTGATTTGGATAGAGAATTGGTTGGCAGACAGGAAGCGAAGAGTTGGAATAAACGGGCCTTTTTTCAAGTGGCAGGCAGTGACTAGTGGGCTACCGCAGGGATCGGTGCTAGGACCCCAGCGATTCACAATATATATTAATGATCTAGACAAGGGAACTAGATGTAATATCTCTAAGTTTGCAAATCACACAAAGCTGGGTGGGCGTGTGTGCTGTGAGGAGGATGCAGAGAAACTCCAGTATGATTTGGAAAGGTTGGGTGATTGGGCAGATGCATGGCAGATGCAGTATAATGTGGATAAATGCGAGGTTATCCACTTTGGTGGCAAAAACAGGAAGACAGATTATTATCTGAAAGGCAATAGATTGGGAAATGGGAAGTGCAACGAGATCTGGGAGTCCTTGTGCACCAGTCGCTGAAGGTAATCATGCAGGTGCAGCAGGCGGTTAAGAAGGCAAATGGTATGTTGGCCTTCGTAACGAGAGGATTCGCGTACAGGAGCAAGGATGTCTTTCTGCAGTTGTACAAGGCCTTGGTGAGACCACACCTTGAGTATTGTGTGCAGTTTTGGTCGCCTTATCAGAGGAAGGATGTTCTTGCCATGGAGGGATTGCAGCGAAGATTTACCAGACTGATACATGGGATGGCAGGAATGACGTATGAAGAGTGATTGGGTCGATTAGGCTTCTATTCGCTAGAGCTTAGAAGAATGAGAGGGGATCTCATTGAAACTTATGAAATTCTAACATCTCTGGACAGACTAGATGCAGGAAGGATGTTGCCGATGGCGGAGTAGTCCAGAATCGGAGGTCACAGTCTAAGGATAAGGGGTAAGCCATTTAGGACAGAGATGAAGAGGAATTTCTTCACCCAGAGAGTGGTGAACCTGTGGAATTCTCTACCACAGAAGGCAGTTGAGGCCAATTCATTAAATATATTCAAGAAGCATATAGATATATTTCTTAAGGCTAAAGGGATCAAGGGATATGGGGAGAAAGCAGAATTTGGACGATCAGCCATGATGTCATTAAATGGCGGTGCAGGCTCGAGGGGCCGAATGGCCTACTCCTGCTCCTATCTTCTATGCTTCTTTTCTAAGTTGTTTAATTTCTGGCAAAAGGCACGGCATTTGATGCGGTAATTTGACTGGAGATTCACTGGTATATAAAGGTCGCCCATACATCACCTAGGAGTGCGTGATGCTTACATGTACAGGGATTTTACTCCTGTATTCATACCACGCTTTACGTGAGATGGTGAGCTTCATTGGGTAGTGCGGAGGAGCTGAACACTGCATTGGCCACATGCTGTATCTCAGTTCACTGTGCTTGATGGACGTTATATCGTGAGATTTACACTGTATCTGAGCCTTGTTTAGCTGCCCTGGGAGTTTTTGATTGGACAGTGTTGAGGGAGCTTTACTCTGTTTTAATCCGTACTGTTCCTGCCCTGTAAGTTTTGATCGAACAATGTCGAGGGAGCATTTGATAGGACAGTGTAGATGGAGCTTCAACCATTTTTGCTCATGATTTCCCCTCCAATTATTGTCCTTATGGCCCCACACTTTCATTGCTTTGACCATCCTTCTAATGTGACTCTGACGCCCATTCCTGTTACAGGGAATAGATTGGTTTTAGAACACAGAGGAGGTTGTAATATCATCATCCAAATAACATTACCTCAAACTGTCTTTAACTGCCAAAACATGAGGGAGTCGCACTGCTTGATATTATGTGAAGGAGACTTTGGGGTGTATAAATTAAAAAGTGGACGTTTTGGACATTGTAGAAGAACATAAGAACATAAGAAATAGGAGCAGGAGTAGGCCAATCGGCCCCTCGAGCCTGCTCCGCCATTCAACAAGATCATGGCTGATCTGATCCTAACCTCAAATCTAAAGAACACAAGATTTAGGAGCAGGACCCGGCCACTCAACCCCTGGGCCCGCTCCGCCACCCACAGGGCCCTGACCGATCCGAACTCAGCCTCATGTCCAATTTCCTGCCCGCTCACCGTAACCCCTAATTCCCTTTACTTCTAGGAAACTGTCTATTTCTGTTTTAAATTTATTTAATGATGTAGCTTCCACAGCTTCCTGGGGCAGCAAATTCCACAGACCTACTACCGCTGAGTGAAGAAGTTTCTCCTCATCTCAGTTTTGAAAGAGCAGCCTCTTATTCTAAGATTAGGCCCACTAGTTCTTGTTTCACCCATCCTTGGGAACATACTTATCGCATCCACCCGATCAAGCCCCTTCACAATCTTATATGTTTCAATAAGATCGCCTCTCATTCTTCTGAACTCCAATGAGTAGAGTCCCAATCAACTCAACCTCTCCTCATATGTCCACCCCCTCATCCCCGGGATTAACCGAGTGAACCTACTTTGTACTGCCTCGAGAGCAAGTATGTCTTTTCTTAAGTATGGACACCAAAACTGTATGCAGTATTCCAGGTGCGGTCTCATCAATTCCTTATATAACTGCAGCAATACATCCCTGTTTTTATAATCTATCCCCCTAGCAATAAAAGCCAACATTCCGTTGGCCTTCTTGATCACCTGCTGCACCTGCATACTAACATTTTGAATTTCTTGCACTCGGACCCCCAGATCCCTTTGTACTTCAGTACTTTCCAGTTTCTCGCCATTAAGATAATAACTTGCTCTCTGATTTTTCCTGCCAAAGTGCATAACCTCACATTTTCCAATATTGTATTGCATCTGCCAAATCTCCGCCCACTCACCCAGACTGTCTATATCCCCTTGTAGATTTTTTATGTCCTCCTAACTTTCTACTTTCCCTCCCATCTTTGTATCATCTGCAAACTTTGATATGTTACACTCGGTCCCCTCCTCCAAATCGTTAATATAAATTGTAAAGAGTTGGGGACACAGCACCGACCCCTGCGGAACACCACTGGCTACTGGTTGCCAGTCCGAGAATGAACCATTTATCCCAACTCTCTGCTTCCTGTTAGAGTTTTTATAGTTATATAAAAAGAAAAAGGGTGGCTAAAGTAAATGTTGGTCCCTTAGAGGATGAGACCGGGAAATTAATGGTGGGAAATATGGAGATGGCAAAAACACTGAATGAATATTTTGTATCAATCTTTACAGTAGAGGACACTAAGAATATCCCAACACTGGACAAACAGGGGGCTATAGGGGGAGAGGAGCTAAACACGATCAAAATCACTAAGGAAGTGGTACTAGGTAAAATAATGGGACTCAAGGCGGATAAATCACCTGGACCTGATGGCCTACATCCTAGAGTCTTGAAGGAAGTGGCGGTAGGGATTGTAGATGCATTGGTAATAATTTTTCAAAACTCCCTGGATTCCGCTAAGGTCCCGGCAGACTGGAAAACTGCTAATGTAACACCCTTATTTAAAAAGGGCAGTAGACAGAAGGCTGGTAACTATAGACCGGTTAGCCTAACATCTGTGGTAGGTAAAATTTTGGAGTCCATTATTAAGGAGACAGTAACAGGACATTTGGATAATCATAATTTAATAGGACAAAGTCAGCATGGTTTTACGAAGGGGAAGTCAAGTTTGACAAATTTGCTGGAGTTCTTTGAGGAAGTAACATATAGAGTGGATAAAGGGGAACCAGTAGACGTAGTGTATTTAGACTTCCAAAAGGCATTTGACAAGGTGCCACACAAAAGATTATTGCTTAAGGTAAAAAATCACGAGATTGGGGGTAATATTCTGGCATGGATAGAGGATTGGCTATCTAACAGAAAGCAAAGAGTTGGGATAAATGGTTCATTCTCAGACTGGCAATCAGTAACTAGTGGTGTTCCACAGGGGTCAGTGCTGGGTCCCAAACTCTTTACAATCTATATTAACGATTTGGAGGAAGGGACCAAGTGTAACATATCAAAATTTGCAGATGATACAAAGATGGGAGGGAAAGTAGTGAGTGAGGAGGACATAAAAAACCTGCAAGGGGACATAGACAGGCTAAGTAAGTGGGCAGAGATTTGGCAGATGGAATACAACGCTGGAAAGTGTGAGGTGATGCACTTTGGCAGGAAAAATCCTAGAGCAATTTATTATCTTAATGGCAAGAAACTGGAGAGTACTGAAGTGCAAAGGGATCTGGGGGTCCTGGTGCACGAAACTCAAAAGGTTAGTATGCAGGTGCAGCAAGTGATTAAGAAGGCAAATGGAATGTTGGCTTTCATTGCTAGGGGGATAGAATATAAAAATAGGGAGGTATTGCTTCAGTTGTACAAGGTATTGGTGAGACCGCACCTGGAATACTGCATACAGTTTTGTTGTCCTTACTTAAGGAAAGACATCCTTGCTCTCGAGGCAGTGCAAAAAAGGTTCACACGGTTAATCCCGGGGATGAGGGGGTGGTCATATGAGGAGAGGTTGTGTAGATTGGGACTCTACTCATTGGAGTTCAGAAGAATGAGAGGCGATCTTATTGAAACATATAACATTGTGAAGGGGTTGGATCGGGTGGATGCGGGGAGGATGTTCCCGATGACGGGTGAGACTAGAACTAGGGGACATACTCTTAGAATAAGGGGCTGCTCTTTCAAAACTGAGATGAGGAGGAACTACTTCACTCAGAGGGTGGTAGGTCCATGGAATATGCTGCCACAAAAAGCTGTAGAAGCTACATCATTAAATAAATTTAAAACAGAAATAGACAGTTTCCTAGAAGTAAAGGGCATTAAGGGTTACGGGGAGCGGGCAGTAATTTGGACATGAGTCTAGGTTCGGATCGGTCATGGCCCTGTGGGTAGTGGAGCGGGCCCAGGGACTGTGTAGCCTGATTCTGCTCCTATTTCGTGTGTGCGATTCTGTTAGATGCAGGAGATGGTTCTGTGATAGATAGTAGATTGGCGGTTAGGATCAGATCAGCCATGATCTTATTGAATGGCGGAGCAGGCTCGAGGGGCCGATTGGCCTACTCCTGCTCCTATTTCTTATGTTCTTATGTTCTTATAACCAATCCTCCACCCAGGCCAGAAAATTACCACCAATCCAGTGATTTTTTTATCTTGAGCAATAATCTTTTATGTGGCAACTTGTCGAATGCCTTCTGGAAGTCTAAATACACTACGTCCACTGGTTCCCCTTTATCCACCCTGTACGTTTTGTCCTCAAAGAACTCAAGCAAATTTGTGAGACATGACTTCCCCTTCATAAAGCCATGCTGACTTTGGCCTATTAAATTATGTTTATCTAAATGTTCCGTTAATGTCTCCTTAATAATAGACTCCAAAATTTTACCCACCACAGATGTTAGGCTAACTGGTCTATAATTTCCAGCCTTCTGCCTACTAACCTTTTTAAATAAGGGTGTTACATTAGCAGTTTTCCAATCTGCCGGGACCTTTGCTGAGTCCAGGGAATTTTGGAAAATTATTACCAAAGCATCCACAATCCCAACTGCCACTTCCCACAAGACCCTAGGATGTAAGCCATCATGTCCAGGGGATTTATCCGCCTTGAGTCCCATTATTATACTGAGTGCCAATTCCTTAGAGGTGGCGGACCTGGGTGGAGCGGCTGCGGCGAGGCGGAGGACTTAAGAGGCGGCGGCGACCAGGTAGGCCCACAGAGGCGGCGGACCCGGGTGGAGCGGCTGCGGCGAAGCGGAGGACTTAAGAGGCGGCGGCTACCAGGTAGGCCCACAGAGGCGGCGGACCTGGCTGGAGCGGCTGCGGCGAGGCGGAGGACTTAAGAGGCGGCGGCGACCAGGTAGGCCCACAGAGGCTTTTAAAGTGCGGGACGCAGTGGTTGCTGGGTAGGTGATTTATTTTTACCTGTATATAAGTTGGGCGGTTCCTAAACCCGAGACACTACAGTTGTAGTATCCCCCACCCTTCCTCCTCCTCTAACCTAAAGGAGGTGAGTGACTATCAGGTAAGCTCTTTTTGTTCTAGTTTAATCTGCAAGTTAGCTGGAGGGGATGGCAGGGGAGGCAGTGAAATGTTCATCCTGCAGAATGTTTGAGGTGAGGGACGCCGTAGGTGTCCCTGCTGATTACACCTGTGGGAAGTGCACCCATCTCCAGCTCCTCGAAAACCGTGTTAGGGAACTGGAGCTGGAGCTGGATGAACTTCGGATCATTCGGGAGGCAGAGGAGGTTATAGATAGAAGCTTCAGGGATGTAATTACTCCAAAGCATGAAGATAGATGGGTGACGGTGAGAGGGGCTAGGAGGAAGCAGTCAGTGCAGGGATCCTCTGTGGTCGTTCCCCTCAGTAACAGGTATACCGCTTTGAATACTGTTGAGGGGGACGACTTACCAGTGGTAAGCCACGGTGACCGGATCTCCGGCGCTGGGTCGGTCCCTCTGGCTCAGAAGGGAAGCGGGGAGAGCAGGAGAGCAATAGTTATTGGGGACTCAATAGTCAGAGGGACAGATAGGAGGTTCTGTGGCAGCAAAAGAGACTCACGGATGGTATGTTGCCTCCCGGGTGCCAGGGTCCGTGACGTCTCGGACCGTGTTTTCAGAATGCTCAAAGGGGAAGGGGAACAATCACAAGTCGTGGTACACATCGGTACCAACGACATAGGTAGGAGAAGGGACGGGGATTTAAAACAGGAATTTAGGGAGCTAGGTTGGAAGCTGAGAGCCATGTTGTAATTTCTGGTTTGTTGCCGGTGCTACGTGCTAGCGAGTTGAGGAACAGGGAGAGAGTGCAGCCAAACACGTGGCTGCAGGGATGGTGTAGGGGGGAGGGTTTCAGTTATGTGGATAATTGGAGCACATTCTGGGGAAGGTGGGACCTGTACAAACAGGACGGTTTGCACCTGAACCAGAGGGGCACCAATATACTGGGAGGGAAATTTGCTACGGCTCTTCGGGGGGGTTTAAACTAATTTGTCAGGGGGATGGGAAAAAGGGCTGTAGTCCACGAGCCAGTGGTGAGTGTAGGGAGGTACTGAGGAGGGTATCAAGGTCGCAGGAATGTACCGGCAGACAGGAAGATGGCTTGAAGTGTGTCTACTTCAATGCAAGGAGCATCCGGAATAAGGTAGGAGAACTTGGAGCGTGGATTGGTACTTGGGACTACGATGTGGTGGCCATTACGGAGACATGGTTAGAACAGGGACAGGAATGGTTGTTGGAAGTTCCGGGGTATAGATGTTTCAGTAAGAGTAGGGAAGTTGGTAAGAAAGGTGGAGGAGTAGCATTGTTAATCAAGGATAGTTTAACAGCGGCAGAAAGGCAGTTCGAGGGGGATCTGCCGTCTGAGGTAATATGGGCTGAAGTTAGAAATAGGAAAGGAGCGGTCACGTTGTTAGGAGTTTTCTACAGGCCCCCAAACAGTAATAAAGATGTGGAGGAAGAAATTGCAAAGCAGATTATGAATAGGTGTGGAGGTCACAGAGTAGTTGTCATGGGTGACTTCAACTTTCCAAATATTGATTGGAACCTTTATAGGTCAAACAGTTCGGATGGGATAGTTTTTGCACAGTGTGTGCAGGAGGGTTTCCTGACACAATATGTGGATAGGCCGACAAGAGCTGGGGCCACGTTGGATTTGGTACTGGGTAATGAACCGGGTCAGGTGTTTGATTTGTATGTGGGAGAGCACTTTGGAGATAGTGACCACAATTCGGTAACTTTCACTATTGCAATGGAGAGGGATAGGGCCATACGGCAGGGCAGGGTTTATAATTGGGGGAGGGGTAATTATGATGCGATTAGGCAAGAATTAGGGAGTATAAGATGGGAACAGAAACTATCAGGGAAAGGCACAAACGAAAAGTGGAGCTTTTTCATGGAGCAATTACTGCGTGTCCTTGATAGGTATGTCCCTGTCAGGCAGGGAGGAAATGGCCGAGTGAGAGAACCATGGTTCACAAAAGAGGTTGAATGTCTAGTCAAGAGGAAAAAGGAAGCGTATGTAAGGATGAGAAAACAAGATTCAGTTGGGTCGATTGAGGGGTACAAGGTAGCAAGGAATGAGCTAAAAAAAAGAGCTTAGGAGAGCTAGGAGGGGGCATGAGAAGTCCTTGGCGGTTCGGATCAAGAAAAACCCCAAGGCTTTTTACTCTTATGTGAGAAATAAAAGAATGACCAGGGTGAGGGTATGGCCGGTCAAGGACAGTAGTGGGAACTTGTGCATGGAGTCACAAGAGATAGGAGAGGTGATGAATGAATACTTTTCGTCAGTGTTCACCGAGGAGAGGGGCCATGTTCTTGAGGATGAGAGTGTGATAAAGGTGGATAGGCTGGAGGTGGTAGATGTTCTGAGGGAAGATGTTTTAGCAATTTTGAAGAACCTGAGGGTCGATAAGTTCCCTGGGCCAGATGGGATATATCTTAGGATTCTTTGGGAGGCAAGGGAGGAGATTGCAGAGCCTCTGGCTTTGATCTTTGGGTCCTCACTGTCCACGGGGATGGTGCCAGAGGACTGGAGAGTGGCGAATGCTGTTCCTCTCTTCAAGAAAGGAAATAGGAATGACCCTGGTAATTATAGGCCGGTTAGTCTTACTTCGGTGGTTGGTAAGATAATGGAAAAGGTCCTGAGGGATAGGATTTATGACCATTTGGAAAGGGGCAACTTAATCAGGGATAGTCAACACGGATTCGTGAAGGGTAAGTCTTGCCTAACAAATTTGATTGAATTCTTTGAGGAGGTAACTAAGTGTGTAGATGAAGGTAGAGCAGTTGATGTAGTATACATGAAATTTTAGTAAGGCGTTTGATAAGGTTCCCCATGGTCGTCTCATGAAGAAAGTAAGGAGTTGTGGGATAGAGGGAAATTTGGCCGATTGGATAAGTAACTGGCTATCTCATAGAAGGCAGAGGGTGGTGGTGGATGGAACATTTTCGGACTGGAGACCAGTTACCAGCGGTGTGCCACAGGGGTCGGTGCTGGGTCCTCTGCTGTTTGTGATTTTTATCAATGACTTGGAGGAGGGGACTGAAGGGTGAATCAGTAAATTTGCTGATGACACCAAGATTGGTGGAGTAGTGGGATGAGGTGGAGGGCAGTTGTAGGCTGCAAAGAGACATTGATAGGATGCAGCGCTGGGCCGAAAAATGGCAGATGGAATTTAACCCTGATAAGTGCGAGGTGATTCATTTTGGTAGGGCAAATTTGAATAAGGATTACAGGGTCAACGGCAGGGTTCTGAGGAACGTGGAGGAGCAGAGGGATCTGGGGGTTCATATCCACAGATCTCTGAAGGTTGCCACTCAAGTGGATAGAGCAGTAAAGAAGGCCTATGGTGTGTTGGCGTTTATTAACAGAGGGTTTGAGTTTGAGAACCGTGAGGTTATGCTGCAACTGTACAGGACCTTGGTGAGACCACATTTGGAATATTGTGTGCAGTTCTGGTCACCTCACTATATGAAGGACGAGGAAGCATTGGAAAGAGTGCAAAGGAGATTTACCAGGATGCTGCCTGGTTTCGGGGGGAGGTCTTATGAGGAAAGATTGAGGGAGTTGGGGCTTTTCTCTTTAGAGCGGAGGAGGATGAGAGGCGACTTAATAGAGGTTTATAAGATGATGAGGGGGATAGATAGAGTGGATGTTCAGAGACTATTTCCTCGGGTAGAGGCAGCTGTTACAAGGGGGCATAACTATAAGGTGCATGGGGGGAGATATAGAAGGGATGTCCGAGGTAGATTCTTTACTCAGAGAGTGGTTGGGGTGTGGAATGGACTGCCTGCTGTGATAGTGGAGTCGGACACTTTAGGAACTTTCAAGCGGTTATTGGATAAGCACATGGAGCACACCAGAGTGATAGGGAGTGTAATAGCTTGATCTTGGTCTCGGACAATGCTCGGCACAACATCGAGGGCCGAAGGGCCTGTACTGTGCTGTACTGTTCTATGTTCTATGTTCTTAGTGATTTTAATCATATTTAGCTCCTCCCCCCCTAGAGCCCCCTGTTTGTCCAGTGTTGGATATTCTTAGTTTGCTCTACAGTAAAGACTGAAACAAAATATTTTTTCAGCATTTTTCCCGGTCTCATTCTCTAAGGGACCTACGTTTGCCTTAGCCACCCTTTTTCTTTTTATATAACTATAGAAACTCTTGCTATCTGTTTTTATATGTTTTGCTAATTTATTTTCATAATCTATCTTCCCTTTCTTAATCAATCCATCAGTTACTTTTTGCTGTCTTTTGAAGACTTCCCAATCTTTATCCTCCCACTAACTTTGGCAACCTTATATGTTCTTGTTTTTAGTCGGATACTATCCTTAATTTCTTTACTTAGCCATGGATCGCTGTCATTTCTTTTACACACTTTTTTCCTGAGTGGAATATATTTTTTTTGAAAGTTGTAAAATTACTCCGTAAAGGAACACCACTAAAGGAGTACCGTCTTACCCTTTAATCTATTTTCCCAGTCCACTTTAATCAATTCCGCTCTCATACCATCATAGTCTCCTTTATTCAAGCTCAGTAGCTTCTTTGAGAACCAACCTTCTCACACTCTAATTGGATATGGAATTCAACGATGTTATTGTTACTCATTCCAAGGGGATCCTTAAGTAGGACATTATTAATTAATCCTGACTCATTACACAAGACCAGGTCCAAGGTTGCTTGCCCCCTTGTAGGATCAGATACATACTGCTAAAGTTATCAATCCCTAATAAACTCAATAAACTCTTCCTCAAGGCTGCCCTGCCCAATTTGATTTGTACAGTTAATATGACAGTTAAAATCCCCCATAATTATAGCTGTTCCCTTATTACATGCCCCAACTATTTCCTGATTAATACTTCTTCCAGCAGAGTTGCAACTATTAGGAGGCCTATATACTACACCCACTAGTGCTTTTTTCCCCTTATTATTCCTTATCTCCACCCAAACTGTTTCATTATCCTGACCCAATATCATTTCTCTGTATTACAGTGATTCCTTCCTTTATTAACATAGCCACCCCACCTCCCCTTCCTTCCTGCCTGTCCTTCCTGATTGTTAAATACCCTGGCATATTTAATTCCCAGTCGTTGTCACCCTGCAGCCATGTTTCTGTAATGGCCACAAGATCATACCCATACGTTGTTATTTGTGCCGTTAACTCGTCCATTTTGTTACGAATGCTACGTGCATTCAGATAAGGAACTTTCAAGTATGTTTTGTGACACTTAGTTCATGCTTTTTCCTTTTTTAACACTTTACCTTTTACTCCATACCGTCTGTCCCTTCCTGACACGCTTTACACTGTCTCCCTGCTCAGGTGCCCAACCCCCTGCCACTTTAGTTTAAACCTTCCCCAACTCACGAGCAAACACTCCCCCTAGGTGCGGACCGTCCGGTTTGTACTGGTCCCACCTCCCCTAGAACCGGTTCCAATGTCCCAGGAATTTGAATCCCACCCACTTGCACCATTCCTCTAGCCACTTATTCATTAGAAATATCTTCCTATTTCTACTCTGACTAGCACGTGGCGCTGGTAGCAATCCTGAGATTACTACCTTTGAGGTCCTATTTTTTAATTTACCTCCTAACTCCCTATATTCTGCTTTTAGGACCTCATCCCCTTTTTTTTACCGATATCGTTGCTGCCTATGTGCACCACGACAGCTGGCTGTTCGCCCTCCCCCTCCAAAATGTTCTGTCGCCGCTCCGAGACGTCCTTGACCCCTGTGTGACCTCATATTTGGATGATGGGACGGAGAATTCTTTAGGGTCAATTTTGCACGATGGTGCTCCCTGCCTTGGGTTTCAGTAGATGGGAACAGGTTCGGAGACAGGACAGAATGTACAACATGTGTTCATGCCCAGTAAGACTGCACAGCAGGAACAGGACATGGGCATGTGACCCTGTAACAACTCGACTGGCCGGAGCTCCGGCTGCTTTGTGACATTGTTACTGGCTGCTGTATTATTGGCTCCTGCCTCCATTGTGATGTCACCAGGGGACAGGTTTCCTCCCCTGGTTACGCCCCATCAGTGGTGTATTACTGTGGGCGGAGCTGGAGTGGACAGCAGATATTTTGAGTGAGTTTAGGGGAAAACAAAAGAGCTATTTAATATTAAGGAAAGTAACCCAAACAAATTGCATTTTTCCAATTTAAATATATTAATACACACAAAAATACTCCTTTGGTTTTCCTGTAACATATTCCATAATTAAGATGAATCATGTTCATATTAAAAGTTTATTTGAGCAGCATCATAGGAAGGCGGAGAGAGAGAAGTCGAATTATCACCTCACTAACTAGGACTGCAGAAAAGTCGCAAGGTTCATAGAGAAGATCTGCTGCTATCAATATCCCCAGTGGGAAGCTTCAACGATGATTGGTAATGTGAGGAGCTTCACTGAGAATCTCTCCAGTCGATGATTTTGCCGAGGTGAGAATCTGACATGATATTGGGAGAAGATTAGCATCTGACATAAAACTCGGTCTTTAATGCAACAATTTGACTGGATTCACTGGTACGTAAAGCTAGCCAATATTTCCAGTTATTGACCCACTCCCAGAGGGAATAATTTTTCTCTATCCACTTTATGAAACCTCACATCATCTTGAAAACCTCTATTAGGACACGTCTTAACTTCTCTGTTCCAAGGAGAACAGTCCTTACTTTCCAACCTCTCCTCAGAACTGAAGTCCCTCATCCCTGGAAACAACCTGGTAAACCTCCGCTGTTCCGTTTCTAAAGCCTTTACATCTTTCCTGAAGTGTGGTGCTCAGAAATGTCAACAATACTCCGGCTGGAGTATTCCATTCAGATCTGGGCACCACACCTTAGGAAGGATGTATTATCCTTTAATAGTGAAGCTTAGATTTACCAGAATGATACATAGCCTGCAAGTGTTAAATTACAAGGAGAGATTACACAAACTAGGTTTGTAGGCCCTGGAATTTAGAAGTTCAAGGAGTAATTTGATAGAAGTATTCAAGATATTGGCCCAGAAATTGGAGTTGGATGGTTGCCGCGGGGGTAAGGATCCCCCGCGATATCGCACTCCGCGCCTGCCTTTATGGTTTTGGCCAACACGAACTTCAGTTCCTGGGCCTCTCCCTGGTGCCGGCACGCAGTGTGTGCGTGTCCCAGAGGCGCAGTTAGTTCGATGCGAGCTCTGGGATCACGTGGGCCAGTTAGAGCCAATGGCAGCACACCATCTTTAATTCATAGTGTTGACAGGAAGAGCTGTCAAAACTATGAATACAACAAGCCCCCAAAAGAACAGCTAAACCTCAATTAAATATTAAAAAAAGCCATCACATTAATAAAATAACTATAGTTAAATAAATTAACAACTTTAAACAAAAATTTTAATTTTGGAAAATTTTTTAACACTTTTTAAAAGTTATAAAAATAAACTTACCTTTCTTTAAAGTCTCTGAAAAAGATAGACCTGTTGAAAAAAAATTAAAATAATAGTTAATTAACAACTTACCTTGTTAAAAGTGGGTCTTACGCCTGATTTCTTTATGTGTAAAACATTCAACACTTACCTGCACGTTCAAACCTGAAAAAAACACTAAGCGCGCTGCGTGCGCACAACCTGTAGCGCGCACGCGGTTCACTTAGGAACCACCCCCTTCGCAATACCCAAAGTGCCGGTTTCCCCCGCATGCGCAGTGCAAGCAGGAAACCGGCACTTCGGGACCGAATACGCGAGAGCACACAGTGCGTAATCTCCGTATTAGGTCTAATTTTCGGGCCATTAAGGGGTACTGATAGGGTAGATAGAGATACACTTTTCCGATGGTTGGCGAGTATAGAACTAGGGGACATAGCCTAAAGATTAGAGCCAGGCCTTTCAGGAGTGAATTTATCAAATACTTCTACAATCAATGGGTGGTAGAAATGTGTAACTCACTTTGCAAACAGCAGTTAATGCTGCGGTAATTGTTAATTTTAAACTGAGATTGATATATTTTTGTTAAACAAAGGTATCAAGGAATCTGGAGCAAAGGGATGCAAACAGATCTCATTGAATGGCCGAACAGGTTCGAGTGGATGAATGGCCTACACCCGTTCCTATGATCATTGTTAAATGCTGGAGTTTTATGTTACTGCACGAATGCGGAAAGGAGAATCACGATTTAAAAAGCGATGCCTCAACAAGGTCTTGAAATCTGGCCCCTCAGATTAAAAGTCATATGCTCTACCGACTGAGCTATATGGCCTCCGGTGATCACTTTTCAAAAATGGACCTTCACTGGCTGGCATGTATCATTTCCCCCTCTACAAATTACATTTGCTTGTCCAATAATCCAGCCTGGGCAGTGCGTTTCTCTCACAAATCTTGACTGACATTTCAAGACATCATGACATCAAAAAGTCATTTAAAGCCAATAAATTATTTTGAAGTGTAGACACTGTTGTAATGTAGGAATCGAGGCACACATTGCACACAGCCAGGTCACACACAAAGCATTGAAATAATGACCAGATAATCTGTTTTAGTGATGCTGGTTGAAGGATATGTATTGGCCAGGACACTGTGGAAACGTCTCCTGTTCTTCTTCGAAATAGTGCTGTGGGATCTTGTATGTCCACCTGAGAGAGCAGACGGGGCCTCGGTTTAAGATTTCATCCGAAAGACGGCACCTCCAATAGTGCAGCACTCCCTCAGTACTGCACTGGTGTGTAAAACTAGATGTTTGTGCTCAATTTTCTAGAGTATGACTAACAATCCACAACCTTCTGACTCAGAGGGGAGGGTGCTACCAACTGAGCCACGGCTATACTTGAATCGGAATCGGTTGCTGTGCTGTGGGGAAAGAGCAGGGGATTTGAATTCCTATTACAAAAAGCCGGCAGAGGCTAATCATTCAAATATTCAAATATGCATCTAACTAGGCGGCATGGTCTACTTATACGATTTCTGATTCTATGACAATACTGCTTGCGTTGCACGCCCATTAATGTCAATGGAATGAAATCTGAGGGTATCTTAGAAACAAAAACAATGAAAATGATACCAACATGGGTAACACGATCACACCTTAGATACTGGGCAGGAATAGATCATTTGACCCATGCTATCTGTACTGGGTTCTTTGATACAGCAATGAAAATCTATCTACACGGTCCTCCTCTCTCTCCGCAGACATTTATCTTCTCTTTTTCAAATATTCATCTATTTTTGCCATAACTTTGCGTTGAATCAGGCGTAATCACCGGTGAACAATATATAATTGATTGATTCAAAGTTGCTGGTATTTTTCAATTACTATTTGGCACAATGTGTAACCGCATAATAAGACGGTAAATACCAAAGATTCTTTCTGACAGTCTGCAAATGCTCAGCCAAACACAGAATATTTAATATCAGTTTGATTTTATCTAAATTTCGGGCAGCGTTTTCTTTTACCAATAACTTACATCAAATGTAATAGTTAATAACTTTACGAATAAACATTACGTTTTACATTCCTTTTGTTTGGGGACTGATTGAGACAGATTATCAATACTGTTACTCATTATACTTTTATCGACAGCACAAAACAAGAGCAGACTCCAACTTGGTGCTGAGTGAGAGACACCATTCTGCGCACAATCGAGATTTTAAGTCAGTATCTGGGACAAAAGAGGTGAAAGGTCAAATCGATGAGCCGAGTTCCGACTGTTGCCTCCATTCGAACATTGATCACGTGATAAGAGTCCGCTCCATTTGTCAATGAGGAATGGAGTCCGACAGAGAGACCCGCGCCTGCAATATACACAGCAAACTTCCAGCAAAGTACCAATATGGGCGATGGCAAAATCTTTGATTGAACGGCAACAAATGAAATTGATGATATTAATGTGGCGCGACGGTTCCCAATACCGGTGGTGTAAGATGGATTCCTCGGTTGCCGACATGTCCGACTCCACTGCGGAAACTCATCATTGTTATCTTTGATCCCTGAACTTGAAATGTGCTAAATTTGCAGGATAGGATAAGTTTACTCAACGAAAGAAGAAAACTGAAGTAAAGCAGACATAAACGCATGCTACAAAAGGGAAGAATAATTCACACAAGAACTCTCCCATTTTCCACATTGCCAGAAAGAAGGACTCTCTACGGTGGAAAATGAGCTGAAAATGAGCTTTAGTTACGAAGAAGCTTTCGTTTGACTTGATTATTTTTATTCTCATTTTCCAGCTAATCTTAGAATGAGAGTCCAAGGAGATTTCACCACATTCTCCAGCTCTTCTCTGAATTTCCGCTGGGTCGCTGCATAAATACACGTGTTTAGACAGGAACTCAAATACTTCAACATTGCTCCGGTTTCAGTGGCGATATATCCCGGGTCTGTGCGGTCGCCTCGGTAATAGGTCGAGTTTGTCAGTCTGGTAGTTACCAAACTCACGGCATTTGTCATCCACAACAGTATAAAACTACCTGATATCGTGAAGAGTAAAATTATGGATTTCCTTCGGTTCCTCATCTCTGGATCACACTGATTCTCCCTGCTGTGACCCCGGAATCCCTTGCGGGCTTTATTGGCCATTAAAATCCGTCTGACTGTCAAATAATTAAACAAGACAATCAAAGTAAAAGGTAGCCAAACAACCCAGGCGCTGTGAAACCAGACGTAGGCGACACCTGGAGGTGAGGGAAAAAAAGCCACACTTGGCTGGCAGCCCCACTGCACCTTGTCAATTATTTGTTGATGTTCATATGCAAACAATACGGGGATGTCCTTTAATACGATCAGGACTGAGAACGCTGTTATAACCGCGGCCGCAGTTCTCTCGGTGCAATACTTTGTTTTAAACTTCTGGCAGCAGATAACAACAAATCGAACAAATGTGAAGGAGACGGTGAACCAGACAGACAAATCGAGGGTGACAGCAGTCATATATAGAATTAACTTACACACGGGAGTGTGGGATAGGAATGAAAGTGGAAAGTGATAACTGAAAATATAATACACCATTACATTAATGATCAAGACCAGGAGATCTGCTGCTGCCATGGCCACCATGTAGACAGAGATACACTTGGAAAGGCCGCAGTTTCCTCGGGAGAGAATCACGATTGTCACCAGGTTCGCTATAAGAAGAGAGAGGAGAGAAATAATGTTCCAGTGTCTGAATGAAATATATATGGAGATACCTGTGGAGCTCATTTTACTCCATTCAGTGTGATTATCAACACGGAGCAGTGTGAGAACAGGATTAGTATTGGAGCCATTACCTGGGAAACCCACCCACACATTGTAATGAGCTGCTGCAGCGATCACTCTGCACGGGGTGACAAGACGGTCCGGCAATCCGCTTAAATCTTTGTGTTGGACCTTCAAGGAACATCGTAACATGAGTAAGGATTGAGGAGAACACGAAAAGTGTGGACACGCGATTCACGAGTTTGTCCCGGTAACTACCGACTGTGCTGACATCAGGGAAACACGTTACCTTATCCAACAGGCTGTAAGAACAGGGAGACAGTAAACACCGATTAACAACAAACAAGTTACAATGGCTCACCGGGGACACCGAAGGCCGCGAGAATCGGGTAGTAAATCTGTTTGATCAGCAGAATAGTTGGTCGCCCCATTTTCTGTGAGAATGAATGAATTCTGTCGTAGCTGAAAGACTCTGACTGGCGCACGACTGAGGCAATGGAAGGGAACCTATATTTATCCTCACATCAATCCTCCAGCGAGTCAATCAGGCTACATCATTATAGCATTAGTTACAGTCATTTAACAAATAGATTTAAGTTAGTGCTTAGTTTTCATCTGATACATCGACTTCAGACAAATAGTTGAAATGGTTATCGGACAGCTTAAAAACATATAATTAAACCATTATTTACAAATGTGAAGTGGTAGACATAGAGAAGATGTTTCCACCTTTAGAGGAGTTCAACAACAGAGGTTTTAAATATAAGATTGTCACTAATAAATCCAATAAGGAATTTAGGAAAAGCTTCTTTACCCAGAGTGATTAGAATGTGGAACTTGCTACCACATGGAGTCCTCGAGCCGAATAGCATAGATGCATTTAAGGGGAAACTAGCTAAGTCTTGGGGGAGAAACAAACAGCAGGATGTGCTGATAGTGTCCGATGAAGTCGGGTGGGAGTTGACTTTTCTGGAGCATAAAAATCGGCATAGATAAGTTGGGCGGACTGGCCTGTCCTGTGCATTAATATATATGTATTTATATGTCATTTATTCTGTTTTGTAGGAGCCGTTTGATATTAGCTTTCCTAACATTTTCTCGCTTCTTTCGTCGAGTGAACATATTTTTTTCTGGGAAATCAGCACCTTTTAACCTGAACATTCAAAGAGAACAGTCATGATTGAGCTTCAGCTGTGCAGTAGGACATGTGGGCATCAGCTTCATCTGCCAAACACCGCAGGTACTGGAATAAGACATGGCAGATTCATTGATGAATACAACTTTTATTAGTGCCGAAAATATCAGGGGCCTTTCATCGTAGTTATTTGTCACTGTTCTGGATGTTTGGTGAGAATGATGTAGACTCCGGTCTCCCCATCAGATCCCATTGTCTCCTGTCCCTATAGAACGGGGCCCGGTCTCCTGATCAATGTCTAATTTTGGAGAGAGTAGCGATTTAGCACAGAAACATGTAAGATAGGAGTAGGAGTAGGCCATTCGGCCCCTCGAGCCTTCTCCGCCATTTAATGAGATCATGGCTGATCATCCAAATTCAGTACCCTGTCCCTGTTTTCTCCCCATATCCCTTGATCCCTTTAGACTTAAGAAATATATATTTCTTCTTCTTGAATATATTTAATGACTTGGCCTCAACTACCTTCTCTGGTAGAGAATTCCACAGGTTCACCACTCTCTGGGTGAAGAAATTCCTCCTCATCTCAGTCCTAAATGGATTACTCCTTATCCTTAGACTGTGACCTTTGGTTCTGGACTCCCCCGCCACCGGAAACATCCTATCTGCATCTAGTCTGTCTGGACCTTTTAGAATTTTATAAGTTTCAATGAGATCCCCTATCATTCTTCGAAACTCTAGAAAATATAAGCCTAATCGACCCAATCTCTCTTCATACGTCATTCCTGCCAACCCAGGTATCAGTCTGGTAAATCTTCGCTGCACTCTCCCTATAGCAAGAACATCCTTCCTCTGATAAGGCGACCAAAACTGCACAGAATACTCAAGGTGTGGTCTCATCAAGGCCTTGTACAACTGCAGCTCCTTGCTCCTGTACTCGAATCCTCTCGCTATAAAGGCCAAAATATCATTTGCCTTCTTAACCGCCTGCTGCACCTGCATGCTTACCTTCAGCGACTGGTGCAGAAGGACTCCCAGATCTCGTTTCACTTCCTCTTTTCCTAATCTATTGCCATTCAGATAATAATCTGTCTTCCTGTTTTCGCCACCAAAGTGGATAACCTCGCATTTATCCACATTATACTGCATCTGCCATGCACCTGGCCAACACCCAACCTGTCCAAATCATACTGGAGTTGATCTGCATCCTAATCACAGCACACACGCCCACCCAACTAAAATGTATTACATCTAGTTCCCTCGTCTAGATCATTAATATATATTGTGAATAGCTGGGGTACGAACACCGATCCCTGCGGTTACCCACTAGTGACTGCCTGCCACTCGGATAAAGATCCGTTTATTCCAACTCTTTGCTTCCTGTCTGCCAAACACTTCTCTATCCAAATCAGTACCTTACCCGAATCCCATGTGCTTTAACTTTGCACACTAATCTCTTATGCAGGACCTTATCGAAAGCCTTATCGAAAGCCTTCTAAAATCCAAATACACCACATCCACTCGTTCTCCCTCATCTATTCTACAAGTTGCATCCTCAAAAAATTCCAGTAGATTAGTCAGGCATGATTTCGCTTTTGTAAATCCATGTTGACGTTGTCCGATCCTGTCACTGTTTTCCAAGTGCTCTGCTATTACATCTTTTATAATGGACTCTAGCATTTTGCCCACTACCGATGTCAGGCTTACCGGTCTATAATTCCCCGTTTTTTCTCTACCACCTTTTTTAAATAGTGGGGTTACATTAGCTACTCTCCAATCCATGGAACTGTTCCAGAGTCTATAGAATTTTGAAAGATGACCAGCAATGCATCTACTATTTCTAGGGCCACTTGCTTAAGTACTCCACCATGTAGATTATCAGGCCCTGGGTATTTTTCTGCCTTCAATTCCGTCAATTTCCCTCACACCATTTCCCTACAAATACTGATTTCATTCAATTCCTCCCTCTCATTAGATCCTTTGTTCCCGACGTCTCTGGGAGTTTATTTGTGACCTCCTCTGTGAAGGCAGAACCAAAGTATGTATTTAATTGGTCTATCATGTCTTTGTTCCCCAATATAAATTCCACTGATTCTGATTGCAAGGGGCCTACGCTTGACTTCATCAATCTTCTTCTCAACACATATCTATAGAAGCTTTGACAGTCAGTTTTTATGTTCCCTGAAAGCTTACTCTCTTGTTCTATTTTCCCCCTCTTAATTAATCCCTTTGTCCTCCTTTGCTGAATCATAAACTGCTCCCAATCCTCAGGTTTGCTGTTTTTTTCTGGCCCGTGTATATGTCTCTCCTTGGATCTTATGCTGTCCCTAATTTCCCTTGTTAGCCACGGTTGAGTCCCTTTTTTTGTTTTATTTTTATGCCAAACAGTGATGAACAAATTCTGTAGTTCATCTATGTGATCTTTAAATGTTTGCCATTTCCTAACCATCGTCAACCCTTTAAGTAACCCTCCCCAATCCATCCTAGCCAACTCGCGCCTCATACCATCGTAGTTTCCTTTATTTAAATTCAGGAAACTAGTCTCTGATTTAACTACTTCACTCTCCATCTTAATGAAGAATTCTATTTAATTATGATCGTTCCTCCCCTAGTGGCCTCGCACAAGAAGATTGTTAATTAATCCTTTCTCATTGCATAATACCCAGTCTAAATGGCCTGATCTCTCGTTGGTTCCTCGAAATATTGGTCCAGGAAACCATCCCGTATACACTCTAGGAATTCCTGCTCCACAGTATTGTTACTAATTTGGTAAGCCCAATCTATATGTCGATTGAAGTCACCCATGATAACTGCTGAGCCCTTATTGCACGCATCTCTAATTGCCCGTTTATTGCCATCCCCAACCTCAGCATTACTGTTTGGGGGATCTGTATACAACATCCGCGAACGTTAACTGCCCCTTGGCATTTCTCAGCTCTACCCATACAGATTCCACATCATCAGAGCTAATATCCTTCCTTTCTATTGTGTTAATCTGCTCTTCAACCAGCAATGCTCCCCCACCTCCTTTTCCTTTTTGTCTGTCCTTCCTGAATATTGTATACCCCTGGAGGTTGAATGCCCAGCCTTGTTCACACTGGAGCGATGTCTCCGTAATCCCAATTATATCATATCCGTTTACATCTATTTGCGCCGCTAATTCATCCACCTTATTGCGATTGCTCCTCGCATTAAGGCACAAAGCCTTCAGGCTAGTTTTTTAACACTCTTAGTCCTTTTAGAATTATTATTTACTTTAGCCCTGTTTGATTTACACCCTTGATTTCTCTGCCTTCCACTTTTGCTTTTCTCCTTCCTTTCTTTTGTTTCTATCCTTGCTTCCCTTTCGTCTGTTTCCCTGCACAGGTTTGCAACCCCCTGCCATTTTAGTTTAAACCCTCCACAACAGCACTAGCAAACACTCCCCCTAGGATTTTGGTCCCGGTCCTGCCCAGCTGCAAACCGTCCAGTTTGTATTGATACCACGTCCCCCAGAACCGGTTCGAATGTCCCAGGAATTTGAATCCCTTCCACTTGCACCATTCATTTAGGGGGCAACACGGTGGCATAGTGGTTAGCACTGGTGCCTCACAGCGCCAGCGACCTGGGTTCGAATCTGGCCTCGGGTGACTGTCTGTGCAGAGTTTGCACATTCTCCTCGTGTCTGCGTGGGTTTCCTCCGCGTGCTCCGGTTTCCTCCCTCAGTCCAAAAATGTGCGGGTTAGGTTGATTTGGTTATGATAAATTGACCCTTAGTGTTAGGGGGGGATTAAATATGTGGGGTTACGGGGTTGGATGGGATATGTTAGGGGGAATTAAATACGTGGGGATAGGGTGGGATATGTGTCGGTGCAGACTCGACGGGCCGAGATGGCCTGCTCCTGCTCCTAGTTTCTATGTTTCTATGTTAGCCACGTATTCATCTGAAATATCCTTCTATTTCTACTCTGACTAGCACGTGGCACCGGTAGCAATCCTGAGATTACTGCCTTTGAGGTCCTATTTTGTAATTTACCTCCTAACTCCCTATATTCAGCTTTTAGGACATCATCCCGTTTTTTTACCTCCATCGTTGGTACCTATATGCACCACGACAACTGGCTGTTCCCCCTCCCACTCCAAAATGCCCAGATTTAACCCGTCAATGTGGCGTTAGTCATCTCTGTTTAAAGATACTTACTTAAAATGAAAATCTATCAAACTATCATTGATAAATGAAGGCTGCCCTTGATTGGCGCTGTCGCGAGCGGCTGTAGGAATCCTGAGCAATAATATTAATATTCCGGCCTGAATCCGTGTTCCAAATAAAAGTGTTCAAATATGCAAAGTAACAATGAATTGAAATAATATTAATAGTGACGACTATTGAGGCAACAGATTTGCAAAAAAATACTGTCCACATTTCTTTATCAAATTAATGTTAAGCAGTCGGAGTTTACCTAAACCTTTATATGTAACAGATAAAGGATATCTTTTTAGCATTGTTTGGTCGCCTGGAAAGATATTGTTCCAACTCATTGAGAAAATGTCACCAGTTTGAATCAGTTCCTAGTTGTTTACAGGTGATCTACCCTGACATTCCGGTGTGAATAACAAGCAATGAGAACAAGGTCTGAATGGAAAGAAAGGCGAGGATGAACAGCGAGACCTCGGAATTAAAAGACTTAATTCCCTGACAGTACGGGTACAGGGAGTAAATCTTTAATAAAAGCAGCAGGGATTCGATATAAAACAGAGGTACTTTGAGCGCAAAAGTAACAAATAATCATGAAGTTGGGCGAGGCTTTGGTTCGGCCACAGTTAGAACACGAGCTGCAGCTTTGGCTGCCTCATTACAATTCAACACAAAGAGAGGCACTCCCCAGAATGATGTCAACCTCCTGCGGAGTCTCTCTGTTCCAGTCCAGGCAACGTCCTGTCCTCACTGAGTTACACAGTCCAGCTCTACCAGTGGAACTCACTGCGGGAATTGATACCTGGTCATTCTGTCACCTCACACTGCATCTTCATTCATCTCAGAACATGTACAATCCCAACAGATCAGAGCAGGTGCAGAGTAAAAATAGCGCGATACTGGTCGAAAAATTCGGCCGTTTACGCGTGAGTCCACAGTGTGACTCACCCGTATTCATTCCCGAAGTGCCGGTTTCCTGCATGCACTGCGCAAGCGCGGGAAACCGGAACTTCCGGTGGCTTGAAGAAAAGGTTTCTTGCATGAATCGCGTGCGCCGGAGAGTCTGCGCGTGTGCAATGAACTTCGCTTTTTTTATGAATGGTTTGAGTGTATGTGAGATCGCAGCAATTACACTTGTAAAAAGCTTGAGTAAACCATCTTGGAAAGCTCCGTAAACAGCAGGAAGAAGAAATCTTTCAGCAGTGGGGCTACTATAGTGAACATTTTTTAATCTGAAAGGCAGCAAAGTTTACTTAATAACCTGAGGTAAGTTTGCAATTTAAAAAAATAAAATTAAAACGGGTTTTGGACATTTGGAGTAGTCTACCAACTCTGGGTGTCTGCAAGGCCTATTGAATTAGGTTTCTGTATTAAATATGAAAATGACTGTTTAAAAATGAACTATTTAAATTTCAAAATGTTTTAAAAAAGAAAATTATCATCAATTATATTCCTTTAAGTAAGTATGTATGTATGTATGTATGTATGTATGACTTTCTGAAAATGCTCCAGTTCTGGAAAATCATCTCGGGCTGTGAGGCGGATAGAGGTGTTCCCAATCCGATACCGGACGTTTTCCACCATAGCCCGACCTGATTTTCTAGCCACTCACTTTATAAAAGTTACTTTAACAACACTTGACATTTTTTCCTTACAAATTTCTGTTTAAAGAGGAAGCCTGTGAGGGAGAAACATTCCCTTTGAGAATGCTGTCCTGGTCCTCTGTGCGATTTTGTATCAGATAATTTTAGACGCCAGGCGACAAGACAGACGGAGGAACCAAAACCGTCTCCTCCTGAGACGGAGAAACTACTACCCACCCCAGACAGTGTACAGGGAGAGCCTGTCATTTGAGATGCTGTCGGAGGAGTTGTGTGTGAGGAGGCTGCGCTTCAGTAAAGAGGCAATCGGCCGATTATGTGACATGTTAAAGGAGGAACTTCAAACACGCTCGAAGACCCGCACTGCCTTGTCAGTGAGCATGAAGGTAACCACAGCACTGAACTTCTTTGCAAGTGGGTCATTTCAGGCAAGCACCGGTGATATTACCAACATCTCCAAGAATGCTGCGAGGGCCTGCATTCACCAGGTCACAGATGCCATTTTCCGTAGGGCTTCTGAGTTCATTAACTATGACTTGTCCACTGGCCATCAAAAGGGGATGGCCCTTGCATTTTATAACATTGCTGGATTCCCCAAAGAAATTGGGGCCGTCGATGGAACTCATGTCGCATTGAAGGCACCAGTGGATGCACCTGTGACATTCATCAACAGGAAAGGGTTTCATTCATTGAATGTCCTGATTGTCTGTGATGCGCACCTCAGGATCCTAAATGTGAATGCAAGTAACCGGGGAAGTAATCCTGACTCCTTCGTCCTCCATAACTCAAACTTATATGGCGCCCTCAACGCATTGCCTCCAGAATCCGCATGGATATTGGGCGACAAGTGCTGCCCGCTAAGACCATGGCTGTTGACTCCCTACCGCAAGACCAATAATGAGGATCAGGAGAGATACAACCAGGCACACGTGTCCACACGGCAAGTGGTGGAGAGGACAATCGGAGTTCTGAAATCACGCTTCCGGTGCCTGGACAGGTCAGGGAGGAACTTGCAGTATTCTCCTCTGAAAGTGGTGTTACATTCGAATTTGGAGAAACTCTAGACGGAGACGGAATTGAGGACATGTTCAGAATTTATTAAAATAAACAAAAGACTTGTGCACAAGGGAGAGCCACTCAGCTTCCTCAAGCTAGGGGCGCACTCTCTGAGGAACAAGTAACGGTTCATTCAAGTTATACATTTCTATAAGCACCGCCCACTTACTACAGAATGGGGCGTACACGTACAAACAGTATCACTACAGTTACTCTTTATTGGTTATATGGTTAGTCACTCAACTGCCGGGCCCTCCCCTTGAACCCTGACCATGCCAGTCACAGATGTTGGTTGCCTCATCCTACTCCCCAAATTCTTGCTGTTATCTCTTCCTTTGCGGGCATAGTTTATAGTTTGTGAAAACATATTTTATCCCTGGCTGTCGGACAGAGCGGGGTGGCTGAAGGCCGTAATGGCTTGGATGCTCAGTGACTGGAACCGTGTTGGTCATTAATTGCTCCCTTATCTCTTGGGAGACCAGGTTCGAATAGTAGATGTACCCCCCATGCCTGGAACTGTGTTGGTTGTTAATTGCTCCCTTATCTCTTGGGAGGCCAGGCTGTGCTTTGACAATGGCTCTACTGAGGTTGTGAATACATATATTCCAAGGTTTGATAAGGGGAGGGAGGCACCTTCCAGTCTACAAATATGCCTTAATTAGCTAAACCTACTATCCGAAATAAGTAGAGGGTAATGTAGTCAAGTATCCCAGCATTCTTTGGGAACAAGCAGGATCCTTCAGTAGTAGTCAAGTATCCCAGAGTTCTTTGGGAACAAGCTGGATCCTTCAGTCCCCCCTTCCAATCCGCCGAAAAGGACCTTTGAAGGGAGTTGGAGAGTGTGCTCTCTACGCTAAATAGTGTGATAAGCTAGTGAGTGTATAATATGTCAGAAACGCATATAGGTTTTTCCCGGATCAACTAGCACGAATGATGAAGGTTTACCTGTAAACTCACCCAATTTATTCTATACTTCCCCCTAGGCCTTTGGCTATTCCAGATAGGCCGCACATTTGTTGCATATGGTCTGGTGTGAGTCCTGTCGGGGTGGCCTCCCGTCGAGGCACCAGGTATGCATCAGATGAGTGAAGTTGCTATTTAGGCATTCCCCGATTCATTATATGATTGCTTCATTATTCATGCACGTGATTTCTCCAACAAGTTGTCAAAATCATCATCTGAAACACTTGGAGTAGGAGCAGTACAAGCATTAACAGTTTTAACCACTTGCTTTGCAATTTGATTAGCCCGAGTCCGTTTACATTTCCTGCATGTCATACATAACAAGGTCAGGACAATTACTAACTGCACCACGACTAATGCATGTGAAATCAATCGGATCCATGGATGGATCTGTATATTTAGTCCCCAGTCCCAAATGTCATCCAGCCATGTGGTCACCTTGATCGCGTCGATATCTTTCTTCAGATCCGTGTTCCGTTGTTGTAGAGTATAGTACACCTTCTGGGAGAGCCGTATCTCCTTTCGCAACTGCCTCAGGTGTTCGGGCAGGGGGGGTATAGGATACCCAAAGGTCTTTATGTAGTCCCATAATCCATACTTGGTGTCTTCAGACACTTGAAGAAAGGTAATATCAAACTGGTGTATGTCTACCAACTCCTCATGTCCAATCCGTACCGGAAGTGCGGGGGTGAAGCAGAACTCTGAACTGGGGATGTTGCAAGTTAGATTGGCATACTCAAACGTTTTCAGGTTGGTCGTCACACAGTATTCGCCTTTGCCGGCGTACGCCACCTGGGTAGGCTTTGAGGCTGCGTCCAATGCTTCCATGGTGCAGTTAATTTCCATGCCTGTGTTATTAAAACCACATTGGGCTTGCGGGCTTTGGCTGATTGCATGCGGGCACATGATGATGGCATGTCTGGTGACGCATCCCTCCAGCTTGGTACCCATCCAGTCTCCTTTCACCATCACTGCGTAAGGTAACATATTGTGGTAAGATATATGCATGCCATCTTTTAGTATACCAATATTTTGTACCTGATACACCTCCCGCCCTTGTATCTCTGGTGTCATTACCGGGACGACCAGAATTAGCCCCAGGAATCCCCCCCCCCCCCCCCCGTCTGGTCTGCATTCAACCTGCGTGGGGAATACCCGTACCATGGCTCGGAATTGACAAACTGTCATATTGAGGCTACTTAAGAGATGTTTGGGCGTACCCGCCCCAGCGTGTCCGCGAGTCAGGGTCCCTTTTAACTGTTGTTTGGTAATCCACAGGGGTACCTCCCCTGCCTGTATCTGTTCCAGGTTTTCTCGGGTTTACTCCACTATCCAATTCCCATATGTGCTGCAAACGTCGTTTGCTGCTGCCTGCTGTGAGGCATTGTATTCTTCTTTAATTAACTTATTTATAGTCTGTGCGTGTGTTTCTAACACAGTAGCTATATCCTGGAGGTATACGGTTAATATCTGGTCCTCCTTTAACTCTTGGTCCTCATTCTTATTTTGCTCTTGTAAGATAGCTTTAATGCGGGAACCCAGATCCCGGACCTTCTGATCTACGGTAGCCAGATCAATAGTGTTAACGACCGACGTGCCAGTGTTAAAAATCGTTGCTGCATCATTAACGAAAGACCTCTTACGTCGCCATACCCGCTGGCTTCCCTGTCTATATCCGCCTCCGCTACGATCCGCGCCTTGTTTCAATACCTGTGTTAGAAGGCGCTGGTATAACTGTTGGGTTTGTGGTGAACACCAAGCAGGCAGGGCGGTGTTGGCCAGGTTTAGCACCACTGACACTAATTCATGACGCACGTTATCATACAATATATCCCCAGTACGGGTGAACAGCAACCAACTAGCGGGTCCCTCTTTCACGGGGTGGGGGGGGGGGGTGGGGGGCAGGTCAGTGGCTCGCGCTCGGAGGGAAAGGTGTTGCGGAAACCATTGGGGGCAGGGGTGTAGGGGGGGCACCCAAGTAGCAGTCGATCATCAGCGGTAGCCCGGGCTCCTCGTATTGTTCTATGATCCCGAAAGTCTGACATCTCTCTGAGGTAGGCGTGCATGAGGAGTCCCAGTGCCCCGCATTATTCTGACAGCATATCCTGTCCGTCTTCCCTGTGATTTTACTGGTACAAACTCCCCTGTGTGTTTTGTGTGGACCAGTAGTCATTTCACAGAAAAACGGGGCTCCCGACCGGTCGACGCAGAACCCCAGTGCCGTGATGTGTGTTGTTTGTTCACTGATCAGTATCCCTATCATTCCCATGATAAGCCACCCCATGGTTATCCTATACCACCGCTAGGCAGAAGGAGTCCAATTCGTTTATCTGTCTCGACACTAGCTTGTACAGTAGTAACTAGCAGGCTCTCTCTCTCTCTCTCTCTCTCTCTCTCTCTCTCCCTGTCTGTCCTGGTATTGGCCGTGTGCGCAGGGCTCGGAGCGGGGTTAGGGCTACTTCTTATGTGGCATTGAGGCGGAGACGGTGGCCTTGTGACAGTGGCTCAATGTAACTTACCTGACTTAACGTGAACCGGTAAGGGTTAGGAGCTGTCGGACGGGGATGGGTGAAGACAGGTTGCACTATCCTCCTTCGGAGGTAGGAGGGTCTATAAAAGGGAGTGGATATCCCCTGGGGAAGGTCCTCCAGTCCCGACACCAGCGGTTCCCAAAGAGCAGCTGTATCTCGGAACCGGTCTGTCTCCCCTGCACGGGGTAGGGTGAATAAAAGAGTCTGAGTTCTGTTGGGATGTAAAGCGAGGGGTCCGGTGGCCCTACCACAAAAGGGAGATAACCGGAACTCTAGAGTCAAGGGGTGAATCCCGGGGAAGGTTAGAGTCGTATAATAATGTGAGTTCGCGGGATCCCTGGTTAAGTCAAAAGCCTGGACCGTAGAAAGGTCGACATCCCCGGTAGTGGTGGCAGTACTGAGGTCGGACCCACTCATCTGTAAGAAAGAGACAGGTAAAATAGCAACCCGAGGAACCGACTTAATCCTTCGAAATCCGGTCCTGATCAAGTATAGGGGAGAAAAGTCAGGTCAATACTTGTTTTTATTTCTTATAAATTGTAAAACGAACACAACAGATATGTCTTTAAAAGGGTTGACAGCTTAAAAGGGTTAACAGCTTTTAGCTCTCTGTACCAAAAGGTGGGTGGAGCTAACAGATACAACAGACACCCTTTTTAAAACAGACTTTCAGACCAAGGAAATACCGTAACTTCTTAGAGTTTATAGTCAGGAAACTGTCACACAGACTTTCACACAGACTTTCACACAGACTGAGATCTCAGCATTCCCTTTAAGATTCCTTTCGCTCAGCAAATTCTGGATTTTACTTTTTTTTTCAGTCTCCAAGAGGTGGGGAAATCTCTTCCCCGGGCCCCGTCACCGGCTTAGTCTGGCTCCATTTTAATACCCCGGGTGCCTTGGTGGACCAGGGCAGAGAAGCTGGGGTGAGTCCTTGACAGGAGGCATGAAGGTCTGTCTGGTGAAGCCCAAAGAGTCGACTAGCCCACTCCCGGATTCCGGCCTCCGTGGGCTGGGGGCTGGCCCCAATTCGGAGGGCGGTTTGGTAGGGCTTTTCCAGCCCCTGGAGTAGATTATCTAAGAACCGTGGGTCGTCATGATTAGCGGGAATGTTATTCGTCTGGCCCCAATGTTCATACTGCTGGATTACTCGATCAATGCACACATTGGGGTTTTCTCCGGGACTCTGGCGCAGGGCAGTGAGCCCCGCCCAGGTAGCGGTGCCGTTGCCCAGTCCAGCCTGCGCCCTGGTTTTTAAACCATTGAATTGGGTCTCATACTCTGCTACCGTGGCTGGGACATTTAAGACATGGGGTCCGAATGTCCATTAAACCATAGAGGGACATTTTACCTCAATAATATCTTTTATGTCTTGTATGGACAAATTAAAGTGCCGAGCAGCACTTCGTATTTTTGCCCATACTTCGACGTTAGGATTGTATCTTTTGAGGTCGGGAATGAGGAGGATTACGCTGGATCTCTCCTGGGGCGTAAAAGAATGAGCCTCGCCCATCATACCCCGTCCACCTATCTCTGCGTTTTGGGCTGCCGGATTAACTCGGACGGGGGCCGTGGGGTTGGATTTTCCTGCCCCAGACTGAAGCGGTAAGGTGGGATAGATACGAGTTATTCGGGGGGGCACGTGGGTTGGATGGCTTCAACTCGTTGAACCTTTACGGTCCCCGATGGGGGCCGGGGTTCTAGGATCGGTGTGTCTCGAGTCTCCTTTTGCAAAGCCTCAACAATGTCACCCCAGTTTTTCAAATCGTCTAGATTCTCAGTCCCTGGTGACTTAAGGTGCAGGAGATTGCTAACTTGGACTTTAGCCTCCTGCATAGGTCTCAAGAATCCTTGAAACGGGGTCGGTCTTCCCCCCTTATCCACGATTATAGATCCCATCTGATCCATCCAACTAGTACACAGAACCGCCCCGTACTTAGCTTGTTTGGCTTCTTTTTGTTCCGCCCACCACTTTATTTGGTCAGCTACTGAGCTTTTTTCTTTCCACCCCTTTTTAACCATTTCACTCTGAAGTTTCAAATTAGCCTCTCGGACCTGTTGAACGACAGTGACACTGGTGGCCATAGCCGGAACGTCGGGTGAAAGAGATCGCCCCTTGTTTCCCATGTGATCCATATTAATAGTCACGTGTATTATTATACTCTCTCTTATACTTTAATCGGCACAAGCGACACAAAGTTACACTCTAAACAGACTCTAACTTAAATCCCTCCGGGTCGTCACCCGGTATTTTGCGTACACTTAATCGTCACGGGATTACGATCCTGTGGTGTTTTAGTTCTCTACACCTACTTGATCCTGGCCGTCAGGTGGGGCCCAATCGCCCTCTTAATTCAGGCTCAGGCTTGGTGTTTGAGATAGACAACCACCCTTGTCCGTGTCGATCACCCGTGACTCTCAAGGATGCAATCTTATACTTTAAATCAGAAATATACACTTATCGCCTTATACTCTAAATCAGAAAAAAAATACACTTATGTCTAATCAATTCCATCAGTCCGGTCTCCATGAGGAATAATTTAAGTTGTGGGTACTTTTATACTGACTGAACCATAAATGGTTTTAGCCCCACCGGTGACGAGCGAGTCCGCGTTCCTCCTAAAAGCCTTACTCTGGCTTTTCCCTTAGGACTTGACACGGTTCTCGCCTTAACCGTCACTTCGTGTGTCTTTAACTCCTATGGTCCTTACCTGCAATATCCCACTTCTGACACCAACTGTTAGATTCGAATTTGGAGAAACTCTAGAGGAAGACGGAATTGAGGACAAGTTCAGAATTTATTAAAATAAACAAAAGACTTGTGCACAAGGGAGAGCCACTCAGCTTTCTCAAGCTAGGGGCGCACTCTCTGAGGAACAAGTAACGGTTCATTCAAGTTATACATTTCTATAAGCACCGCCCACTTACTACAGAATGGGGCATACACGTACAAACAGTGTCACTACAGTTACTCTCTATTGGTTATATGGTTAGTCACTCAACTGTCGGGCCCTCCCCTTGAACCCTGACCATGCCAGTCACAGATGTTGGTTGCCTCATCCTACTCCCCAAATTCTTGCTGTTATCTCTTCCTTTGCGGGCATAGTTTATAGTTTGTGAAAACATATTTTATCCCTGGCTGTCGGACAGAGCGGGGTGGCTCACGGCCGTAATGGCTTGGATGCTCAGTGACTGGAACCGTGTTGGTCATTAATTGCTCCCTTATCTCTTGGGAGACCAGGTTCGAATAGTTGATGTAACCCCCGTGCCTGGAACTGTGTTGGTTGTTAATTGCTCCCTTATCTCTTGGGAGGCCAGGCTGTGCTTTGACAATGGCTCTACTGAGGTTGTGAATACATATATTCCAAGGTTTGATAAGGGGAGGGAGGCACCTTCCAGTCTACAAATATGCCTTAATTAGTTAAACCTACTATCCGAAATAAGTAGAGGGTAATGTAGTCAAGTATTCCAGCATTCTTTGGGAACAAGCAGGATCCTTCAGCAGTAGTCAAGTATCCCAGAGTTCTTTGGGAACAAGCTGGATCCTTCAGTGGGAAGGATTGTGGTGGCCTGTTGTGCTTTGCATAACTTTGCCCTGCGGGAAGGACTGACCCGTAACGCTGCAGATAAACTACCTGCTGAAATGGAGGACGTGGACGATGCCAATGTGCATGTGAAAGTAAGGCTGTTCGGGAGCAGCTGGTAGCCAACAACTTCACGAGGTAGTATCGCCTTGTACCTCCCCCGCCCCTCCCCCTCCCCCATCAAGGCAAAGAAAGGAGCAGACACAATTTAAAGTGAAACAGTGAACTTTTATTGCAGCATCAAATACTTTTGAGGTTCAGAGTTGATGTACATAGTTTATAACTTTCAAATGTTAACTAACTATTTTCAGCTTTTGAAACATTCGTAAACATAAATAGGTTAGAATAAAATTTGTAAAAAGTTTACTGTGACATTTTTGGTTTCTTAGTGCAATAAAGACATTCAAGATGGAAACTAGCTATTTTCTAAATTTAAAACAGTTGTAATGTTATTTTTTTTTGCAAATCAACAAGTTGATTTTTTTCAAAGTGACTAGAGGCTGTACTTTTTAAATGAAAAGCTTACATACACTTTCAGTGACAAATATATATTTCAATAAAAAAACAATGAAAACATGTAACATTTAAATAAAACGAAAAATTAAACAATTGAACGATTTACCCCCTCTTATCTATGCCTGAGGTTCAATGGATGTGCATTGTGGAAAAGGTTACACCCTACTGTCTCCTGCGCTTTCCCGCTCCCCGTTACGGGAGCCCTGTGCTGCGAATTGAAAGGGCCCTGTTTGCTATCTATTGCCCTTCAGCAATTGCCTCCTGACAGGGTTGCTGCTGCTGCTGCTGCTGCTGCAAGGCAACGTTTGCTTGCATCACAACTGGAGGAGCAGCTGACTCTTGGGCCCGCACTGTTTCTGAGCTGGGAGCAGGAAAGGGCGGTTCTGCGTGAGTCACAGTAATGGCAGCAGAAAGTGGTTTAAGCTTATGCAAGAGTCCAATGAGAGACTCATTTATTTGATGAAGCGCCATTCCCACATTTGGTTTCTGCAAGAGTCAATGACAGATTCATTTATTTGATTAAGTGACATGCCAATCGAATCCATTCCCTGCCTGATCGAGGCAATGGAGTCAACTTTTTTCACAGGAAGAGAACACATCGATTTCCTCAACCCTTCAAGATGCTGCATCTGACCTTGTAATTCCTGTTCTGTTGCATGTGTATCTGCTTCTCCCACATGCACTGCCCTATCAAGCTGGTGTCTGTCTGGCACAGAGCCAGAGGGGCCAGGAGATGGAGAGGACCTCTCCAGCAACCCAGATTCCATACCCTCCTCTTCCACTAGATCCACAAGTTGCTCCTGCTCCTCCACCACCACCACCTCACTCACTGCTCCCATTGCCTCAACAACCCCTTCCCCAAAGCCCTCTGCGGCTGCAGACTCAACGCACTGCACATCCCGTGTGTGAGAAGTCTGCTGTAAACCTATGGAAAGGAAACAGTAAACATTAGCAAAGGTAAAGCATGATGTGCCACATCACAGAAGCTGATATTCAACACACATCTAACATTTGTAAACATATAGCTGGCCAGAGCAACTCACAGTTATGCATACCAGTGTCGGTTCGTACACCTTCAAAGGGGCAGCCGCTACTAAATCCAAACAGATGCTCGACCCTTTCCTCATGTTCGGATAACGCCCTTAACGTGACAACACCACCGCCTGTCAGTGCACGTTCTCTGGCGTTGTGAGCAGTTTTACTCTAAAATGAAAACAGAAAATATGAAATGTCTTGAAATGTCAGCATTTTCTGCAGATTACACCCAAAGTGCATTGGGACAGAGCTTTGCAGACAGTGCTTTTGTTTAACTCACTAAACAACTCAACGCAGTGGAATCAAGATAAGAGCACAATGGATGACCTTGAGCTGGCCTCAAAAGCCATAAAAAATTATGGCAAACTCATGTGCCTGCAATGAAGTCACTTCAGTAAACAAACACATACATATATATTTTTAAAACTAGTTCAGTTAAATTTACAGACATTTTACAGTTGACTTTTGTAATAACTATACAAACCTTGACAGTTCGCAATAAATCCCTGAATTTCTTGCGGCATTGTTCCGCTGTCCGTGGAATGGTGGAGTTCGCGCTGACAGCCTGGGCAACCTCTTTCCAATCTAACATCTGGCCTTTTCGCGGCGCCTTGGACTTCTCAGTTCCAATAAGCCGCAGGCGCTTCGCCTGAAACTCGTTGAGGAGTGTGCTGTGATCATCGTCACTGAAATTGTGAGTTCTTTTGATAATGTCAATTGTGCTTAAACCAGCCATTTCACTTTGCTGATTAAACAAAATAAAATTAATGAAAAAAATGCTTTCATGGCTTTTAAAACTAATTAAATTACTTCAAAACTCTTTAAAACTGTTTAAAATTCTTCCAATTCATGTAAAAGTCTTTAAAAGTTTGTAAAAGTTAGCAAAACATGCATTTAAATACAAAGAGACAACTTACTGTTGATAGCAAAGTACTGCAGGTGCTGGAAATCCTGTGTTTCCAGTTGCAAAGCTTGGCACCATGTAAAAAATATTGGGGGCGTGGCCTATGCAAATGCGACCGCGGAGGGCGTATCTTCACTGCCCTCCGCTCGGGAGGCTCCGCGCACGCTGCGCTCCAGGGCGGTGTGATGTCAGACGCTACCCGGGAATGCTCTTCAAAATATCAGAAGTTCCTGTGGGCAGACGCGGTAGGTAATATCGCGCGCGATCCTTACCCCCGTGGCAAGATGGAGAGGCGAATTTCTGGGCCAATGTAATTAATATAAATAGAGAAAAAGTACTAGAGAAACTTATGGGACAGAAAACCGACGACCTACATCCTAGGGTTCTAAAAGAGGTTGCTGCAGAGATAGTGAATGCATTGGTTGTGCTCTTCCAAAAATCCCTAGATTCTGAAACAGTCCCAGCGAATTGGAAGGTCGCAAATGGAACACCGCTATTCAAGAAAGGAGGGAGAGAAAACACAGGGAAGTAAAGGCCATCATCAGTCATCGGGAAAATGCTGGAATCCATTTTTCAGGAAGTGTTATCAAGTCATTTAGAAAATCAAAACATGATTAGGCAAAGACAGCATGGTTTTATGAAAGGGAAATCGTGTATTACAAATGTATTTGCTTCCACACAGAAAATGGGTTCTCAGGTGACTGATGAGACCAATGCGGGACCTAAAGTCTCTGTCACAGGTCGGGGAGACGGTGGTTGAAGGGGAGGGTGGGTGGGGTGCTTGGGTTGACGTGCGCTCCTTCGGCCGTTTGCACTTTGCTTTCGCTTGCTCCCCGCGAAGAGACTCAAGGTTTACGGCGCCTTCCCGGATGCTTCTCCTCCAGTTTGTGCAGTCTTGGGCCAGGGATCCCCATGTGTCGCTGGGGATGTTGCACTTTCTTAAGGAGGCGTTAAAGCGTTTCATCTGCCAACCAATGCTCTCTTGCCGGGTCGGAGGTCCGAGTACTGCGCTTGTTTTGGGAGTCTCGTATCGGGCATGAGGATATTGTTGCCCGTCCATCGGAGCTGATCGAGCGTGGTCAAAGCTTCGATGCTGGGAATGTTGGCCTGAGCGAGAACACTGACGTTGGTGCGCCTATCCTAGAAACATAGAAACATAGAAGATAGGAGCAAGAGTAGGACATTCGGCCCGTCGAGCCTGCTCCGCCATTCAATGCGACCATGGCTGATCATTCAAATTCAGTACCCTGTCCCTGCTTTCTTCCCGTATCACTTGATCACCTTAAGAAATATGTCTAACTCCTTCTTGAATATATTTAATGAATTGGACTCAACTGTCTTCTGTGGTAGAGAATTCCACAGGTTCACCACTCCCTTGATGAAGAAATTCCTCCTCATCTCAGTCCTAAATATCTTACCACGTATCCTTAGACTGTGACCCAGTCCAAAAATGTGTGGGTTAGGTTGATTTGGCTATGATAAATTGACCCTTAGTGTTCGGGGGGATTAAATATGTGGGGTTATGGGGATAGGATGGGATATGTTAGGGGGAATTAAATACGTGGGGTTGCGGGGGTAGGGTGGGATATGTGTACTGTGGGGATTAAAGCAGGGACAGGGTACTAGATTTGGATGATCAGCCATGATCGTATTGAATGGCGGAGCAGGCTCGACGGGCCGAATGGCCTACTCCTGCTCCTAGATTCTATGTTTCTATGTTTCTATGACCCCTGGATCTGGACTCCCACTAACGGTTACATCCTTCCTGCATCTAGTCTGTCTAGTCCTGTTAGAATTTTTTTCATTTTCAATGAGATCCCCTCTCATTCTTCTAAACTCCAGCGAATACAAGCCCAATCGATCCAATCTCTCTTCAATCGCCATTGCTGCCATCCCAGGTATCAGTCTGGTAAATCTTCGCTGCACTCTCTCCATGGCAAGAACATCCTTCCTCAGATAAGGCGACCAAAACTGCACACAATACTCAAGGTGTGCTCTCACCAAGGCCCTGTACAACTGCAGCAAGACATCCTTGTTCCTGTACTCGAATCCTCTCGCTATGAAGGCCAAAATATCATCTGCCTTCTTAACCGCCTGCTGCACCTGCATGCTTACCTTCAGCGACTGGTGCACAAGGACACCCAGGTCTCGTTGCACTTTCCCTTTTGCCACTCTATTGCCGTAAGATAATAATCTGCCTTCCTGTTTTTGCCACCAAAGTGGATAATCTCGCATTTATCCTCATTATACTGCATGTGCCATGCATCTGCCCTATCAACCAACCTGTCCAAATCATCCTGGAGTTTCTCTGCATCCTTCTCACAGCAAACACGCGCACCCAGTTTGTGTCGTCTGCAAACTTCGAGATATTACATTTAGTTACCTCGTCTAGATCATTAATATATAGTGTGAATAACTCGGGTCCTAGCACCGATCCGTGCGGTTACGCACTAGTCAATGCCACTCGGAAATAGAACCGTTTATTCCAACTCTTTTCTTCCTGTCTGCCAACCAGTTTTCTATCCAAGACAGTACCTTACTGCCAATCCCGTGAGATTTAACTTTGCACGCTATTTCTTATGCGGGACCTTATCGAAAGCCTTCTGAAAGTCCAAAGACACCACATCCACTGGTTCTCCCTTATCTATTCTACCAGTTACATCCTCAAAAAATTCCAGTAGATCAGTCAAGCATGATTTACCTTTTGTAAATGCATGTTGACTTTGTGCGATCCTGTCACTGTTTTCCAAGTGCTGTGCTATTACATCTTTTATAATGGACTCTAGCATTTTCCCCACTGCTGATGTCAGGCTTACTATAATTCCCCATTTTCTCTCTACCATTATTTTTAAATAGTGGGATTACTTTAGCTACCCTCCAAACCATGGGAACTGTTCCAGAGTCTATAGAATTTTGAAAGATGACCAGCAATGCATCTAATATTTCTAGGGCCACTTCCTTAAGTACCCTAAGACGTAGATTATCAGGCACTGGGGATTTATCGGTCTTCAATCCGGTCAATTTCCCTAACACCATTACCCTTCAAATACTGATTTAATTCAGTTCCTCCCTCTCATTAGATCCTATGTTCCCCGACATCTCTGGGAGTTATTTGTGTCCTCATTTGTGAAGACAGAACCAAAGTATGTAATTAATTGTTTCACCCATTACTTTGTTCCCAAATTATAAATTCCCCTGATTCTGACTGCAAGGGACGTACGCTTGACTTCACCATTTTTTTCTCTACAGATATGTATAAACGCTTTTATAATCAGTTTTTATGTTCCCTGCAAGCTTCCTCTCATACTCTATTTCCCCCCTCTTAATTAAGCCCTTTGTCGTCCTTTGCTGAATCCTAAACTGTTCCCAATGCTCAGGTTTGTTGCTTTTTCTGGCCCATTTATATGTCCACTCTCTGGATGTTATGGTATCCCTAATCTCCCTTGTTAGCCACGGTTGAGTCACCTTTTTTGTTTTATTTTTATGCCAAACAGGAATGAACAAATTCTGTAGTTCATCCATGCAATCTTTAAATGATTGCCATTGCCTATCCACCGTCAATCATTTAAGGAACTTTCCCTAAACCATCCTAGCTAACTCGCGCCTCATACCATCGTAGTTGTTTCCTTTATTTAAATTCAGGACCCTAGTCTCTGAATCAACTGCTTCACTCTTCATCTTAAAGAAGAATTCTATCATATGATGATCGCACCTCCCCAAGTGGCCTCGCACAACAAGATTGCTAATTAATCCTTTCTCATTACATAATACCCAGTAAGAGATGGCCTATTCTCTAGTTGGTTCCTCGACATATTGATCCAGGAAACCATCCCGTATACACTCTAGGAATTCCTCCTCCACAGTATGTTTACTAATTTACTTAGCCCAATCTATATGTAGATTAAAGTCACCCATGAAAACTGCTGTGCCCTTATTGCACGCGGCTCTAATTTCCCGTTTAATGCCATCCCCAAACTCAGCTTTACTGTTTGGGTGTCTGTATACAACTCCCACAAACGTTTTCTGCCCCTTGGTATTTCTCAGCTCTACTTATACAGATTCCACAGCATCAAAGCTAATATCCTTCCTTACTATTGTGTTAATCTCCTCTTTAACCAGCAATGCTACCACACCTCCTTTTCCTTTTTGCCTGCCCTTCCTGAATATTGAATAAGCCAGGATGTTGAATTCCCAGCCTAGGTCACCCTGGAGCCATTTCTCCGTAATCCCAATTATATCATATCCATTTGCGCAGCTAATTCATCCACCTTATTACGAATGCTCCTCGCATTGAGACACAAAGCTTTCAGGCTTATTTTTTTAACACTCTTAGATCATTTAGAATTATTGTTTAAAGTGGCCATGTTCGATTTGCACCCTTTGTTCTCTGCCTTCCACTTTTGCTTTTCTCCTTCCTGTCTTGTGTTTCTATCCTTGCTTCACTTTCCTCTGTCTCCCTGCACAGTTCCCAAACCCCTTGCTATTTTAGTTTAAACACTCCACAACAGCACTAGCAAACACTGCCCCCAGGACATCGGTCCCGGTCCTGCCCAATGCCAAACCGTCCAGTTTCTTCTCGTCCCACCTCCCCCGGAACCGGTTCCAATGTCCCAGGAATTTGAATCCCTCCCCCTGCACTATTCTTCTAGCCACGTAGTCATCTGAAATAACATTCTATTTCTACTGTGACCCGTACGTGGCACTGGTCGCAATCCTGAGATTAGTACCTTTGAGGTCCTATTTTTAAATTTACCTCCTAACTACCTATTTTCAGCTTTTACGACCTCATCCCGTTTTTTACCTATATCGTTGGTACCTATATGCACCACGACAACTGGCTGTTCACCCTTCCCCTCCAGAATGCCGTGCAGCCGCTCCGAGACTTCCTTGACCCTTGCACCAGAGAGGCAACATACCATCAGGGAGTCTCTTTTGCGGCCACAGAAACGCCTATCTATTCCCCTTAAAATATGATCCCCTATCACTATAGCTCTCCGTCTCTTTTTCCTCCCCTCCTGTGCAGCAGAACCACCCTGCCAATGGATTTGCAGAATCGTGCGGAGGCAGCATTGGTGGTACCTCTCCAGTGCTTTTAGGTGCCTGCTGTACATGGTCCATGTCTCTGAAGCATACAGGAGGGCGGATATCACTACTGCTCTGCAGACCATGAGCTTGGTGCTGTGTTTGATGTTGTGGTCTTCAAACACTCTCTTCCTCAGGAGACCGGATCCTGCACTGGCACAATGAGGGGAATGTTGGATTTCGTCTTCGACGTCTGCCCTTGTTCACAGTAGGCTCCAAAGGTATGGAAAGTGGTCCACGTTGTCCAAAACCTCGTCATGGAATTTGATAATCGGGGGGCAGTACTGTGTAGTGGGGGCAGGTTGGTGTAGGACCTTTGTCTTATGGATGTTTAAAGTAAGGCCCATGCTCTAGTAAGCTTCAGTGAAATTGTTGACGATGGTTTGGAGTTCGACCTCAGAGTGTCCGCACACGCATGCATCTTCTGCATACTGTAATTCGATGACAGAGGATGGGACCACCTAGTATCTGGACTGCAGGCGACGGAGGTTGAACAGTTTCCTGCTTGTTCTGTAGATTAGCTGCACTCCAGCGGGGTGCTTACTGAGGGTGCGAATGAGCATTGCAGCAAGGAAGATCGAGAAGAGCGTTGGTGCGATGGCACAGCCTCGCTTGACCGAGGTCCGTACGTGAATTGGGTCTGTGGTGTATCCGTTGGTCAGGATCACGGCTTGCATGTCGTCATGAAGCAGGCGGAGGATGGTGACAAACTTCTGATGGCAGCCGAATTTGAGGAGGACACTCCATAATCCCTCAAGGTTGACAGTGTCGAAGGCCGTTGTGAGCTCAAAGAATGCCCTGTACAGCGGTTGGTGCTGTTCCCCGCATTTCTCTTGTATTTGGCGCGCGGTGAAGATCATGTCAATTGAGCCACTTATTGGCGGAATCCGCATTGCGACTCTGGGACGAGTTCTTCAGCCACTGGGAGACGGCGATTGAGGAGAATTCTTGCGAAGACTTTCCCTGTGGCAGAAATTAGGGAGACTCCTCTGTAATGACCTTAATCGGACTTGTCACCTTTATTGAAGATGGTCACAATTACGGCGTCGCTGAGATCCCCTAGCATGCTCAGCTCATTCGAAATAAGAGAAATTAGTTAATTTATTCGCGCCAATACTGCTTCTCCGCCATGCTTTAGTCTCTCGGCAGGGATCCCATCAGCTCCTGAGGCCTTTTTCTTCTTCAGTTGTCGGATGGCCTTTTCAACCTCATGCCGAGTTGGGGTTGTGCTGAAATGCTGGCGGGTAGCATGCTGCGGGATGGAGTTGAGGACAGTTGCGTCGATGATAAGCCTCTGTTAAGGAAATCTTCGAAGTGCTCCTTTCAGCGGGCACTGACTGCCTCTCAGTCCTTGATGAGTACCTCTCCATTCTTGGCCCGCAGTGGGGTAGGACCTTGGGTGCTTTGGCCATAGGTGGTCTTGACTGCGCTAAAGAATCCACGCACGTCGTGGTTGTCGGATAGCTGCTGGATCTCCTGCGCTTTCTCCACCCAGCATCTATTATTTAGGTCGTGAGTTTTTTGTTGGACCTCAGCCTTCAGGCGCCTGTAGAGCTGCTTTCTTGCTCTCGAGTTCTGCTGCTGTTTCCAGATCAGGGATGCCTTGTGCTTGCAACTAATTAGTGCCTGGAATTCTTGATCGTTCTCGTCGATCCAGACTTGGTGTTTCCTGGTCGAGTGACCGAGTGTCTCTTCACAGGTGCTGATTATGGTGGCCTTGAGTGCAGACCAGGCGCTGTGGACTCTCTGTGTCTCTGATTCACTGGGAGTCCTCAGGCTTCATGTGAGGCTGAGGCTGAATAGGGCTTTCTTAGCGGGGTCTTTGAATGCTCCAGTATTGATTTTCCTGCGGCATTGCTTCTGTGCCGCGCTGTTTTGGGGCTACGTTGAGGGAGATAACAGATCGGATTAAGCGGTAGTCTGTCCAGCAGTCGTCAGCTCCTGTCATGGCGCAGATGATGCGGACGTACTTGTGGTCCCTCGCTCGGACGATGACGTAGTCCAGCAGATGCCAGTGCTTGGAGCGAGGGTGTTGCCATGAAGCCTTGTACTTGTCTCTCTGACGGAACAAGATGTTGGTTCTGACAAGGCCATGTTCGAAACATTTCGTCAGGAGGAGGGTACCATTGGAGTTGGCTTCCCCTACCCTCTCTCTGCCGATCACACCTCCACAGAGGTATGTGTCCTTTCCAACTCTGTTGTTAAAGTCGCCAAGGCGGATCAACTTGTCGACCCTTGGGACTCGGGACAGCGATTGTTCGAGGCTGGAGCATCATTCCTCTTTGCTCTTGTCTGTGGCTTCCAGTGTTGGGGCGTACGCACTGATGACCGTAGCTCACTGGTTCTGGGCTAGGGTGAGCCGTAGTGTCATGAGGCGTTCGTTTATTCCACAAGGGGAGTCTCTGATACGTCCAACTAGTTCATTTTTTATGGCAAAGCCTACCCCATGGAGGCGGCGTTCATCTTCAGGTTTGCCTTTCCTGGAGAAGTTGTAACCACCGCCTTGTTCTTTCAGCTGGCCTTCCCCTGCCCGCCGGGTCCCGCTTAGGGCGGCGATGTCAATGTCAAAACGTCTGAGCTCCCGGGCAACGATAGCAGTATGGCGTTCCGGTCCATCGTTGTTGTGCTTGTCCATGAGGGTCCTGATGTTCCAGATCCCGAATTTCATTTTAAAGGGTGCAAGATGCCTGTGCGTGAATTCTTTTAACGTGGAGTGGCCGTTGCACACCAGCTGCCACACGGGATTGACAGACCAAAGTCTTGGTCCAATGCCAAGGGCATCCAGACGATTGGAGACCAGGCTCTGCTACATCGGCCTAGCACACAAACACACACACAGACATACTCCTACTGTCCTCCTCTCTCCTTCCCGCAGGTCCTCTCTGCCTTGGTTTCATAGGCTGCAGTATGGACCTCCCGACGCAATTGCTGGTCCACGTTGCACCACTCCTGGGCCTCGAATTCGCTGCAGGGCTCGTCCTCGCTCCTGGGCTTCGTCCTCGCCCCAGGGGCTCGTCCTCGCTCCTGGGCTTCGTCCTCGCCCCAGGGCCTCGTCCTCGCTCCTGGGTTACGAAATCGCTGCTCCTCCCGTCCATGCTCCTGGGCCTCGACCTCGGTCCTGTGTCCCCTTCTCGCCTTTGGGCCGCGTCCTCGCTCCCGGGTCCCGTCCTCACTCCTGGGCCTCGTCCTCGCTCCTGGGTCCCGTCCTGGCTCCTGGGCCTCGTCATGCTCCTTGGTCCTGTCATCACTCCTGGGCCTCGCCCTCGCTCCTGGGTCTCGTCCTCGCTCCTGGGTTCTGTCATCGCTCCTGGGCCTCGTCCTCGCGCCTGGGCCTCATCCTCGCTATTGGGTCCCGTGCTCGCTCCTGGGCCTCGTCCTCACTCCTGATCCCGTGCTCGCTCCTTGGTCTCGTCCTCGCTCCTAGGTCCCGTGCTCGCTCCTGGATCCAGTGCTCGCTCCATGGTCACGTCCTCGCTCCTGGGTCCCGTGCTCTCTCCTGGGCCTCGTCCTCGCTCCTGGATCCCGTCCTCAGTTATGGGCCACGTCCTCACTCCTGGCCTCGTCCTCGCTCCTGGGTTCCGTCATCGCTCCTGTGCCTCGTCCTCGCTCCTGGTTCCTGTCATCGCTCCTGGGCCTCGTCCGCTCTCCTGGGTCCTGTCCTCTCTCCTGGGTCTCGTCCTCACTCCTGGGCCTCGGCCTCGCTCCTGGGTCCAGAGATAGAGAGATGGCGACCAACAAGGTGACAAAGAGAGTGACATACGGCGGCAGAAAGAGGGATTGAAAGATAAAGAAAGAGACTGGGAGAAGCGGACCGAAGGGGAGGGAGACAGATGGGGACAGCCTGTGGGGTGACACAGAGAGAGACAGATAGGTGAGACAGAGAGGGGGGGTGGCAGACGGGAAGTCAGAGAAATCAGACAGGTTTGAGACAGAGAGACATAAATAGATAGGGGGAGACAGACGGGGGGAGACAGGCGGGAGTTGGGGAGGCAGACATGGGAGAAAGTCAGGAGAGACAGATGGTGTTTGCCAAAAGGAGAGACAGGCCAGCGTAGGAGGCAGATGGGGTGAGACAAAGAGAGTCAGACGGTGGGATGACGACGAGGAAGACAGGGACGGGAGATAGTGTAAGAGAGACGTACGGGGGAGTAGGAGCGGGAGACAGGCCGGGGGTTGAACGACAGGGAGTGAGAGACTGATGCAAACAGACGCGAGGAGGACAGAGAGAGACATATGGTGGAGATAGAGAGAGAACGACAGAGCCAGCGGAGGAATAGACCGATGTGGAGAGAGTTGGATGGCGACAGACTGGGGCAAGACATATGAAGTGTGATACAGTGAGAGGCAAAAGGAGAGAGATTTTCATATTTCCTATTGCACCCACGATGACAGTCACATTCTATTTTAATATTTATGCGGCCAGAAATTCGGCGCTTGTCCGGTGAGTACGTGCTGTGTACTCACCCGTAAGGCCACTTGAAGTGCCGGTTTCCTGCATGCACTGCGCATGCGCGGGAAAACGGAACTTCCGGTCTCGTGAAGGGAGTGTTTCAGAGGTGTACCGCGTGCGAGGGTGAGACTGCGCACACGCAGCGAACTTCAGTTTTTTTCAGGTTTCTCCCGGTAGGTAAGTATGGAAGAAGCTGCACTTTTAAAAAGAAGGCGCAAGACCCGTTTTTAACAAGGTAAGTGGTTAATTAATTACAATTTAAAACTTATTTCAACAGGTTTATCTTTTTTAGATACTTTAAAGAAAGGTAAGTTTATTTTTAGCACCGTTAAGAAGTATAATTAGTTTTATCAAAAAATTAAATTTTTGTTTAAAGTAGTTAATTTATTTAACTTATAATTATTTTTAAAATGTGATGTTTCTTTTATTTATTTGAATTTTAAGGGTGGTTTGGTGGCCGATTTCAATTCATAGATTAGACAGGCGTTCCTGTCAAATCTATGAATGAAAATGCCCTGCGAGGATTGGCACTCCATGGCCCACGTTATTCCAGGGGACGCTTCAAACTAACTGCGCCCCTGGGACACGCAAGCACTGCGCGCCAGCAGCTGGAGGAGGCCAAGGACCCGAAGTTGTGGTGGGCACAAAACACAACGGCAGGCGCGGTAGGTAAGTACGCGCGCGATGCTTGCGCCCGCAGGAAGCCGGAAAAGCATAATTTCTGGCCCATGATGTTATTGTCGACAGCAAATCCCACAGCTGGAATCTGAACATCATCCACAGGATTGTAAACTGATGCGAAATAGTCATTTAACAGCTCTACCATAGCCTGGGAATCTGTTTCACTCTGTCCTGAACTGTCTTTCAGTGGCCCAAAACCCTCATTAACAGTCTTCTGACTCCTGACGTAGCTGGGAAAACCTTTTCTATTATTACCACAATTGTTCAGCATCTTCTTTGGCAAATATCTCTTGACTTCTTAAATGGCTGCGTGTGGCTCCTTTCCTTGTGGCTGATGTTTGTCCCTATGTTCCTGTAGACTGAATCCATCTTGATCAGAACTGTTTTCAAAGTAAGACAGTTCGGGGAGTCAGGAATAATTCACCACTAGACTTATGCTGGCAGGTAACACCGCAGAAGGCTCCTTAGTAAGGATTCCTCTGCTACCTCACCATATATTTGTCAGGATACCGAACCCCAGCTTTCTTACAGTCCACTCCTGGAGGCCCCACACCCTGAGCCTGCAACATTCAGCAGGGACAATGGTGGAGTTCTGCAGCGGGAGTGATCCCAAAGTAACTGCCGGATCGCACTCCCGTGGATGTTAAGGGTCGTGTATATTTATTTAGCCTGATGTCTAACACGCAGACATCAATAACACAGGGAATCCCTGGGAACACGCTGCAGGACCTTCTTTATCTGGAGATCACATGTCTGTTGTATAATTGTACCAGCAGTTAAGAGGCTCCTGTGAACTCCTCCGTCTGCCATTTTAATGCAGACTTTAACCAATTTATTTTAAACGGGTTTATTTTAAATGAGTTAACACCTGCCTTAAAATGGTAGACCCAGGATTGTCACACAAATACATTAAATCTTCATGGAATAATTACCAGTCATTGTTAGACTGGAAACTGAAACCTTGCTTTTCCCTTTCAGTCAGGAACCGATCGCAGAAGAACATAAGAACATAAGAAATAGGAGCAGGAGTAGGTCATTTGACCCCTCGAGCCCTTGACCTCATTCAATAAGATCAAGGCTGATCTTCTACCTCTGCTCCACTTGACTGCACTATCCCCATATCCCTTGATTCCCTTAATATACAGAAATCTATCGACCACTGTCTTGCTTATACTGAGCATCCACAGCCCTCTGGGGTAGAGAATTACAAAGATTCGCCACCCTCTGAGTGAAGAAATTTCTCCTCATCTCAGTCCTGAATGGCCGACCCCTTATTCTGAGACAGTGATGCCTGCTTCTAGACTCCCCAACCAGGGGAAACATCCTACCTGCATCATCCTGACCTGACAGGCCCTGTAAGAAGTTCACATGTTTCAATGAGATCACCTCTCATTCTTCTAAATTCTAAACAATATAGGCCTAGTCTGCTAAATCTCTCCAAATAGGACAATCCCCCATCACAGGAATCAGTCTGGTGAACCTTCGATGCACTCCCTCTATGGCAAGTATATCCTTCCTTGGTAAGGAGACCGATACTGTACACAATACTCCAAGTGTGGTCTCACCAGGGCCCTATATAATTGCATTAAGACGACTTTACTCTTATTTTCAAATCCTCTTGTAATAAAGGCCAACATACCATTTGCTTTCGTAATTGCTTGCTGTACCTGCATGCTAACTTTCAGTGATTCTTGTACAAGGACAGCCAGGTCCCTCTGAACACCAACATTTCCCAAACTCTCACCATTCACTGCTTTTCTACTTTTCCTAACAAAGTGGATAACATCACATTGCTACACATTATATTCCATTTGCCATGTTTTTTCAGACCCACTTAGCCTGTCTTTATCATAGAATAGAATCATATAAAGTTACAGCACGGTAGGAGGACATTTCGGCCCATCGGGGCCGCGCCAGCCGACAAAGAGCTATCCAGCTTAATCCCACTTCCCAGTTCTTGGTCCATAGCCCTGCATTTTAGAGCATCCCACACGCACATCCAAGTACTTTTTAGATGTGGTTAGGGTTCCTTCATCCATCACGCTTTTAGGTAGTGAGTTCCAGAGCCCCACAACCTTCTGGGTGAAGAAATTTCCCCTCGAATCCTCTCTAAACCTTCCACCACTTTAAATCTGTGCCCCTTGGTATTTGACCCCTCTGCTAAGGGAAATAGATCCTTTCTATCCACTTTATCCAGGCCCCTCATAATTTTACACACTTCAACAAGGTTTGCACTCAGACTCCTCTGTTCCAAGGAAAACAGAGCCAGCCTATCCAGTCTTTCCTAACAGCTAAGATTCTCTACTCCCGGCAACATTCTTGTATATCTCCTCTGTACAGTGCAATCACATCTTTCCTGTAATGTGGTGACCAGAACTGCACGCAATATTCTAGCTGAGGCCTAACTAGTGTATAATACAGTTTAAGCTTAGCCTCCCTGCTCTTGTATTCTATGCGACGGCTAACAAAGGCAAGCATTCCGCATGCCTTCCTAGCCACCTTACCTACGTGGCATGCTACTTCCAGGGATCTGTGGATATGTACTCCAAGGTCCTTTTCTTCCTCTACACTACTCAGTGGCCTACCAGTTAATGTGTATTCCCTTTCCTTGTTAGCCCTCCCCAAATGCATTATCTCAAACTTCTCCGGATTGAATTCCATTTGCCACTGTTTTCCCCACCTGACCAAGTTATTGATATCTTCCTGCAGCCTACAGCTACCTTCTTCAGTATCAACCACACAGCCGATTTTGGTATGATCTTCAAACTTCATAATCATACCCCCTACATACAAGTCTAGATCATTGATGTATACCACAAAAAGCAAGGAACCTAGCACTGAGCCCTGTGGAACCCCACTGGAAACAGCCTTCCAGTCACAAAAACACACATCAACCATTACTCTCTGCTTCCTGTCTCCGAGCAAGTTTTGAATCCAACTTGACACTTTTCCCTGGATCTCATGGGCTTTTAACTTCGTGACCAGTCTGCCATGTGGAACCTTATCAAAAGACTTGCTAAAGTCCATATACACTGCATCAAACGCACTACCCTCATCTACCATCCATGTTACATACTGGCCTTTAATGACTCGGTCTATACTTTTCTCCCTTTTAAAACACGGGTACCACATTAGCAGTTCTCCAGTCCTCCGGCACAACACCTGAAGCCAGAGAGGATTGAAAAATGAAGGTCATGGACTCTACTACTTCCTCTTTTGCTTCGCTTAACAGCCTGGGGTACATTTCATCCGGGCCTAGGCATTTATCCACTTTTAAAGCTGCTAAACCCCTTAATACTTCCTCTCTCACTATGTTTATTTCATCAAATATTTCACACTCCTCCTCCCTGATAGCAGTGTCTGCTTCGCCCCACTCCTTTGTGAAAACAGGCGCAAGGTTTTCATTAAGAACTCTACCGACGTTTCCCGCCTCCACACACAGATGGTCCTCATGATCTCCAATAGGCCCTACCCTTTCTTGAGTTATCCTCTTACTCTTAATATATTTATAAAACATCTTTGGGTTTTCCTTGATTTAATTTCCAAGAATTTTTCATTCTCTCTCTTGGCTTTGCTAATATCCTTTTACTGGCACACCTGCAATTCCTGTACTTCTCTAAAGATTCTGGAGTATTTAGCTCTCGGTATCTGTCATACGCCGCCCTTTTTTTCTTTATCATACCCTGCATGTCTCTAGAAATCCAGGGGGCTCTAGATTTGTTAGTCCCACCTTTATCTTCTCGAAGCTTCCTTGCTTCCACCTCTCAACTTACATCCCCACCTAGCTTTGTATCTTTAGCAAACTAGGATATATTACATCTGAACCGTTCATCCAAATCATTGATAAAGATAGTGAATAGCTGAGACCCAACACTGATCCTGCGTTACCCCACTAGTTACAGACTGCCATCCCGAAAATAACATGTTTATTCCTACTTATTTTTTCTGTCCGTTAACCAATCCTCAACCAATGCTAATATATTGCCATCAAAGTTTTACACCAATCATTGCTTTGACAGCACGTTTCCAGCATTCACCGTTGTCCTTCCTGACTCTTAACACAGCTATAAAGGAGCCTTCTGTGCCGTGCCTGGGAGCTCTGAACCATGGAAGAGAGCGGCTGGGACACATTCCTTACAGGCCTCAAGATTAACCCACACGGCAACTTTACTGTCAGTGAAGAGAGATGAGAAAGACCAAAGTGCGGTTTGCCCCTCTCAGTGCGGCCCTGAAGGATTGGGTCCAGGCTGAAGTTCTGTTCCCGCTGTACGATCCTCCCCCCAGATTGTCCTTTCTGAGCTCCAGCCAGGTGATGCTAAACACTCAGGTGGGAACAGCAAAAATCCACAACAATGTGTTTAAAGCAAAGCTGATTTATTTGAAATTTATCCAGAATAGTAAACTCCAGCCCAGGTACAGGAGTTATTGACATCAGCAGAAACAAACCCCCACTTTCAGAGTGAACATGGTTCAGTCCTGGATCTGATTTACAGCAGCAATAACAGCAGAATCAAACCCTACAGTCAATTGAAAACTCGCTGGTGTGTCACCAGACTGAATTAATAAATGAGACGGTGAACGGCCTCTCCCCAGTGTGAACTCGCTGGTTTGTCGGCAGGGTGGATGGCCGAGTGAATCCCTTCCCACACACGGAGCAGGTGAACGGCCCATCCCCAGTGTGAGCTCCCTGGTGTGTCAGCAGGGTGGATGGCCGAGTGAATCCCTTCCCACACACGGAGCAGGTGAATGGCCTCTCCATAACCTGAACTCGCTGGTGTACACTGAGGTTGGATGTCTGCCTGAACCCAGTCCGCAGTGAGAACTCCTGAACGGTCTCTCATGCGTGTGAACACGTTGCTGGAACTTTTATAGCACTTCCCGCAATGCAGGCATTTAAAGGCTTTACAGAGTATTAGAAGGGGAGGATTTGCACACGGCAAGCTCAAACTAAAAATCACATGTTCCAAAATAGCTATTAGACAATGTGGAAAATAATGAGTCGGACATTTAGGACTGAGATGAGGAGAAATGTCCTCACTCAAAGGGTTTTGAATCATTCGAATTCTCAACCTCAGAGGGTAGTAGATGCTCAGTCGTTGAGTATATTCAAGACGAAGCTCGATAAATCTTTTGGAACATTTGGAATGAAAGGGTTGGAGTTGAGGTGGAAGATCAGCCATGTTCTTGTTGAAAGGCGGGGCAGGGTCGAAGGGCCAAATGACCGAATCCAGCTCCTATTTCTTATGTTCTTATGTTCTAATCTCCCCTGGAAACCACAGTCCCACAATGGAAATTGTTGGACCCTACTGGGCTCAAAAGTACTCGGCGGTAAACCCACCAGCGGCTCCCCCATCTCCACTCTAGCTCAATCTTCACAGGAGGCCAGGGACCGACTTCTGCATCCAACGCGCACCCTGATGCAAACCGGCTCTTAATTGGTCCGTCTATGATTCCAAATTCGCTGTGTAACCGGGCGCAAACACCCCAGCACAGCCCAGATATCACTTGCTTCCCAATTGCCAAAAAAAGGCATATATTAATTGCAACAATTCATTAAAATTGAAACGAAATAGTTTAGTTTATAAGGATGTTTTGCAACCCATCGCGGTGCTTAAGTCGGCCAGTCAGGTGAGTCAGTGTGAACCCCTGTTAAACTTTTTATCTTTTAAAAGTTAAATCGAGATTTATTTTGTCAAGGAAACAGTTTAACATTTGTCAGTATTTTGTTTTCCTGGAGTTCCGATTATGACTTTCAGACACTTCAGTGCCAAGTGGACCATAGAATCATAGAATGGTTGCAGCACAGAAGGAAGCCATTCGGCCTGTCGAGCCCGTGCCGGCTCTCTGCAAGAGCACATTAGCTAGACCCACTCACCCGCCCTTTCCCTTTATTTATTTTTTCCAAGTTTTGTGTCATCCGCTAATTTTGAAATTATACCCTGTACTCCCAAGTCCAAGTCATCAATATATTCTAGAAAAGCACTTGGTCCTCGTACCTGGTGAACTCCACTATATACCTTTCACCAGTCCGGAAAACAACCGTTCACCGCTACTCAATGTTTCCTGTTACTTAGCCTTCTTTCGTATGCATGCTGCCACTGCCCCTTTTATTGCATCGGCTTCAACTTTGCTGGCAAACCTATTACGTGGCAAATTATCAAAAGCCTTTTGGAAATCCAGATACACCACATCAACGGAATTGCCCTCATCAAAACTCTCTGATACCTCATCAAAGAACTCAATCAAGTTATTTAAACACGATTTGCCTTTGACAAATCCGTGCTAGCTTTCCTTATTTAATCCACACTTGTCCATGTGACTGTTTATTTTGTCCCGAATTATCGACCAGGTGTTTAAAGTTCATTCATTTCCATCTTTCCATGTCGCTGTAAGTAAAATGCACAGAGATTGATTTCCCCTCATTATGCATCTGTTTGTGATATTTGAGGGACAATGTCTCACCTTTCTGCACCTTTAGGAGTTAAAATTACGTCCTTCCTGTTGGTAGTGAGTCACATTCTGCACTGTGAGAGACGGCTGGTGGCTTCAGCCTTTAAAATTCACATCCTCTTGTTCAAATCCCTCCATGGCCTCGTCTCTCCCTCTCTCTGTAAACTCCTCCAGCCCTACAACTATCTTAATAAGGAGAAACTGATTCCAGTGGCAGAAGGGTTGGTAACCAGAGCAGACAGATTTAAGGTAATTACTGAAAGAACTAGAGGTGACAGGAGGGGAACATTATTACCCGTCGTGCTGTTATGTCCTTGAATGCACTTCCTGAAAGGCTGTGCTGTTCTCCATTGTCGAAATGCTGGCAGCTCACTGTATGGGCTCACAGCTCAGAATTAGCACTTGGCAAGGCACTGGAGGGCAAACGGTGACTGGGGCCGAACCCCATCATCACATAACATCGTCAGTATATGCTCACAGCTCAGAATTATCACTTGGCAAGGTACTTGAGGGCTAACAGTGACTGGGGCCGAACCCCACCATCTCGGAGCACATTCAGTATAGGCTGGTACAATTACAAAACATGTATTTCCTTTCCAGATAAGAAGAAAGAAGGACGTAAGAAATAGGAGCAGGAGTCGGCCATTCGGTCCCGCGAGCCTGCTCCACCGTTCAATGAGATCATGGCTGATCTTCTGCCTCAAGTCCACTTTCCTGCACTATTCTCACATCTCTTGATTCCATTAATATCCAAAAATCTATCGATCGCTGTCTTAAATATGCTCAACGACTGAACCTTCACAGCCCTCTGGGATAGAGAATTCCAAAGATTCACCACCATCTGAGTGAAGAAATTTCTCCTCATCTCAGTCCTAAATGGCCGACCCCCTATTCTGAGACTGTGACCCCTGGTTCTAGATTTCCCAGCCAGGGGGAACATCCTCCCTGCATCTACCCTGTCAGATAAAGAAGCACCTGCAGCATGATTCCAGGAACACCCTGTTTTATTGAAGTGTGTGTGTTAGACATCAGGATTACTAAAAAAATACACGACCCGGAACATCCACGGGAGTGCGATCACGGCAGTAACTCTGGGATCACTCCCGCTGCGGAAATCCACCACTTACCCTGCTGAAGGTTGTAGGATCAGGGAGTGGGTCCTCCAGGAGTGAACTGTAAGAAAGCAGCTGTTCGGTATCCTGACAAATATATGGCGAGAAACCAGTGCAATCCTTACTAACGAGCCATCTGGTATTTTACCTGCCAGCGGGTGATGAATTATTCCTGCCTCCCCGAACTATCTTACATTGAACCCAGTTGAGATCAAGATGGATTCAGTCAACAGGAGAATTGAGACAAATATCAGCCACAATTGAGGGTCATAGGTCCACAGAGTCTTAGAGTCAAAACCGCATAGAATGAGGCTATTCGGCCCATCTAGCCCGTGCCGGCTCTCTGTAGAGCAATCCAGCCAGGCCCATTCTCCCGCTCTATCCCGGTAGCCCTGCAAGTTTATTTCCCTCAAGTGCCTATCCAGTCTCCCCTTGAAAACATTGAGTGTCTCCGCTTCCACCACTTCCGTCGGCAGCAAGTTCCAGGTCCTCAAAACTCGCAGCCTAACAAAGATTTTCGCACGTCCCCCCCCCACCCCCGCCCCGTATCTCATCGACACTCGCTGTGTAAAAAATATTTTCCTCACATCCCCCCTGTATTTCCTGCCCAAAACCTTAAATCTATGTCCCCTAAACCTTGAACCATCAACTAGTGGGAACAGCTTTTTCCCATCTAGCCTATCCAAACACATCATAATCTTGTACACCGCTATCAAATCACCCCTCAATCTCCTTTGCTCTAAAGAAAACAAACCAAGCTTCTCCAACCTGTCCCTGTAACTAAGATCCCCCATGCCCTGAAACATTCTGCTAAATCTCCTCTGCACCCTTTCAAGTGCCTTCACATCCTTCCTAAATTGTGGTTACAAGAACTCTAGACAGAGAAGGCATCAAGGGGTATGGGGAGAGATTGGGAATATGGATTGAGAGAGAGAATCAGCCATGATCATATTGAATGGTGGAGCAATTTCTAAGGGACGAATGGCATTTCCTGCTCCTATTTTTCTATGTTTCTGTTTCTATGGTCCAATACTCCAGTTGTGGCCTAACCAGCGCTTTATAAAGGTTCAGCATAACTTCTCTACTTTTGTACTCAATACCTCTATTTATGAAGCCCAAGATCCCATACGCTTTGCTAACCACACTTTCAATATATCTTGCCACCTTCAGGGACCACATTAACTCCCAGTTCCCTCTCTCGCTGCACACTATTTAAAACTGTGCCATTAAGTGCACATTGCCTCTCCCTGTCCCTTCTGCCAAAATGCATTACCTCACACTTCTCTGTATTCAATTCCATCTGCCACTTGTCTGCCCATTCTGCAAGCCCTTATATGTCCTGTTGCAGTCGATTGGTATCATCCTCACTCTTTGCTACACCCACACCCCAATTTTCGTGTTATTGGCAAATTTAGAAATTCTACTCTGTATTCCAATATCTAGATCATTTACATATATCAAAAAAGCAGTGGACACAGCACTGACCCTTGGGGAACACCACTGTCTACCAACCTCCAGTCCTGAAAAACTCGCTGTTTTCTGTCCTTAAGCCAATTCCGTATCCACGCTGCCACTGCCCCACCTATTCCATGAGCATCAATTTTGTTAACCATTCTTCTATGTGGTACTCTGTCAAACGCCTTCCTAAAATCCATGTACATAATATCCATTGCATTCCCTTCATCAATCCTCCCTGTTACTTCATCAAAAAATTCAATTAGATGAGTCAAACACGATCTGCCTTTTACAAATCTGTGTTGGCTCTCCTTAATTAGCTTAAACCTCTCCAAGTGCCGGTTAATTTCGAACTCGATTATTGTTTCTAAAACTTTACCCACCACTTACCGGTCTGCAGTTACAAGTATTGTCCTTACACCCTTTCTTGAACAATGGTGTCACATTTGTCACTTTCCAAACCTCAGGCTCCTCCCCCGCATCTAGTGAAGATTCGAAAATTATGGCAAGCCCTTCCGCTATCTCCTCCCGCAATTCCCTTAGCAACCTGGGAGGCAAATCAACTGGAGGAGGCGACTTGTCCAGTCTAAGCATACGCAGCCTTTCTAGTACATCCTGTCTATATATTTTCATCCCTTCCATCGCTTCTACCTTTTCCAATTCTACCGATATTTTGTCAGTATCCACCTCTTTAGTAAACACCGTTACAAAGTACTCATTGAATAGTCTATCCTTGCCCTGCGCCTCTAAGCTTATATCAACTTATTTCTCCCCAATACGCCCCACCCCACCTCTTACTACCCGCTTACATTTTACATGCCGGTAGAAGATTCCTGGGTTCCCTTTTATGTTAACCGCGATTGTGCTCTTATCCTCCCTTTGCCAATCGTATTTTCATCTTCACTTCCCCTCTCAACTTATTGTATTTGGTCTAATTCTCCCTTGAAAAATTCACCTGACATGCATCATACACCCATTTTTTTTGTTTCATCATCTTCTCTAACCCCTCGTCGTCCAATGATTCATTTGTTTGGTTCCCTTACCCTTCCCTCTTGTTGGAATGTACCTCGGCTGTACTTGGAACATCTCTTCCTTAAAGCTCACCCATTGTTCCGTTACAGTTTTTTATGTCAGTCTTTGTTTCCATTTTACCCTGTATAGATCCTTTTTGGATCCCATTGAAGTTAGCCCTATTCCAGTTTAGAAGTTCCACTCCAAATTGTTCCTTGCTCCTCTCCATTGCTAATCTAAATCTTATGATACGATGATCACTCTTACCCAAGTGTTCTCCCAAAGACACTTGAGGGAGAAAAAAGGAGCAATTAGAGAAGCTAAGAGATCTTTGGCAAAGAAGATGCTGAACAATTGTTGTATTAATAGCAAAAGCTTTTCCAGCGACGTCAGGAGTCAGAAGACCGTTAATGATGGTTTTGGGCCAGTGAAGGACAGTTCAGGACAGATTGAAACAGATTCCCAGGCTATGGCAGACCTGTTAAATGACTATTTCACATCAGTTTACACTCCTGTGGATGATGCACAGATTCCAGCTGTGGGATGTGCTGTCGACAATAACATCATAAATATTAAAATAGAATGGGATTGGCATCGTGGGTAAAATAGGAAATCTCAAAATGTCTCCGCATCTGCCTCTCTCTTTGTCACGCATCATATGTCTCGCCCTGTCTGACCCCATCCATCTCTCTCCCCATCGGTCTGTCTCCCGCTGGTTCTATCGTTCTGTCTCTATCTCCATCCTTATGACTCTCTCTGTCCTCCCCCCGTCTGTTTCCATCAGTCTCTCACCCCCGGCCATTCTTCCTCCGGTCTGTCTCCTGCTCCTACTCTCACGCATGTCTCTCTTACACTGTCTCCCGTGCCTGACTTCCCCGTCTGTCTCCCATCGTCTGACTCTCTTTCTCTCACCCCATCTCTCTCCTCCACTGGTCTGCCTCTCCTTCTGGCCCTCACCGTCTGTCTCCCGTAACTTTCTCCCCCGTCTGTCTCCCCGTGTCTGTCTATCTCTCTCTGTCTGAAAACCGACTGATCTTTTCTGCCTCCCCGAATGCCTCCACCGTCTGTCGCCCACATCTGTCTCCCTCCCCGTCGGGCTGACTCCCCCCATTGTCTGTCGCTCTCTTTCTGTATGTCTCTCTCTCTGTCCCCCTGTTGGTCTCTCTCTCTGTCCCCCTGTTGGTCTCTCTCTCTGTCCCCCTGTTGGTCTCTCTACCTCTGTCGCCCTGTTGGTCTCTCTCTCTGTCCCCCTGTTGGTCTCTACCTCTGTCCCCCTGTTGGTCTCTCTCTCTCTGTCCCCCTGTTGGTCTCTCTCTCTGTCCCCCTGTTGGTCTCTCTCTCTCTGTCCCCCTGTTGGTCTCTCTCTCTGTCCCCCTGTTGGTCTCTCTCTCTGTCCCCCTGTTGGTCTCTACCTCTGTCCCCCTGTTGGTCTCTCTCTCTCTGTCCCCCTGTTGGTCTCTCTCTCTGTCCCCCTGTTGGTCTCTCTCTCTGTCCCCCTGTTGGTCTCTCTCTCTGTCCCCCTGTTGGTCTCTCTCTCTGTCCCCCTGTTGGTCTCTCTCTCTGCCCCCCTGTTGGTCTCTCTCTCTGTCCCCCTGTTGGTCTCTCTCTCTGTCCCCCTGTTGGTCTCTCTCTCTCTGCCCCCCTGTTGGTCTCTCTCTCTGTCCCCCTGTTGGTCTCTCTCTCTCTGCCCCCCTGTTGGTCTCTCTCTCTGTCCCCCTGTTGGTCTCTCTCTCTCTGCCCCCCTGTTGGTCTCTCTCTCTGTCCCACTGTTGGTCTCTCTCTGTCTGTCCCCCTGTTGGTCTCTCTCTCTGTCCCCCTGTTGGTCTCTCTACCTCTGTCGCCCTGTTGGTCTCTCTCTCTGTCCCCCTGTTGGTCTCTCTCTCTGTCCCCCTGTTGGTCTCTCTCTCTGTCCCCCTGTTGGTCTCTCTCTCTGTCCCCCTGTTGGTCTCTCTCTCTGTCCCACTGTTGGTCTCTCTCTGTCTGTCCCCCTGTTGGTCTCTCTGTCTGTCCCCCTGTTGGTCTCTCTCTGTCTGTCCCCCTGTTGGTCTCTCTCTCTGTCCCACTGTTGGTCTCTCTCTGTCTGTCCCCCTGTTGGTCTCTCTCTCTGTCCCCCTGTTGGTCTCTCTCTGTCTGTCCCCCTGTTGGTCTCTCTCTCTGTCCCCCTGTTGGTCTCTCTCTCTCTGTCCCCCTGTTGGTCTCTCTCTCTCTGTCCCCCTGTTGGTCTCTCTCTCTGTCCCCCTGTTGGTCTCTCTCTCTGTCCCCCTGTTGGTCTCTCTCTCTGTCCCCCTGTTGGTCTCTCTCTCTCTGTCCCCCTGTTGGTCTCTCTCTCTGTCCCCCTGTTGGTCTCTCTCTCTCTGTCTCCCTGTTGGTCTCTCTCTCTGTCCCCCTGTTGGTCTCTCTCTCTGTCCCCCTGTTGGTCTCTCTCTCTGTCCCCCTGTTGGTCTCTCTCTCTCTGTCCCCCTGTTGGTCTCTCTCTCTGTCCCCCTGTTGGTCTCTCTCTCTGTCCCCCTGTTGGTCTCTCTCTCTCTGTCTCCCTGTTGGTCTCTCTCTCTGTCCCCCTGTTGGTCTCTCTCTCTGCCCCCTGTTGGTCTCTCTCTCTCTGTCCCCCTGTTGGTCTCTCTCTCTGTCCCCCTGTTGGTCTCTCTCTCTCTGTCTCCCTGTTGGTCTCTCTCTCTGTCCCCCTGTTGGTCTCTCTCTCTGTCCCCCTGTTGGTCTCTCTCTCTGTCCCCCTGTTGGTCTCTCTCTCTGTCCCCCTGTTGGTCTCTCTCTCTGTCCCCCTGTTGGTCTCTCTCTCTGTCCCCCTGTTGGTCTCTCTCTCTGTCCCCCTGTTGGTCTCTCTCTCTGTCCCCCTGTTGGTCTCTCTCTCTGTCCCCCTGTTGGTCTCTCTCTCTCTGTCCCCCTGTTGGTCTCTCTCTCTGTCCCCCTGTTGGTCTCTCTCTCTGTCACCCTGTTGGTCTCTCTCTCTGTCCCCCTGTTGGTCTCTCTCTCTCTGTCCCCCTGTTGGTTCTCTCTCTGTCCCCCTGTTGGTCTCTCTCTCTGTCCCCCTGTTGGTCTCTCTCTCTCTGTCCCCCTGTTGGTCTCTCTCTCTCTGTCCCCCTGTTGGTCTCTCTCTCTCTGTCCCCCTGTTGGTCTCTCTCTCTGTCTCCCTGTTGGTCTCTACCTCTGTCCCCCTGTTGGTCTCTCTCTCTCTGTCCCCCTGTTGGTCTCTCTCTCTGTCCCCCTGTTGGTCTCTCTCTCTCTGTCCCCCTGTTGGTCTCTCTCTCTGTCCCCCTGTTGGTCTCTCTCTCTGTCCCCCTGTTGGTCTCTCTCTCTGTCCCCCTGTTGGTCTCTCTCTCTGTCCCCCTGTTGGTCTCTCTCTCTCTGTCCCCCTGTTGGTCTCTCTCTCTGTCCCCCTGTTGGTCTCTCTCTCTCTGTCCCCCTGTTGGTCTCTCTCTCTCTGTCCCCCTGTTGGTCTCTCTCTCTGTCCCCCTGTTGGTCTCTCTCTCTGTCCCCCTGTTGGTCTCTCTCTCTGTCCCCCTGTTGGTCTCTCTCTCTGTCCCCCTGTTGGTCTCTCTCTCTCTGTCCCCCTGTTGGTCTCTCTCTCTCTGTCCCCCTGTTGGTCTCTCTCTCTGTCCCCCTGTTGGTCTCTCTCTCTGTCCCCCTGTTGGTCTCTCTCTCTGTCCCCCTGTTGGTCTCTCTCTCTGTCCCCCTGTTGGTCTCTCTCTCTCTGTCCCCCTGTTGGTCTCTCTCTCTGTCCCCCTGTTGGTCTCTCTCTCTCTGTCCCCCTGTTGGTCTCTCTCTCTGTCCCCCTGTTGGTCTCTCTCTCTGTCCCCCTGTTGGTCTCTCTCTCTCTTTCCCCCTGTTGGTCTCTCTCTCTGTCCCCCTGTTGGTCTCTCTCTCTGTCCCCCTGTTGGTCTCTCTCTCTGTCCCCCTGTTGGTCTCTCTCTCTGTCCCCCTGTTGGTCTCTCTCTCTGTCCCCCTGTTGGTCTCTCTCTCTGTCCCCCTGTTGGTCTCTCTCTCTGTCCCCCTGTTGGTCTCTCTCTCTGTCCCCCTGTTGGTCTCTCTCTCTGTCCCCCTGTTGGTCTCTCTCTCTGTCCCCCTGTTGGTCTCTCTCTCTCTGTCCCCCTGTTGGTCTCTCTCTCTGTCCCCCTGTTGGTCTCTCTCTCTTTCCCCCTGTTGGTCTCTCTCTCTCTCCCCCTGTTGGTCTCTCTCTCTGTCCCCCTGTTGGTCTCTCTCTCTGTCCCCCTGTTGGTCTCTCTCTCTCTGTCCCCCTGTTGGTCTCTCTCTCTGTCCCCCTGTTGGTCTCTCTCTCTGTCCCCCTGTTGGTCTCTCTCTGTCCCCCTGTTGGTCTCTCTCTCTGTCCCCCTGTTGGTCTCTCTCTCAGTCCCCCTGTTGGTCTCTCTCTCTCTGTCCCCCTGTTGGTGTCTCTCTCTGTCCCCCTGTTGGTCTCTCTCTCTTTCCCCCTGTTGGTCTCTCTCTCTGTCTCCCTGTTGGTTTCTCTCTCTCTCTGTCCCCCTGTTGGTCTCTCTCTCTGTCCCCCTGTTGGTCTCTCTCTCTGTCCCCCTGTTGGTCTCTCTCTCTGTCCCCCTGTTGGTCTCTCTCTCTCTGTCCCCCTGTTGGTCTCTCTCTCTGTCCCCCTGTTGGTCTCTCTCTCTGTCCCCCTGTTGGTCTCTCTCTCTGTCCCCCTGTTGGTCTCTCTCTCTGTCCCCCTGTTGGTCTCTCTCTCTCTGCCCCCCTGTTGGTCTCTACCTCTTTCCCCCTGTTGGTCTCTCTCTCTGTCCCCCTGTTGGTCTCTCTCTCTCCCCCTGTTGGTCTCTCTCTCTGTCCCCCTGTTCGTCTCTCTCTCTGTCCCCCTGTTGGTCTCTCTCTCTCCCCCTGTTGGTCTCTCTCTCTGTCGCCCTGTTGGTCTCTCTCTCTGTCCCCCTGTTCGTCTCTCTCTCTGTCCCCCTGTTGGTCTCTCTCTGTCCCCCTGTTGGTCTCTCTCTGTCCCCCTGTTGGTCTCTCTCTCTGTCCCCCTGTTGGTCTCTCTCTCTGTCCCCCTGTTGGTCTCTCTCTCTGTCCCCCTGTTGGTCTCTCTCTCTGTCCCCCTGTTGGTCTCTCTCTCTGTCCCCCTGTTGGTCTCTCTCTCTGTCTCCCTGTTGGTCTCTCTCTCTCTGTCCCCCTGTTGGTCTCTCTCTCTCTGTCCCCCTGTTGGTCTCTCTCTCTGCCCCCCTGTTGGTCTCTCTCTCTGTCCCCCTGTTGGTCTCTCTCTCTGCCCCCCTGTTGGTCTCTCTCTCTGTCCCCCTGTTGGTCTCTCTCTCTGTCCCCCTGTTGGTCTCTACCTCTGTCCCCCTGTTGGTCTCTCTCTCTGTCCCCCTGTTGGTCTCTCTCTCTGCCCCCCTGTTGGTCTCTACCTCTTTCCCCCTGTTGGTCTCTCTCTCTGTCCCCCTGTTGGTCTCTCTCTCTGTCCCCCTGTTGGTCTCTCTCTCTGCCCCCTGTTGGTCTCTACCTCTGTCCCCCTGTTGGTCTCTCTCTCTGCCCCCCTGTTGGTCTCTACCTCTGTCCCCCTGTTGGTCTCTCTCTCTGTCCCCCTGTTGGTCTCTCTCTCTGTCCCCCTGTTGGTCTCTCTCTCTCTCCCTCTGTCTACCACTTTATGTGTCTCTCTCTATTCTCCTGTCGGTCTCTCTATCTCTATCTCCCACCGTATGTCTCTGTTTCTCTGTCCCCCTGCTGGTCTCTTTCTCTCTGTTTCCCACCACACGTCTCTCTCTCTCTCCGTCCCCTTCAGTCTCTCTCTCTCTCTCTCCGTCTCCCACTGTATGGCTCTCTCTCTCTGTCACCCTCAACGTAACAATCTAATATTCCCAACAGCCCACACTGTAACCCACTGATTCACTCAACACCCTTCACTGTAGCACTATGATAAACCTCACACCAATCATTGTATCACTCAGATATACCCCAGACCCGTCACTGTAACACTGATATAAACACAAACCACTAATTGTAGCACTCTGCTGTAGCCCACACAACCCTCACTGTAATACACAAATATACCCCATACCCCTCACTGTAACATTCTGATCTACCCCACACCCCTCACTGTAATCCTCACATAGACCCCACACCCCTCACTGTAACACTGTTATACCCCACACCCCTAACTGTAACCCTCTGATACACCCCACACCCCTCACTGTAATACTCTGATATACCCCACACCCCTCACTGTAAAACTTATATACCCCACACCCCTCACTGTAACACTCTGATACACCCCACACCCCTCACTGTAACACTCTGATATACCCCACATCCGTCACTATAACACTCTGATATACCCCACACCCCTCACTGTAACACACTGATATTCCCCACACCCCTCACTGAAACACTCTGATATACCCCACATCCGTCAATATAACAATCTTATATACCCTACACCCCTTACTGTAACACTCTGATATCAACCACACATCTCACTGTAATACTCTGAAATACCAAACACCCCTGAATGTAACACTGAAATACCCCTTACCCCTCGCTGTAACACCCTGATATACCGACACCTCTCAATGTATAGTGGTGGCATAGTGGTTAGCACTGTTGCCTCACAGCGCCAGGGACCCGGGTGCGAAACCGGCCACGGGTGACTGTCTGTGTCGAGTTTGCACATTCTCCCCGTGTCTGCGTGGGTTTCCTCCGGGTGCTCCGGTTTCCACCCACAGTCCAAAGATGTGCGGGTTAGATTGATTCGGCTATGATAAATTGACCCCTAGTGTTAGGGGGGATTAAATAGGTCGGGTTAGGGGATAAGGTGGGATATGTGTCGGTGCAGGCTCGATGGGCCGAAATGGCCTCTATCTGCACTGTGGGGATTCTGTAATATACAACCCAAAGTGTAACACTCTCTTATACACCGAACCCTCACTTGAACATTCTGATATAACCAACACCCCTCAATGTAACACTCTGAGATAACCCACAGCCCTCAATGTAACACTCTGATATAAATGCACTCCGCAGACGAAAATCCTCTGATAGATCCCAAACACCCGTCACTGCAACACACCGATATACCCCACACCCCTCATGGTAACACTCTGATATACCTAACACCCCACACGGTAACACTCTGATATACCCCACATCTCTCGGTGTAACAATGTGGTATATCCCACACCATTCACTTTAACACTCTGATGTATCCCTCACTTTAATCCTCTCTAACATGTACCAAGCCTCTCACTGTAACAGACCGATATACCTCACTTTAACCCTATTATATACCCCACACCATTTACTATAAGACTCTGATACACCCCTCACTTTAATCCTCTCTTACATATCCCAAACATCTCACTGTAACAGGACGATACACCCACTCACCTCACTTTAACACTCTGATATACCCCACACCCCTCAATGTAACACTCTGATATAACCCACACCTCTCGTTTTAACACTGTGATATACCACACACCACTCATTATAAGGCACTGATATACCCGACACCTCTCACTGTAACTCTCTGATATACCCCACACCCTTCACCCTAACACTCTGATATACCCCACACCCTTCACTGTAACTCTCTGATGTGCCCCACATCCCTCACTGTAAAACTCCGATATACCCTAAACCCTCACTCCAACATACCCAACACCCCTCACTGTCACATCTGACATACCCCACACCCCTCACTGTAACCCACTAATATACCCCACACCCCTCACTGTCATACTCTGATATAGCCCACACCTCGCACTGGAACAAGCTAATATATACCACACCCCTCAAAGTCACACTTTGATCCATGCCACGCTCTGGACTGTTACTACTCACAGCGCACACTGTAATAATGGTATACCCCAGGCCACTCTATGTTGCCACTGCCACTTTTATCCCATGGGTTTCAATTTTGGTAATATGTGACACTTTCTCAAGCACCTTTTGTAAGGATAGGGAAATTCGGACAGTGTGAGTAGTATCGATTAGAAAACCATAGCATTGGTGATTCAAGTTGTGCTGACAAATTGTTTAGCGTACTTGATGCCCCGCTCTGATCTCAGGCCTCGCCTGGTTTCAATCCATGAATTATAAAATTATTGATTTTAATCCTATTTTATTATTTCTATCTATTTGTTCTCAGGATATGGGTGACGCAGTCAAGGCTGGTATTACTTGCCCATCCCGAGTTACCCATGAAAAAATGGTGGGCCTTCATCTTGAACCGCTGCAGTCCATGTGGTGAAGGTGCTCCCACAACACTGTTACTGAAAGAATTTCAGGCTTTTGATCCAGTGATGATGATGAAAAGCGATATATTTCAAGGGTACGGTATTATAGTGGTTATGTTGCTGGTTTAGTAAACCAGATATCCTGACGAATGTTCCACTAGTTCAAAGCGCACCAGCTGGGGAATTTAAATTCAATTAATTAAACAAATCTTGAATAAAAAGCTTGTGTCAGTAATCGTGACCATGAAAGTACCTGATTGCCGTAAAAAACCATCTGGTTCGCTAATGGCCTTTAGGGTAGTAAATCTGCCGTCCTTAACTGGTCTGGCTGAAAGGTGACTCCAGAACCAGAACAATGTGGTTGACTCTTAACTGCCCCCTGAAATCGCTCATCAAGGCACTCGCTTGACTCGGCGCCTCACCACCACCTTCTCAAGGGCAATTAGTGATGGGCAATAAATGCTGTCCTTGTTAGCGACGCCCACATCCCAAGAATGAATTATAAAAATAGGAGCAGGAGTAGACCATTCGGTCCCTCTAGCCTGCTACGCCATATAATAAGATCATGGCTGACCATCCAAACTCAGTACCTTGTCCCTGCCTTCCCCCCATATCCCTTGATCCCTTTAGCGTTAAGAAATATATCTAACTCATTCTTGAATATATTTAATGAATTGGCCTCAACTGCCTTGTGTGGTAAAGAATTCCACAGGTTCACCACTCTCTGGGTGAAAAAAATCCTCCTTATAGAACATAGAACATAGAACAGTACAGCACAGTACAGGCCCTTCGGCCCTCGATGTTGTGCCGAGCATTGTCCGAGACCAAGATCAAGCTATTACACTCCCTATCACTCTGGTGTGCTCCATGTGCTTATCCAATAACCGCTTGAAAGTTCCTAAAGTGTCCGACTCCACTATCACAGCAGGCAGTCCATTCCACACCCCAACCACTCTCTGAGTAAAGAATCTACCTCGGACATCCCTTCTATATCTCCCCCCATGCACCTTATAGTTATGCCCCCTTGTAACAGCTGCCTCTACCCGAGGAAATAGTCTCTGAACATCCACTCTATCTATCCCCCTCATCATCTTATAAACCTCTATTAAGTCGCCTCTCATCCTCCTCCGCTCTAAAGAGAAAGGCCCCAACTCCCTCAATCTTTCCTCATAAGACCTCCCCCCCAAACCAGGCAGCATCCTGGTAAATCTCCTTTGCACTCTTTCCAATGCTTCTACGTCCTTCCTATAGTGAGGTGACCAGAACTGCACACAATATTCCAAATGTGGTCTCACCAAGGTCCTGTACAGTTGCAGCATAACCTCACGGTTCTTAAACTCAAACCCTCTGTTAATAAACGCCAACACACCATAGGCCTTCTTTACTGCTCTATCCACTTGAGTGGCAACCTTCAGAGATCTGTGGATATGAACCCCCAGATCCCTCTTTTCCTCCACGTTCCTCAGAACCCTGCCGTTGACCCTGTAATCCTTATTCAAATTTGCCCTACCAAAATGAATCACCTTGCACTTATCAGGGTTAAATTCCATCTGCCATTTTTCGGCCCAGCTCTGCATCCTATCAATGTCTCTTTGCAGCCTACAACTGCCCTCCACCTCATCCACTACTCCACCAATCTTGGTGTCATCAACAAATTTACTGATCCACCCTTCAGTCCCCTCCTCCAAGTCATTGATAAAAATCACAAACAGCAGAGGACCCAGCACCGACCCCTGTGGCACACCGCTGGTAACTGGTCTCCAGTCCGAAAATGTTCCATCCACCACCACCCTCTGCCTTCTATGAGATAGCCAGTTACTTATCCAAATCGGCCAAATTTCCCTCTATCCCACAACTCCTTACTTTCTTCATGAGACGACCATGGGGAACCTTATCAAACGCCTTACTAAAATCCATGTATACGACATCAACTGCTCTACCTTCATCTACACACTTAGTTACCTCCTCAAAGAATTCAATCAAATTTGTTAGGCAAGACTTACCCATCACGAATCCGTGTTGAGTATCCCTGATTAAGTTACCCCTTTCCAAATGGTCATAAATCCTATCCCTCAGGACCTTTTCCATTATCTTACCAACCACCGAAGTAAGACTAACCGGCCTATAATTAGCAGGGTCATTCCTAAATGGCTTAAACCTTATCCTTACACTGTGACCTCTGGTTCTGTACTCCCCCGCCATCGGGAACATCCTTCCTGCATCTAGTCTGTCTAGTCCTGTTAGAATGTTATAAGTTTCAATGAGATTCCCTCTCATTCTTCCAAACTCAGCGAATATAAGCCTAATCGACCCAATCTATCTTCATACGTCATTCCTGACATCCCAGGTATCAGTCTGGTTAATCTTCGCTTCACTCTCTTCATGGTAATGATTTATAAAGCGTCATAATATTTTATTATTGGCCATAATGATTTATAAAGGGTTATAAAGATCTGTAAATTGTTATAATGATTTTAAAGTATTATAAAGGGTTATAATAATTTATGAAGTACTGGTGCCGGGCCTCCTCCTCCCTGGGCTGTGTTTCTCGGGCTCCCGTGGGCCGGGCTGCTCTGCCTCGCCGCCCGCTCTCACGGTAACCGACCCTCCAGCTGCTGACGCCCTCGGGACGCTCCCCTCCCGCCGCCAGGGAAAGGCCCAGAGTGAAAGCCGCCATTCTTGTGCGGAGCGCCAGAGCCGCCATAATTTTGCGGGGCGTCAGAGCAGCCATCATTGTGCGTGGCTCCAAAGCCGCCATCTTTGAGCGGGCGCCAATGCCGCTATCTTTATGCGGATTACGAGAGCCGCCATTATTGTGCGGGCTGCAGGGACCGCCATCTTTGTGCTGGGCGGGGTCCTGCTGCTCTGTTCATTGAGCGCCGCCACCTTCTTTGTCTGGGGCACGGCGGCCGCCATCCTGGTGCGGGCGGAAGTTGCGCTGCTTCAGGCGGCGCGTTAGGGGCGGCCATCTTTGTCAGGGGCACTGATCTCTTTCCAGAGGGGCCTGACAGAAGGCCGCGCACCTCACAGGGAGCCCAGTGTAGCGAGTGTGTGATTGAGCGTGTGAATGTCCCCGATCACCGGACCCGCGCCGGAATGTCCCGAGGGAGAGTGGATCGCCATAATATCAGACCCAGAGAGCCCAGTGTAGACATTCTGTGAGTGAGCGTGTGAATGTCCACGATTACAGGCCCCGCGGACAGCCCGGGGGAGAGCGGCTCACAACAATATCAGACCCAGGGAGCCCAGTGCAGACATAGAAACATAGAAACATAGAAAATAGGTGCAGGAGTAGACCATTCGGTCCTTCGAGCCTGCACCGCCATTCAATGCGTTCATGGCTGAACATGTTACCTCAGTACCCCATGCCTGCTTTCTCGCCATACCCCTTGATCCCCCTGGTTGTGAGTATTATATCTAACTCCCTTTTGAATATATTTAGCGAACTGGCCTCAACAACCTTCTGTGGTAGAGAATTCCACAGATTCACCACTCTCTGGATGAAGAAGTTCCTCCTCATCTCAGTCTTAAATGGCTTCCCCTTTATCATTAGACTGTGACCCCTGGTTTTAGTTTTCCCTAAAATTGGAAACATTCTGCCCTCATCTAATTTGTCTAAACCAGTCAGGATTTTAAACGTCTCTATAAGATCCCCCCTCATTCTTCTGAACTCCAGAGGATACAAGTTTAGTTGATCCAGTCTTTCTTGATTTGTCAGTCTGGCCATCCCAGGAATCAATCTAGTGAACCTTCGTTGCACTCCTTCAATAGCAAGAATCTCCTTCCTCAAGTTAGGAGACCAAAACTGCACACAATACTCCAAGTGTGGCCTCACCAAGGCCCTGTACAACTGTAGCATCACCTCCTTACTTCTGTACTCAAATACCCTTGCTATGAAGGCCATCATGCCATTTGGTTTCTTGACTGCCTACTGCACTTGCCTTCCCACCTTCAGTGACTGATGTACCATGACGCCCAGGTCTCGTTGCACCTCCCCTTTCCCTAATCTGCCACCATTAAGGTAATAGTCTGCCTCTCTATTTTACCACCAAAGTGGATAAGCTCACATTTATCCACATTGTACTTCATCTGCCATACACTTACCCATTCACCCAACCTGTCCAAGTCACTCTGTAGCCTCCTAGCATCCTCCTCATTGTTCACGCTGCCTCCCAATTTAGTGTCATCCGCAAATTTGGAGATATTACAATTAATCCCTTCGTCCAAATCATTAATATATAATGTAAACAGCTGGGGCCCCAGCACCGAACCCTGCGGTACCCCGCTGGTCACTGCCTGCCATTCTGAAAAGTACCAATTAACTGCTACACTTTGTTTCCTGTGTGCCAACCAGTTCACAATCCACGTCAACACATTACCCCTGATCTCATGTGCTTTAACTTTGCACACCAATCTCTTGTGTGGGGCCTTGTCGAAGGCCTTCTGAAAGTCCAAATACACCACATCTACTGGTTCCACCCCCGTCTACCCTATTGGAAACATCGTTAAAAATTTCCAGAAGATTTGTCAAGCATGATTTCCCTATCACAAATCCATGCTGACTTGGACCTGTCATGTTGCCACTTTCCAAATGTTCTGTTATGACATATTTAATAATTGATTCCATCATTTTACCCACCACCAATGTCAGGCTGACCGGTCTATAATTCCCTGCTTTCTCCCTCCCTTCTTTTTTAAAAAGAGTGGTTACATTAGCCACCCTCCACTCCTTCGGAACTGATCCAGATTCTAAGGAATGTTGGAAAATGATCGTCAATGCATCCACTATTTCCAAGGCCACCTCCTTAAGTACTCTGGGATGCAGACCATCAGGCCCTGGGGATTTATCAGCCTTCAGTCCCATCAATTTCCCCAACACCTTTTCCCGACTGATAAGGATTTCCCTCAGCTCCTCCCTCTTACCAGATCCTTCGATCTCTTTTATTTCCGGAAGGTTGTTTGTGTCCTCCACAGTAAACACCGAACCAAAGTACTTGTTCAATTGATCTGCCATTTCTTTGTTCCCCATTATGACTTCCCCTGTTTTTGACTGCAGGGGACCTACGTTTGTTTTTACTTACCTCTTTCTTTTTAAATATTTAAACAAGCTTTTGCAGTCCGTTTTAATGTTCTCCGCAAGCTTCCTTTCATATTTTATTTTCCCTGCCCTAATCAAACCCTTCGTCCTCCTCTGCTGAGTTTTAAAGTTCTCCCAGTCCCCGGGTTTGCTGCTACTAATGGCCAATTTGTATGTCACTTCCTTGCTTTTAATACTATCCCTGATTTCCCTTGTTAGCCATGATTGAGCCACCTTCCCTTTTTTATTTTTACGCAAGACAGGGATGTACAATTGCTGTAGTTCATCCATGCGATATCTAAATGTCTGCCATTGCCCTTCCACTGAAATCCCCTTAAATATCGCTTGCCAATCTAACCTCGCCAATTCACTCCTCATACCCTCAAAGTTGCCCTTATTTAAGTTCTGGACCATGGTCTCTGAATTAACTGTTTCCTTCTCCATCCTAATGTAGAACTCCACCATACTATGGTCACTCTTCCCCAAGGGGCCTCGCACCACAAGAATGCTGATTAGTCCTTCCTCATTACACAACACCCAGTCCAGGATGGCCTCCCCTGTAGTTGGTTCCTCAACATATTGGTTTAGGAAACCATCCCTTAAACACTCCAGGAAATCCTCCTCCACCGTATTGCTTCCAGTTTGAGTAGCCCAATCTATATGCATATTAAAGTCACCCATGATAACTGCTGCGCCTTTTTTGCATGCACCTCTGATTTCCGGTTTCATACCCTCCCCCACCTCACTACTGCTGTTTGGAGGTCTGTACACAACCTCCACTAACGTTTTCTGCCCTTTGGTGTTCTACAGCTCAACCGATATTGATTCCACATCCTCCAAGCTAATGTCCTTCCTAGCTATTGCATTAATCTCCTTTTTAACCAGCAATGCTACCCCTCCCACTTTTCCTTTTATTCTATCCTTCCTGAATGTCGAATACACCCCTGGATATTCAGTTCCCAGCCTTGATTGTTCTGTAGCCACGTCTCTGTAATCCCAATCACATCATATCCGTTAACATCAATTTGCACAGTCAATTCATCCACCTTGTTACGGATACTTCTTGCATTAAGACACAGAGTCTTTAGGCTTGTTTTATTAACACCCTTTGACCTTTTATACTTATGATTTAGTATGGCCCTTTGTGTTTCTTGCCTTTGTTAACTCGGATTTCCCTTATTGTTTCTCACCCTTTTAACATTTGTTTCTGACTGCATATTACTTCCCCCTGTTTCGCTGCAAAGGTTCCCATTCCCCTGCCATATTAGTTTAAATCCTCCCGAACTGCCTTAGCAAATATTACCCCGAGGACATCGGTTCCAGTCCTTCCCAAGTGCAGACCGTCCCTTTTGTATAGGTCCCACATCCCCCAGAACTGGTTCCAATGCCTCAGGTATTTGAATCCCTCCCTCCTGCACCACTGCTCAAGCCACGTATTTAATCTCGCTATCCTGTTCATGCTACTCTGATTAGCACGTGGCACTGGTACCAACCCAAAGATTACTACCTTTGAGGTCCTACTTTTCAATTTAGCTCCTAGCTCCCTAAATTCTGCTTGTAGGACCTCTTCCCGCGTTTTACCTATATCGTTGGTACCTACATGCACCACGACAGCTGGCTCTTCACCCTCCCTTTCCAGAATGTTCTGCAGCCGCTCCGAGACATCCTTGACCCTTGCACCAGGGAGGCAACATACCATCCTGGAATCTCGGTTGCGGCCACATAAACTCCTGTCTATTCCCCTTACAATTGAGTCCCCTATCACTATAGGTCTACCACTCTTTTTCCCGCCCTGCTGTGCAGCAGAGCCAGCCAGTGTGAGTGCGAGCCAGCACTGAGTGCAAGTCAGCAGAGAGTGCTGTGAATTTGGGTAAGTGGGAGTAGTTCTTTAATTGTTAGTTCTCTTTAAATCATTCTTGATAAGAGTACTTAAGCAGTTTAAGTGAAGGGGAAAAGTTAACTATTTGGGATTCTGTTGGTTTAAGAAGAGTAAAACAAGGTTACACTGCAGTAGCAGTAAATTGGCACAGCAGGCAGTGGAAACCAGTTTTCTAATCAATCAGCAGGGGTCAAAGTCAGAGGGCGGAACCAATTCATTGGTACCCGTATATAGGTGGAGCTGTTGCTAAACCCGAGACACTACACTAGTAGTGTCTCCCACCCTCCCACCTCCTCTAACCTTTAGGGGTAGAGGGAATTTAAAAGGTAGGTTCGATTTATACAGTGTGTGAGTGAGTGTGTGAATGTCCCCGATCACAGGCCACACGGGCGGCCCGTGGGAGAGCGGCTTACCACAATATCAGGCCCAGGGAGCCCAGTGTAGACAGTGTGTGAGTGAGTGTGTGAATGTCCCCGATCACTGGCCCCGCGGGCGGCGCGGATGTGAAGGCTGGATAACAATATTGAGGCTTATGGAATAGGCGGGTCAGCGACAGCTTTGTAAGGATTTAGCTTAACGACAGAAAACAGCGAGATGGGTAAAATGGCTGTTTTTCAGATTGGAGGATGGTAGACAGTGCTGTTCCCCAAGGGTCAGTGCTGGGGCCACTGCTTTTCTGATATATATAAATGACCTGGATGTTGGAATAGAGAGTCGAAATCCTAAATTTGCCGACGACACTAAACAGTGAGGATGATACAAATCAACTGCCAGTGGACATAGAAAGTCCAGCAACATTGGCAGGACAAGTTGATGGTACAAGGGCTAGGGGACACCGATTTAACGTTTTGGGCAAGAGAAACGGGAGGACGTCAGGAAATTGTTTTACACAGCGTGTTGAGAATCTAGAAATTGCTGCCGAAGGAAGTGGTGGAAGCGGAGACACGCAATGTTTTCAAGAGGTGACTGGATGAAATAAAGTTGCAGGGATACGTCGATAGAGCGGGGGAGTAGGACTGACTGGATTGCTCTACAGAGAGCCGGCACAGACTCGATGAGCCGAATGACCGACTGTGTGGTTATGATTCTACGATTCTTCTCATCCTTTAATGGATTTTACAGTCAGAGTAAAGGGGTATTTCACCACATTCTTCATCTGCTCTCTGAACTTAGTCTGGGTCACGCAATAAATCCCAGTGTTTGTGCAGCAACTCAGCAGCTGCAGCATGAATCCCATTTCCCTTACATAAGTAGGTGGCATTACATACACATTCCCGAAATAAATCATCCGGTTCCATATAGAGAACATCATAAACAATGCCCATAACAGGATGAAATTGCCCGAGATAGCAAACAGTAAAACGATAGATTTCCTGCGGCTCTCCATCTCTGGGTCTCTGGGAATCTCGCCACTGCTGGGACCCCGGAGTCTCCTGCGGGCTCTGCTGGCCACTAAAATGTGTCTGACGGTGACAGCATTGAGCAGCAGAATCACAACAAATGGGACCCCCGGAGTGAGAATAAAGTGAAGGAGCTCGATTGTTGTCCAGAATAGTGACAACTGAACATCCAGTTTTACATCACAAAACCAGGGGACGTTCATAAGCCAAAATGTATCTGTCAACATAAAATACCAGAAAATGTTCTTTAAACCGCTCAGCACTGTCACTGTGCCCAGAACCACAGCCGCCGTTTTCCCGGTGCAATATTTAGTTTTCAGCTTCTGGCAACAAATGGCCACAAATCGATCAAAGGTGAAAGTGACGGTGAACCAGACAGAACAGTCTGTGGCTGCATAAAGCAGGACAGCGTGGATATTACACACGGGGATGGACCGCACGAAATGAAACTGCTCCTTATAAACAATTGGAATGTGCCTCAGTATCAGGTCGAGGATAACGACCAGTAGATCCGCCGCTGCCATGGCCACCAGGTAGCGAGTGACACATTTGGAGAGACCGCAGTTTTCCCGAGACAGAATCACAATATTCACTAAGTTAACTGTGAGGAAGGGAAATAAACAGGGAAATTATACATAAGGATGGGAGCACAAGCAGCGGTTTCATGGAATTCGGGATGAAATCTGCAATTCATTAGCGACATTCAATTATATAATCTAATTATGTTACCCGTGGAGCTGAATACAGGGTTTATTGTAAGAATAATCGATAATACATTGTGGAATCAATAAATCAAATGGGGATAAATACAACATGAAAGTAACCGATGTTTGATCAAGGAGAGTTTAAACGATAGATCTTCATTTAGCCCAGCAGAGAAAAGCACCGCCCGAGGCACCAGGGACACAAAGGACCAGAACCTCTCAGGAAGACTTCGTGTCCCGGGATCAGTCAGCATTTGGAGCGGTGCAATTCGCTTATGTGCCCCTGTGTTAGGGAGGGGGAAATCCGGTTTGGATTCATGCTCCTGGTTAGAATATTAATTATGTTTAGAACTGAAAATGAATGCAAAAGCAAAATACAGATTCAGCAATCTAGGCATGCAATAATTACAGGCAATTGTATGTAAAATGTACGGATGTAATATGCAAATGCTAACATAATAAATACAAGTGCACTGCAGATATAAAGATAACTGGGCTGTAAGGAGTATTTTGAAGTTTGAGCTTTCTACAGTTTTGTTGAAATACACAAATTGTAGATCATTGAAAGGAAGGTTTTCCAAATAACATTTCAAAAAGTGGACTCTGAATTAAAATAAATATTTATGACTAACCAGGTAATGTCCCACTAAATGCATTTATTAGCATCGAAATCAGACGACTTATTTCACGATTTTGTTTTATGTTCCTTGATAATTTAAGTTCATTGTTGTTCTTTGCTTTTCTATTTTTGTTACTTCTCTCCTAATCTCTTAATATTCTCCCATATCATGCACTGCTGTCTATGAACTTAATGAATGCTTCTTTCCTTACCCTCAATTGTTCCCTTATGGCTTTTTTCATCCATGTTTTCTCATTAGTGTTTGGATTGTTCTTTCCGTTTCACAGAATATATAGTTCCTATACACTGTTGAACACTGTTTTAAATGTTTCCAATTGTCGTTCTACATCGTTATTTTCCAATATTGTTGCCCATTTTATTTTTCCAAGTTCTACTCTCAGCCGCTCAATATCATCTTTTCTCCAATCTATTATCCTGGTTTTCGTCATACTTATGTCCTTCTCAATTAATGTCTTAAAGCGTGTTATATTATGGTCACTATTGCCTATATGTTTCCCAACTTTTACTTCTCTTATCTGCTCCGGTTCATTCCCCATTACTAGATCTAATAGAGAATGGTAGGACACTGAGTAGTGTAGAGGAACAAAGGGAACGTAGAGTGCATGTCCACAGATCCCTGAAGGCAGCAGGTCCAGTAGATAAGGTGGTTAAGAAGGCATACGGAATGCTTGACATTATTAGGCGTGGCATAGAATACAAGAGCAGGAGGATTATGCTGCAACTGTATAAAACACTAGTTAGGCCTCAGCTAGAGTACTGGGTGCAGTTCTGGTCAACAAATTACAGGAAAGATGTGATTGCACTGGAGAGGGTACAGAGGAGATTTACAAGGATGTTGCCGGTATTATAGTGGGGAAAATGCAAGAGTCCATTATAAAATATGTAACAGCAGAGCACTTGGAAAACAGTGACAGGATCGCATAAAGTTAACATGGATTTACAAAAGGTAAATCATGATTGACTAATCTACTGGATTTTTTGAGGAGGGAACTGTGAGAATAGATAAGGGAGAACCAGTGGTGTATTTGGACTTTCAGAAAGCTTTCGATAAGGTCCCGCATAAGAAATTAGCGTGAAAAGTTAAATCACAACGGATTGGGGTTAAGGTACCGTCTTGGATAGAGAACTGGTTGGCAGACAGGAATCAAAGAGTTGGAATAAACGGGTCTTTTTCCGAGTGGCACGCATTGACAGTGGGGTACCGCAGGGATCGGTGCTAGGACCCCAGCTATTCACAATATATATTAATGATCTAGACGAGGGAACTAGATGTAATATCTCCAAGTTTGCAGACGAGTAAATGAGAAGAACAGTAATACAGTAAAACATGGTTAATAGCACAGCTGACGGAGAGACTTACCAGGAACACCCACAGCAGCAAGGATGGGATAATAAATAACAAGCACAGCAATACAGTAAAACATGGTTAATAGAATAGTTGGATAGAGAAACTTACCAGGAACACCAAAAGCAGCAAGGAGAGGATAGTAAAAGTGTTGAATAATCAAAAGTGCGTCATAGATCCTGTTTTCTAATTGTAGTCTATCATAATTTGCAGCAATATATTCCATCTCCCCGATGAAAGCCCTGCCCATTGCTGTAACATTCAAATCTACTGTTCTCAGATTCGGACTCTGTTAGTGCCGGATGTGATGCTCTCACTGACACTGTGGGATAACACATCGAAATGAGTCCCTTTAATAGAAGTGGGAGACACTGCACTGATACAATTAGAGTCCATGAAGACTGACATTAATTACAGTAACTGAACAAACAGCTTCAGTTAATCTGTGGAGACTGACATTATTTACAGTCACTGAACAAACAGCTTCAGTTAATCCGTGGAGACTGGCATTATTTACAGTCACTGAACAAACAGCTTCAGTTAACCCATTGCATACCAACTCTTTTTATACCACAGCAAAGTAAAACATTTACGCGGTAAATGTCCAGCTCATATGATGGTTTATGAGGGAAGGAATCGTGGAAATAGTGCCGGCTTTGGCCACAATCTTTAATCCTCCTTGGATATGGGAGTGGTGCCAGAGGACTGGAGCGTTGCAAATGTTACACCCTGTTTAATAAAGGAGAGAGGGATAAACCCTGTAACTTCCGGCCAGTCAGCCTAATGGCGTTGGTGCGGAAACTTCTAGAGGCCATATTCCGGGACAAAATTATCTGTCACTTGGAAACATATGGATTAATAAATGACAACCAGTACTGCTTGTTTTAAAGTCTTAGTGTGTCTGCCAAACTTGATTGAGTTCTTTGATGAGGTAACGGAGAGTATTGATGAGGGTTGTGCATCTGGACTTTCAAAAGGCGTTTGATGAAGTGCCGCTTAATAGAACTGATAGAGAATCCCAAAATGGTTCTCAGCATAACAAAAATGGCGGGGAACCAAGATTCTAATGAGCGTGAGGAACTTAAAGTAATTAATATAAGTAGAGAAAAAGTACTAGAGAAACTAATGGGACTAAAAGCTCACAAATCCCCTGGACCTGAAGGTCTACATCCTAGGGTTCTAATAGAGGTGGCTGAAGCATAGAAGCATATATGCATAGAAGATAAGAGCAGGAGTAGGCCATTCGGCCCCTCGAGCCTGCTCCGCCATTTAATGAGATCATGGCCGATCATCCAAATTCAGTACCCTGTCCCTGCTTTCTCCCCATAAATACAGAAAGCTAGCATGCAGTTAGAGCAAGCAATAAGCAAGGCAAATGGCATGTTGGCTTTTATTGTAAGGGGGATGGACTATAAAAGTCAGGAAATCTTACAACAATTGTACAGGGTCTTGGTGATACCACGCCTGGTGTACTGTACACGCTTTTGTTCCCCTTATCTAAGGAAGGATAATCTTGCCCTGGAGGTGGTGCAACGAAGCTTCACTAGATTGATTCCTGGGAAGAGAGGGCTGTCCTACGATGAGAGATTGTGTAGAATGGACCTATACTCTCTGGAGTTTAGAAGAATGAGAGGCGATCTCATTGTAATACACAAGATTCTGAAGGGGATTGACAGGGTAGATGCTGAGAGGTTGTTTCCCCCTGGCCGGAGTGTCTCGAACTCGGGGGCATAGTCTCAGGATAAGGGGTCGGCCATTTAAGACCGAGATGAGGAGGAATTTCTTCAATAAGAAGGTTGTGAATCTTCGGAATTCTCTGGCCCGGAGAGCTGTGAATGCTGAGTCTTTGGAAATATTCAAGGCTGAGGTAGATAGATTTGTGGACTCTAGGGGAATCAAGGGATGTGGAGATTGGGCGGGAAAGTGGTGTTGAGGTCGATTATCAGCCATGATCTTACTGAATGCCGGAGCAGGCTCGAGGGGTCGTATGGTCTAATCCTGCTTTTATTTTTTTTGTTCTATTGTTGTAATGTTCTTAAATTGAACCCCTTGGGATTAAAGGGGCATGGGCTCCGTGGATGAAATTGGCTCAGGGACAGGTAACAGAGAATTGTGTTGAATGGTTGTTTTTCAGACAGAAGGGAAATATACAGCCATGTCCCCCAGCAGCCGATATTAGGGCCAGTGGTCTTTCTGTTACACATTAATAGCTTGGACGTAAGTCTAAAGGCATAATGTCAAAGTTTGGAGATGACACTAAACTCAGAAATGAAGTAAACACTGAGGAGAGTAGCAGACTTGAGGAGCACAAAGACAGACTGGTGAAATGGGCAGAAACATGGCAGATACAATATAACACAGAGAAATGTGAAGTGACACATTTTGGGAGGAAAATGAGGAGAGGCAACACAATCTAAATGGTACAATTTTAAATTGGGTGCAGGTACAGAGAGACCTGGGAGTTTACGTACACAAACGTTTGAAAGTGGCAGGTTGATAAGATTCGTAAAAACGCATACACGATCTCTGGTTTTATAAATAGAGGCATAAAGTACAAAAGACAGGAAGTTATGCTAAACCTTTATAAATGACCGGTTAGGCCTGAGGTGGAGTATTGTCTCCAATTCTGGGCAACACAGTTTAGAAAGGATGTCAAGGCCTCGGAGAAGGGGCAGAGGAGATTTAGAACAATGATACCAGAGATGAGGGGTTTTAGTTATGTGGCGAGACTGGAGAGGCTGAGATTTATCCCCTTCGAGCAGAGAAGGTTAAGAGGACTTTGAGTAGCTGTGTTCAAGGGTTTGGATAGAATAAAATCACGTTTTAGAAGAATGAGAGGTGACCTTATTGAACTATATAAGACACTGAGGGGGCTCGAAAGGTAGATGCAGAGAGGATGTTTCCCCTCGTGGGGAAATGTAGAACTCGGGGGCACAGTTTCATAATAAAGGGTCGCCCTTTTATAACTGAGATGAGGAGGAATTTCTTCTCTCAGAGGGTCGTAAATCTGTGGAATTCACTGCCCCAGAGAGCTGTGGAGGCTGGGTCATTAAATAAATTTAAGTTGGAGATAGACATATATTTCCAAGGTAAGGGAGTGAAGGGTTATGGGGATCGGACAGGGAAGTGCCTTTGAGCCCAAGTTCAGCCATGATTGCTAGAGGGGCCTAGTGGCTTACTCCTGCGCCTATTTCTTGTGTTCTTATGTTTTTAAATAATGAAAAACTGTGTACAGTGGCAGAAGGGTTGGTAACCAGATGATACAGATTTAAAATAGTTGGCAAAGAACCAGAGCGAAGATGAGGAGAATTTGTTCTACACAGCCAATTGTTATGATCTAGAATTAACTGACTGAAAAGGTGATAGATGCAGATTCAATAAGAACTTTCAAAAGAGAACGGGATCAATAATGCAAGTGAAGGATTTGCATCGCTATGGCAAAAGAACATGAGAGTGGGACTAATTGAATAACTCTTTCAAAGGGATAGCACAGGCTCGATGGACCGAATGGCCTCCTTCTGTGCTGAATTATTCTGTGATTCTGTGATAACAAAAGACACTGAGTCCTTGTCGCATGTGTAGAATCGACGTTCTGCACTTTTTGAGCCAGTTTCCAATCGTTACTTGTATTTAGATGAAGGCGACAGCAGAAAAGCAAACACAATGGGCTTTTGAGACAAGGTGTGTTGAGAATTTTATAAATAAAGTTTAAGAAACCTGATATCATGAAATAATTATGAAACTAAAAATAGGGGCGATAAATATAAGAATTCAGGAGAAAATTCTTCACCCAGAAAGTGGGAAGCTGCAACACATGACTACATGCATGCTAAACAGTGGAGCAGCATGCTATAGACAGGGCTAAGCGATCGCACAATTAACGGATCAGATCAAAGCTCCGCAGTCCTGACATATGCAGTCGTGAAATCTTGTGGATCATTAAACAACTAACGGGAGGAGGAGGCTCCATGAATATCCCGATCCTCAATCAGGGTGGAGACCAGCATCTGAGTGCAAAAGACAAGGCTGAAGCGTTTGCAAATATATTCAGTAACAAGTGCCAAGTGGAGGATCCATCTCGGCCTCCTCCTGCGATCCTCACCATCACAGAAGCCAGTCTTCCGCTAATTCGATTTGCTCCACGTGATATCAAGAAACTGCTGAGCGCACTGGATACAGCAAAGGCTATGGGCCCCGATAACATCCCAGCTATCGTGCTGAAGACGTGTCCTCCGGAACTAGCTGCACCTCTAGCCAAGCTAATCCAGTAAAGCTCCAGCACTGGCATCTATCCGACAATGTGGAAAACTGCCCAGGTATGTCCTGCCCAAAAAATGCAGGCCAAATCCAATCCGGCCAATTACCGCCCCATCAGTCTACTCACAATCATCAGCAAAGTGATTGAAGGTGTCATCAAGCGGCACTTACTCACCAATAACCTGCTCACTGTTGCCCAGTTTGGGCTCCGCCGAGAAAACTCGGCCCCCGTCTCATTACAGCCTTTGTCCAAACATGGACAAAGGAGCTGAATTCCATAGGTGAGGTGAGAGTGACTGGCCTTGACATCAAGACAGCATTTGACCAAGTGTGGCATCAAGGAGCCCTAGTAAAACTGAAGTCAATGGGAATCAGGGGGGAAAACGCTCGACTGGCTGGAGTCATACCTAGAACAAAGGAAGATGGTTGTGATGGTTGAAGGTCAATCATCACAGCCCCAGGACATCGCTGCAGGAGTTCCGCAGGGCAGTGTCCTAGGCCCAACAATATCCAACTGTTTCATCAATGACCTTCCCTCCAAGATATGGTCAGAAATGTGGATGTTTGCTGATGACGCCACAGTGTTCAGCGTCATTCACAACTCCTCAGATAATAAAGCAGTCTATGCTCGCATGCAACATCACCTGGATGACGTTCAGGCTTGGGCTGATAAGTTGCACGTAACATTCGCGCCACAGAAGTGCCAGACAATGACTAGCTCCAACAAGCGAGAGTCTAACCAACTCCCCTTGACATTCAACGGCATTACCATCGCCGAATCCCCCACCATCAATATCCTGGGGGTCACCATTGACAAGAAACTTAACTGGAAAAGACACATAAATACTGTGGCAACAAGAGCAGGCCAGAGCCTAGGTATTCTGCGATGCGTGTCTCACCTCCTGACTCCTTAAAGCCTTCCCAGCATCTACAAGGCACAAGTAAGGCGTGTGATGGAATGCTCTCCACTTGCCTGGATAAGTGCAGCTGCAACAACACTCAAGAACCTCGACACCATCCAGGACAAAGCAGCCCGCTTGATTGGCACCCCATCCACCACCTTAAACATTAATTCCCTTCACCACTGGCTACCGTTGCTGCAGTGTGTACGACCTACAAGATGCACTGTAACAACTCGCCCCGTCTTCTTCGGCAGCACCTCCCAAACCCGCGACCTCTTCCAGCTAGAAGGAGAAGGGCAGCAGTCGCATGGGAACACCACCACCTCCAAGTTCCCCTCCAAGTCACATACCATCCTGACTTAGAAGTATATTGCCGATCCTTCATGTTCGCTGGTTCAAAATCCTGGAACTCCCTACCTAACCGCGCTGTGGGAGTACCATCACCACACGGACTGCAACGGTTCAAGAAGGCGGCTCACCACCACCTTCTCAAGGGCAACTAGGGATGGGAAATAATGCTGGCCTCGCCAGCGGCGCCCAGATCCCATATCCGAATAAAAATAAATCATATTTTTAATGGCATCATTACGACACAGAAGGAGGCCTTTCGTCCCATTCTGCCCGTGCCAGTCGCAAAAGAGCTTCCCAACCGAATCCACCTTCCAGCACTAAGTCCGTAGCCCTGTAGGTTATTGGTCCTTCTTATCCAATCTATGTAGGCCCCTCCTAATTTTATACATCTAAATTAAACCTGCCCTCGGCCTCCTCTGTTCCAAGGAAATAAACCCCAGCCTCTCCAAACTTTCCTCATAGCTAAAGTTACCCAGTCCTAGCAATTTACTCGTATATCTCCTCTGCACCCTCTCCAGTGCAGTTACATCCTTCCTGTAACGTGGTGACCAGAAATGCACGCAATACTCAAGCTGTGGTCTAAACATTGTTGTATATGATTCGAGCATATCTTCCCTGCTCTTATATTCTATGCCTTGGCTAATAAGGGAAAGCATTCCCTAAGTCATTTTAACTACTTTATCGACCTCTCCTGCCACTTTTAAGGATCTGTAGACATACGCGCCAAGGTCCCCCTGTTCCTCCACACCTCTCTGTATCCTCCCATTAATTGTGTATTCCCTAGCCTTGTTGCCCTTCCCCAAATGCATTACCTCACAGTTTTCCGGATTGAATTCAATTTGCCACTTTTCAGCCCAACTGACCAGTTCATTGATATCTCCTTGCAGTCTAAAGCTTTCCTCCTGACTGTCAACCACACGGCCAATATTTATATCATCTGCAAATTTATTTATCATTCCCCCTACATTTAAGTCTAAATCGTTAAAAAATACTACACAAATTAAGGGACCGAATACCGAGCCCTGTGGAACCCCACTGGAAACAGCCTTCGAATCGTAAAAACTCACCTCAACTATTATCCTTGGCTTCCTGCCACTGAGCCAATTGTGGATCCAGTTTGCCACTCTCCCTTGGATCCCATGAGCTTTTACCTTTTTGTTCAGCCTGCCATGTGGGACCTTGTCAGAAGCCTTGCTAAAATCCATGTTGACTATATAAATCGCAATGCCGTCATCGAACTTCTTACCTCCTCAAAGAATTCAACCAAGTCATTCAAACACAACATTCCCTTAACAAAATCATACTTACTCTCCTTGATAAGCTGTGTTTTTCTAAATATAGGTTTATACTGACCCTCAGAATTGATTCCAGTAATGTTCCCACCACCGAGTTTAAACTAACTGGCCTATAATTGCTCGGTTTATCCCTTTATCCCTTTTTCAACACTGGTACAGCGTTAGCGGTTCTCCAATACTCTGGCACCAATTTTGTAGCGAGCGGGAATTGGAAAATGATGGTCAGAGCCTCCGCAATTTCCTCCCTTGCTTCTTTTAATAGCCTCGGATATATTTAATCCGGCCCTGGTGATTTAGCGACTTTCAAGAATGCTATACCCCTTAATAATTCCTCTCTTACTACGTTTCACCAGCTTCTTCCTTAACTTCAATGTCGGTATCGTCCCCCTATTTTGTAAAGACAGCTGCAAAGTATTCATTAAGCAACTTACCCACTTCCTCCACCTCCAGACATGGATCACCATTTTGCTCCGTGATAGGCCCTACTCTTTCTTTAGTTATCGACTACCTTTATGTAATTATAAAAGATCTTTGGATTTTCTTTGATTCTACTTGCCAGTGTTTTTTATGCTCTCTTTTTGCTTCCCTAATTTCCTGCTTAATTTCATCCCGACACTTTCTATACTCTTCTCGGATTTCTGCGGTATTGAGCTCACGAAATCTGATAAAGGCTTCCCTTTTTTGCCTTTTCTTCCCTGTATGCACCTTGTCATCCAGGGGGCTCTACATTTGGCAGTTCTACCCTTTTTCCTTGTGGGATCATATTTCCTCAAAACTCCTTGTAACTCCTTCTTGAACACCTCCCACTGCTCTGACACTGATTTACATTCAAGTAACTGTTGTCATTCCACTTTTGCTAAATCATTTCTCAATCTAGTAAAATTGGCCTTCCCTCAATTTAGAACACTTACTCCTGTATTTTTTCCTCCTTATCTATAATTATGCTAATACTTACTGAATTATGATATCTATCACAGAAATGCTGTCTCACTGATACTCCTTCCACCTGCCCAGCTTCATAACCAAAAACTTTCGAAAACTGCTCCCCCTCTTGTTGGGCTTGCTACGTATTGGCTAAAAAAATCTCCAGAATGCAATTTAGGAATTCTGTGCCCTCTCTACCATTTACACTGTTAGTATCCCAGTTAATATTGGGGTAGTTGAAATCCCCCACTATTACTGTCCTATTGTTTTTGCACGTGTCAGAAATTTGCCAATAAATTTACTCTTCTATCTCCCTCGGACTGTTTGGGGGTCTATACTACACTCCCAGCAGTGGGATTGCCCCTTTTTTGTTCTTTAGTCAACCCATATAATTGTTGATCCTTCTGACGTAGCAGTTTATTTACCATTTATTTTTGACGCTGTAACACCAAGAACAATCCTTTGCAAACATCCAGAAACACAAAAGTGAACAGAGCATGCCAACAGTAAGAGGCACAAGTAGAACTGATTTGCCTGGGATATTTGGGTCGTATTGACAGGGCTTGTTGGTGTCCGATGGCCTGTGGAGCCGTAGTTCGGACATCCCTGAGTTAGGAGGATCTAAAATCAGCCAGAGATCCACTGATGGATGAAATAAACCCATCAGTACCCCAGCCTCTCATACGTCACATTTCTGGCAGGGTTACTGACACACAAGTCAACCTGCAGAAATTAAACAAAAAGCAGAACAACACAGATGCTGGAACACTGAAATAAACCTGAAAACATTGGAAACACTCAGCAGGTCTGCCAGCATCTGCGGAGCGATCAGACCCGTTCAAGTTTTGGGTGTGGCCCTTCCTTTAAAACGGCAAACAAATAAGATGGTCTTTTGGCTAGAATGCGAAACTCACAACGAGGATACCTCCACTCAGATCAGTGTCTCGAGTTATGGTTGCAAATTTCAGAGAGGTGATTATTAATACAAGGAAAGATCCCGTTCCACTCAACAGATCTGACGACTGAGGAAGATAATTTGACTATAAAAAAGACGTATTTTTTATAAGATCATGCAGAAAAGGTGCTGCAGATGTGGTCAGGGGAAATTATCAAACTGCAAAGTGAACAAATTGCTTTATTGCCAAAAATCCAAAACTGGGAAGCAAGACTGATCGCTGCACATGCTGGAGGAAGCTACAGGAAGCACTGGTGTCAGCCTGGGAGCAGGCCGTGGCCGTGTTATCAAATGCTGGAGGAAGCCACAGGGAGCACGGATGAGAGCCTGGGAGCAGACCATGGGCCTGTTATCACATGCTGGAGGAAGCTAGAGGGAGCACTGGTGTCAGCCGAGGAGCAGGCCGTGGGCCTGTTATCACAAGCTGGAGGAAGCTACAGGGAGCACTGGTGTCAGCTTGGGAGCATGCCGTGGGCCTGTTATCACATGCTGGAGGAAGCTACAGGGAGCACTGGAGTCTGCCTAGGAGCAGGCCGTGAGCCTCTTATCACATGCTGGAGGAAACTACAGAGAGCACTGGTGTCAGCTTGGGAGCAGGCCGTGGGCCTGTTATCACATGCTGGCGGAACATAAGAACATAAGAACATAAGAAATAGGAGCAGGAGTAGACCAATTGGCCCCTCGAGCCTGCTCCGCCATTCAATAAGATCATGCCTGATCTGATCCTAACCGCCAATCTACTATCACAGAACCATCTCCTGACCCTAACAGAATTGGACACACGAAATAGGAGGAGGATCAGGCTACACGGCCCCTGGGCCCGCTACGCTACCCATAGGGCCATGACCGATCCGAACCTAGACTTATGTCCAAATTCCTGCCCGCTCCCCGTAACCCTTAATACCCTTTACTTCTAGGAAACTGTCTATTTCTGTTTTAAATTTGTGTAATGATGTAGCTTCTACAGCTCTTTGGGGCAGCATATTCCATGGACCTACCACCCTCTGAGTGAAGTAGTTTCTTCTCATCTCAGTTTTGAAAGAGCAGCCCCTTATTCTAAGACTATGCCCCCTAGTTCTAGTTTCACCCATCAGCGGGAACAGCCTCCCTGCATCCACCCGATCCAACCCCTTCACAATCTTATATGTTTCAATAAGATCGCCTCTCATCCTTCTGAACTTCAATGAGTAGAGTCCCAATCTACCCAATCTCTCCTCATATGTCCATCCCCTCATCCCCGGGATTAACCGAGTGAACCTTCTTTGTACTGACTCGAGAGCAAGTATGTATTTTCTTAAGTACGGACACCAAAACTGTATGCAGTATTCCAGGTGCGGTCTCACCAATACCTTGTACAAATGAAGCAATACCTCCCTATTTTTATATTGTATCCACCGAGCAAAGAAAACCAACATTCCATTGGCCTTCTTAATCACTTGCTGCACCTGCATACTAACCTTTTGAGTTTCGTGCACCAGGACCCCCAGATCTCTTTGTACTTCAGTACTTTCCAGTTTCTTGCCATTAAGAAAATAACTTGCTCTACTATTTTTCCTGCCAAAGTGCATAACCTCACACTTTCCAGTATTGTATTCCATCTGCCAAATCTCTGCCCACTTACTTAGTCTGTCTATGTCCCCTTGCAGATTTTTTACGTCCTTCTCACTCATTACTTTCCCTCCCAACTTAGTATCATCTGCAAACTTTAATATATTACACTCGGTCCCCTCCTCCAAATCGTTAATATAGATTGTAAAGAGTTGGGGACCCAGCACTAACCCCTGGGGAAAACCACTAGTTACTGATTGCCAGTCTGATAATGAAACATTTATCCCAACTCTCTGCCTTCTGTTAGATAGCCAATCCTCTATCCATGCCAGAATATTCCCCCCAATCCCGTGATTTTTTATCTTAAGCAATAATATTTTGTGTGGCACCTTGTCAAATGCCTTTTGGAAGTCTAAATACACCACATCCACTGGTTCCCCTTTATCCAACCTGTATGTTACTTCCTCAAAGAACTCCAGCAAATTTGTCAAACATGACTTTCCCTTCATAAAACCATGCTGACTTTGTCCTATTAAATTATGATTATCCAAATGTCCCGTTAATGTTTCCTTAATAATGGACTCCAAAATTTTACATACCACAGATGTTAGGCTAACCGCTCTATAGTTTCCACCCTTCTGTCTACTGCCCTTTTTAAATAAGTGTGTTACTTTAGCAGTTTCCCAGTCTGCCGGGATCTTTGCAGATTCCAGGGAGTTTTGGAAAATCATTACCAATGCATCCACAATCCCTACCGCCACTTCTCTCACGTCCCGAGGATGTAAGCCATCAGGTCCAGGTGATTTATCCGCATTGAGTCCCATTATTTTACCGAATACCACTTCCTTAGTGATTTTGATCGTGTTTAGCTCCTCTCCCCCTATAGCCCCATGTTTGTCCAGTGTTGGGATATTCTTAGTGTCCTCTACTGTAAAGACTGATACAAAATATACATTCAGTGTATTTGCTATCTCCATCTTTCCCACCATTAATTTCCCGGTCTCATCCTCTAAGAGACCAAACTTTACTTTAGCCTCCCTTTTTCTTTTTATATAACTATAAAAACTCTTACTATCTGTTTATATATTTTTTACAAATTTACTTTCATAATCTATCTTCCCTTTCTTAATCAATCATTTTGTTATTTTTTGCTGTCTTTTAAAGTTTTCCCAATCCTCTATCCTGCCACTAGATTTGGCAACCTTAAAAGCCCATGGGGGAAAAATTAGGTCGCGCCCCATTTGGGGCGCAAATATCGTCTGGACGCAAATATTAGCGCCTGGCGCTAATTTACGGCACTGACTGGAAACTTCACTTTTAACGCCCCGGGAGGTGAGTGGAGCGCTAAATCAGGCGCTGCACACCTGTCTTAAGGCGCAAAGGCCAAGGAGTGAGGCGCTAACTCAGAGCGCTGGCGAAGCTCATGTAATGTCAGTCAGCAATGGAACACACACACAATGGCACGGGCCAGTTCTTAAAGGGGATGGTTAATCTTGCTTTCCATCCACATCCTGCTCATTGCAGCCTTGAATCTCGGCCTGGAGAGACTTGCACATCAAATGTGCTGGAAAGAACAATGGAGAGTACCAGGCAAAGAGCTCAGAGTGCAGCTCCCACAGTCTCTGCTAAATCGATACAAGGAATGGCAAATCAAAATGAACCTGCAAAGTGCAGCTCAGTACCCAAAACTCCTTCACACAACGTTGAATCTCTCCAGAAGTCTCTCCCTCTCTCTCTCAGAATGCGTAGTTCAAAAATGCCACCAACAATAAAAGACAGGAAGAAGCACCCTTTAAATAGTGCCCCCCCCCCAGCCCCACAGCGATTGATGGCGTTCCAGTCTTCTGGTCGTTGGATGCGCCAGGCGGTAAGGCAGGGGGCGCCACTCAATTTCCGCTCCGGGGCGCCACAAGGGCGTTGCACCATGGAATGACGTCACAATCTGCGCACGCAGGTGGTCGCAGCGGTAAAGTTTAGCGCCGCCGCACAATGTCCAGTTAAGTTCCCGAGCGGCGCAAACATCGCTGCGCCCGGGCGTTAGCGGCTTTGCGCCCCATTAGCGCCCTCTTAAGGCGCTAACGGGAGGCGCAACCAACTGAATTTTTACCCCCTTGTTTTTAGTCGAATACTATCCTTAATTTCTTTACTTAGCCACGGATGACTGTCTTTTCTTTTACACCCTTTTCTTCTCAGTGGAATATATTTTTTTTGGAAGTTGTAAAATAACTCCTTAAATGTACAACACTGATCATGTATCCTCTTACCCTTTAATCTATTTTCCCAATCCACTCTACTAAATTCCGCTCGCATACCCTCAAAGTCTCCTTTATTCAAGCTTAGCACGCTTGTTTGAGATCCAACCTTCTCACCCTCTAATTGAATATAGAATTCAACCATGTTATGATCACTCATTCCAAGGGGATTCTTTACCAGGAAATTTTTAATTAATCCTGTCTCTTTACACAGGACCAGATCTAAGTTTGCTTGCCCCCTGGTCGGATCAGTTGCAGACTGCTCAAGAAACCCCTCCTTAATACACTCAATCAACTCATCCTCAAGGCAGCCCTGCCCAATTTGATTTGTCCAATTAATATGATAGTTAAAATCCCCCATAATTATAGATGTTCCTTTATTACAAATCTTACCTATTTCCTGATTGATACTCCGACCAACAGAGTTGCAACTGTTCGGAGGCCTATAGACTACGCCCACTAGTGCTTTTTTCCCCTTATTATTCCTTATCTCCACCCAAACTCTTTCATTATCCTGATCTTCTGACCAAATATCATTTATCTGCATTACAGTGATTCCTTCCTTTATGAACATAGCCACCCCACCTCCCCTTCCTTCCTGCCTATCCTTCCTGATCGTTAAATAACCTGGTATGTTTAATTCCCAGGCATTGTTACCCTGCAGCCATGTTTCTGTAATGGCAACAAGATCATACCCATATGTAGTTATTTGTGCCATTAACTCGTCTATTTTGTTACGAATGCTACGTGCATTCAGATAGCGAACTTTCAAATATGTTTTGTGACACTTAGTTCCTGCTTTTGCCCTTTTTATTACTTTACTTTTTACTCCATACCTTCTGCACCTTTCTGACACACTCTGGTTTTTAATTTCCCCACTGCTACCTTAGTCTATGAACTTCTCTGTTGTCATTTTTATTATTTGCTCTCCAGGAACCTCCCCCCAACTAGTTAGTTTAAAGCGCTCTCTACAGCCCTAGTTATATGATCCGTCAGGACTAAAGTCCCAGCACTGGCCAAGTGAAGCCCGTCCCAAAGGAACAGCTCCAGCATGCCCCAGTACTGGTGCCAGTGTCACAGGAAGCAAAACCCATTTCTCCCACATCAGTCTTTGAGCCACTCATTTAACACTCTAATTTTATTTGTCCTAGCTAAATTCGCTCGTGGCTCAGATAATAATCCAGAGATTATTACCCATGAGGTTCTGTTTTTTAATTTGACCCCTAGCTGCTCATACTCCTTTAACAGAACCGGCTTCCTTGTCCTATCTACGTCGTTTGTACCAACAAGGACCACGACAACTTGATCCAACTCCTCCCACTGCAAGTTTCTTTCCAGCCCAGAGGAGATGTCCTTAACCCTGGCACCGGGCAGGTAACACAGCCTTCGGGACTCTCGCTCTCGGCTGCAGTGAACTCTATCTATCTCCCTAATAATACTATCCCCTACCACTACAACATTTCAATTTAATCCCCCCTCTTGAATGGCCCCCCATTCCACGGTGCTGTGGCCAGGTTGCTCATCCTCCCTGCAGTCCCCACTCCTGTCCCCACAGTGAGTAAGATCATCGAACCTGTTGGACGAGAGTAAGGGCTGCGGCTCCTCCAAAACTAACTCCTGGATCCCCGTACCTGCCTCACTCATAGTCACACCGTCCTGTCCCTGACCATGGGCTACATCTGAATTAATTAACTTCATAGGTGTGACCACCTCCTGAAACACAAAGTCCAGGTATTTCTCCCCCTCCCTAATGTGTCGCAGTGTCTGAAGCTCAGACTCCAGCTCATCAACAGGAAGCTGGAGTTCCTGTAGCAGCAGACACTTGTCACAGATGTAATCACCGTGAGCCTCAATGGGGTCCAGCGGCTCCCACATCTCGCAACAGTAACACATCACCTGTTCCATTCTATATAATTAATTATTTTTTTATTGTTAGTTATGGACACTCTCTGCCCGATTATAGATGCTAGTATCCCCTCTAATTAATTGGATTTCATTTAAATCAATCCCTCTAAATTAGACCAGTTAAATGGGTTACCAACAATCACTCTGCACCAGAAAGGCCTTATTAACTACAACCCACAGACTTTAAGTTTAAAAAGAGAGAATTACTCACCAACCAATTAATTACCTGCTTTCTGGTGACGTCACACCTCGATTATTTTTACCTCTCCCCTCCCTCCGAGTTCGGAGACTGGTCCCGCCTTACCTGGTCTCCAGAGCCTTTTAAACCCTTTGCCGCCGCCTCGCCTCACGCAGGTCCGCCGCCGCACCAGGAAGCTGACAAAGATGGAATAAGGAAGGCACGCCTCCCTCCCCGTCCTCCCTCACTCACCAAACTCGCAGCTTAGCACTCTGTTCCTATCTGCTGCAGGGAGCACTGATGAGAGCTTGGGAGCCGGCCGTGGGCCAGTTATCACATGCTGGAGGAAGCTAGAGGAAGCGCTGATGTCAGACTGGGAGCAGGCTTTGGGCCTGTTATCACATGCTGGAGCAAGCTACAGGGAGCGCTGGTGTCAGCCTGGGAGCAGGCCGTGGACCTGTTATCTTAGCAGCACACCAGGAAAGATAGGTTTTCAATTAACTTTGCAATTGCCTTTTTAGTGCTGATAGGCCTCAAACATTTGGGCAGTAGTGACACAAAGGCTAGGAGGTCGAGGTAGGGGGGGGTGCGCAGAAGCAGTTAATAAGATAGCCAAAAGACACACACTGGCGAAGGGGCTCCACGGCACAGCGGTAGAGAGGAGTGACAAGGAGCGCAGAGAAGTGAACGGACAAACAGAAACAGAACAAAGAATAATGTAGAAAGAGCAGCAGTTAAAGTGACGAAAAACGCAAAGCCAACTAGCTTACTGTTGGAATGCATGTGTGTTAATGCGGCGAGTGTTACAAATAAGTTTGACGTTTCGCAGCCGCAAGTTGTCACATAAGGTTATGAAATAGAGACTATAACGGGGTCCTGGCTTATAAATGGCTATAATTGGAAACTGTCTTGCATCGCAGGTTACTAAGGGAAGTTGGGGTGGAGATAGTGGAAGGGCTTGCTTAGTCTTGAAATCTTTCCCAGATGCGGGGGAGGTGCTAAAGGATTGGAAAGTGGTAAATGTGACATCCTTGTTCAAGAAAGGGTGTAAGGAAAATCCTAGGAACTACAGGCCGGTCAGTTTAACATCAGTGGTGGGTAAGATTTTAGAAACAATAATCAGGGAAAAATTTTACAGGTACTTGGAGAGGTTAAGTTATCTAAGGAGAGCCAGCACGGATTTATAAAAGGCAGATTGTGTTTGACTAATTTATGGAATTTTTTGATAAAGTAACAGAGGAGGTTGATGTAGGGAATGTAGCGAATGATGTCTATATGGATTTTAAGAAAGCGTTTGGGACAAAATACCTCAGAAAATGCTGGTTAACAACATTTAGGCTCATGGAATAGTAGGGTCAGTGACAGCTTGGATAAGAAATTGGCTTATGGACAGAAATCAGCGAGTTAAGATAAATGGTTGTTTTTCAGACTGGAGGATGGTAGACAGTGGTGTTCCCCAAGTGTCAGTGCTAGGACCGCTGCTTTTTTTTGATATATATATAAATGATTTGGATATTGGAATACAGAGTAACAAATCCAAATTTGCCGATTATACCAAACTTGGAGGTGTGGAGAATTCAAATCGACTGCATCACGACATAGATAGGCTAGCAGAATGGGCAGACAAGTGGCAAATGGAATTTAATGCAGATAAGTATGAGGCGATGCATTTTGGCTGAAGTGATAGTGAGAGCCAATAAAGAGTTAATGATAACCATAAAAATAGTGTGCAGGGAGAGAGCGACCGGGGGGGGTTAATTTGCATAGATCTTTGAAGGTGGCAGGTCATATTGAGAGAGCAGTGATCAAAGCATATGGGATCTTGGGTTTCATAAACAGAGCTATTAAGTACAAAAGCAGGGAAGTTATGCTGAACATTCATAAAGCTCTCGTTAGGCTACAACTAGAGCATTGCGTTCAGTCCTGGTCACCACACTTTAGGAAGGATGTGAAGGTCCTTGAGAGGGTGCAGAGGATATATACAAACATGTTTCCAGGGATGAGGGATTTTAGCTACAAGGTTAGATTGGAGAAGCTGAGGTTGTTCTTCTTGGAGCAAAGGAGACTGAGGGGAGGTTTGATAGAAGTGTACGAGATTATGACGGGTATGGATAAGGTAGACAAAGAAAGGCTGTTCCCATTAGCTGATGGTACAAGGACTAGGGGAAACAGATTTAATGTTTTGGGCAAGAGATACATGGGGGATGTGAGGAAGAACTTTATTATGCAGCGAGTGGTAATGACCTGGAATTCGCTGCCGACGAGGGTGGTGGAAGCGTAGACGATCAATGATTTCAGAAGGAAAGCAGCGGCAGCGGCGAAAGGATAAAGAGCGGCCCGAGAGCGGAGCTGAATTAAAACAGCGGCAGCAGCGAGAGCATAAAGGGCGGCCTGAGAGCGGTGCTGAATTAAAACAGCGGCAGCGGCGCGAGGATAAAGAGCGGCCCGAGAGCGGACCTGAGTTAAAGCAGTGACAGCGGCGACAGGATAAAGAGCGGCCCGAGAGCGGACCTGAGTTAAAGCAGTGACAGCGGCGACAGGATAAAGAGCGGCCCGAGAGCGGAGCTGAATTAAAGCAGTGACAGCGGCGCGAGGATAAAGAGCGGCCCGAGAGCGGAGCTGAATTAAAGCAGTGACAGCGGCGAGAGGATAAAGAGCGGCCCGGGAGCGGTGCTGAATTAAAGCAGTGACAGCGGCGAGAGGATAAAGAGCGGCCCGAGAGCGGACCTGAGTTAAAGCAGTGACAGCGGCGACAGGATAAAGAGCGGCCCGAGAGCGGACCTGAGTTAAAGCAGTGACAGCGGCGACAGGATAAAGAGCGGCCCGAGAGCGGAGCTGAATTAAAGCAGTGACAGCGGCGAGAGGATAAAGAGCGGCCCGGGAGCGGTGCTGAATTAAAGCAGTGACAGCGGCGAGAGGATAAAGAGCGGCCCGAGAGCGGACCTGAGTTAAAGCAGTGACAGCGGCGAGAGGATAAAGAGCGGCCCGGGAGCGGTGCTGAATTAAAGCAGTGACAGCGGCGAGAGGATAAAGAGCGGCCCGAGAGCGGACCTGAGTTAAAGCAGTGACAGCGGCGAGAGGATAAAGAGCGGCCCGGGAGCGGTGCTGAATTAAAGCAGTGACAGCGGCGAGAGGATAAAGAGCGGCCCGAGAGCGGTGCTGAATTAAAGCAGTGACAGCGGCGAGAGGATAAAGAGCGGCCCGAGAGCGGACCTGAGTTAAAGCAGTGACAGCGGCGAGAGGATAAAGAGCGGCCCGGGAGCGGTGCTGAATTAAAGCAGTGACAGCGGCGAGAGGATAAAGAGCGGCCCGAGAGCGGACCTGAGTTAAAGCAGTGACAGCGGCGAGAGGATAAAGAGCGGCCCGGGAGCGGTGCTGAATTAAAGCAGTGACAGCGGCGAGAGGATAAAGAGCGGCCCGGGAGCGGAGCTGAATTAAAGCAGTGACAGCGGCGAGAGGATAAGAGCGGCCCGAGAGCGGAGCTGAATTAAAGCAGTGACAGCGGCGAGAGGATAAGAGCGGCCCGAGAGCGGAGCTGAGTTAAAGCAGTGACAGCGGCGAGAGGATAAAGAGCGGCCCGGGAGCGGAGCTGAATTAAAGCAGTGACAGCGGCGAGAGGATAAAGAGCGGCCCGGGAGCGGAGCTGAGTTAAAGCAGCGCGAGGCTCCGGTTCAAAACAACATCAAATGTGACGTCACAGGAGAGCTGGTAGGTGATTGGTTGGTGAGTATTACAGCTCTTTTTTGCTCTCTGAGTGAGGAAAGGGTGTTAAATTAAGAGCTGAGAAACTGTAAATCGCTAGTACTTATGAACTTAATAACTTAAATTAAACGAAATAATCAAAAATTAATCCTAAAAGATCGATTGAATAAAATGTTTTACCAATTAATTAATAAACAAAACAATGCTAGAAATGGCAGGGTGTGTCGTAACTGCAGCTTGTGGAAGTTTGTGGAGCGCATCGCGATCCCGAGCAATCACATCTGCAGTAAGTGTCTGCATTTCGCGGAAATTCGGCTCAGAATTGTTGAGCTGGAGTACGAGCTGCTGAAATTGCGATGCATCAGGGAGGGGTCAATTACCTGGACACTTTGTTCCAGGAGGCAGGCACACCCTTTAGGTCGAGTAGTACTTTAGAGTTCGTCTGTGGTCAGGGACAGGAGGGTGTGACTGCGAGTCAGGAAGGTATGGGAACCCAGGATGTAGCGATGGAGGAGCCAGAGCCCTGGACCTTGTCTAATGGATGCGAGGTACTTTCTACCTGAGGAAACGGACTGCAGAGAAGATGGGCAAACTGACCACGGCACTGTAGTACAGGGGGCCATCCAAGTGCAGGGAGAAGTAAGGGAATTGGTAGTAGTAGGGGAAAATATAGTCAGGGAGATAGATACTGTTCTCTGCCGCCGTGAAAAAGAGTCCCGAAGGCAGTGTTCCCTGCCCGGTGCCAGGGTTAAGGATATCTCCTCGTGGCTGGAGAAGAACATGGAGTGGAAGGAGGAGGATCCAGTTGTCATGGTTCATGTAGAAACCAATGATGCAGGTAGAACTAAGAATGAGGTTCTGCTGAGGGAGTTTGAGGACCAAGTTCTAAATTAATAAGCACAACCTCAACGGTAATAATCTCTGGATTACTACCTGAGCCACGCGCAAATTGGCACAGGGTCAAGCAGTTCAGAGAGTTAAATGCGTGGCTCAAAGAGTGGTGTGGGAAAATGAGTTTTCTATTCATGGGGCACTGGCACCAGTACCGGGGAAAGATGGAACTGTTCCATAGGGACGGGCTCCACTTAAACCGAGCAAGGACCAGCGTCCTGGCGAAGTGAATAACTAGGGCTGTAGATAGGGCTTTAAACTAAATAATGGGAGAGGGGTCAGGTGAGAGGCAATTTCGAAATGCAAAGAGAAAGCTCAGGGCAATAGAGCAGTTTAGCGATTTGGGTAAAAATAAGTAGAGTGTGACAGGAAGGGTCAGAGAGTTTAATGGTAGCAGTGCAGCAGAGAATAAGGCCAAAGCAGGGAATAATGTTAAGAAAATTAAATTAAATGCTCTTTATCTGAATGCACGAAGCATTCGTAACAAGATAGATGTATTAGTGGCGCAAACAGAGATAAATGGGTTTGATCTAATAGCCATTACAGATACATGATTGCAAGGTGGCCAAGGTGGGGAACTAAATGTTCCAGGTTACTTGACATTTCGAAAAGACAGGCAGAATGTAAAAGAAGGAGGAGTAGCCCTGATAATAAAGGATGACATAAGGACAGTAGTGAGAAAGGATCTCAGCTCCGAAGATCAGGAAGTAGAATCAGCATGGGTGGGGATAAGGAAAACATGGAGCAGAAAACATTGGTAGGAGTATATAGGACCCCGAACAGTAACTATACCGTTGTACAGAATATTAATCAAGAAATACTTGGAGCTTGCAACAAAGGTAATGCAATAAACTTGGGGGACTTCAATCTTCATATCGACTGTACAAATCAAATTGGTAAAGGTAGTCTGGAGAATGAGTTTTTGGAATGCATTCGGGACAGTTTCCTAGAACAATATTTTATGGAAACAAACAGATAACAGGTTATTTTATATCTTGTGTTCTATAATGAGACAGGGTTAATTAGCAATCTCATAATAAAGGATCCTCTGGTGCAGAGTGGTCATAATATGATAGAATTTCACGATAATTTTGAAAGTGACTTGCCCAAGTGCGAAACTAGAGTCTTAAACTTAAATAAAGCCAATTACATAAGTATGAGGGGCGAGTTAGCTAAGGGAGATTGGAAAAATAGATTAAAAGGTATGGCGGTAGATAAGCAGTGGCTAGCATTTAAAGAAATATGTCATAATGCTCAACAAAAATGCATTTCATTGAGAAACAACAATTCCACGGGAAAAGTAATCCAACCGTGGCTAACTAAAGCAGTTAAGGATAGCATTAGATTGAACGAAGAATCTAATAATGTAGCAAAAATAAAAATAACCCTGAGGATTGGGAGAGTTTCAGAAACCAGCAAAGTTTGAACATTGATTGATTAAAAGGGAAAACATAGAATATGAGAAATAATTAGCAGGAAATATAAAAGCAGAGTGTAAGAGTTTCAAAAGTATGTAAAAAGGAAAAGAGAAGCAAAAGTAAACATTGGTCACTGTAAGGCGTATCTTAATCGCTCCCACACCCCTCCGGTTCCTAGACTTTGGACTTATTTAGGGGTTGTGAACAAAATTGCAGTAAACAGGTTGATGAAAGAATTTTACTTTATTAAAAGAAAAAGGTAACAAACTTGAAACACACTTATTACTTAAACACAGATTCGGGGAACACACGGTACAAGCGAGGGAAATGGCAATATATCAAGCAAAACCTTATCCCTCCCAAAGATCCCACTGTCTGGCTAGGTTTTTGGTTTCAGGAGATCAGGGATAATGCTCACCAACGAATCCTTGAAAGGTTATTAGAGTCTTTTGCTTAAAAGACTCCGTAAGGCCCTTGTTGCTGCGAGGTGTCCGATGGTCACTGAGGCAGTCGCTCTGGTTTCTTCTTGCGTGCTGGTCTGTTTTCTGGCCTTCTTCCTCGTGGCTTGTGGTAGGTTTTGCTGGAGCAGGGAAGAGCTGTGTTCGCGTGTTCCTTTTGGTTGCAAATGAACCTTGCTTAGTCCAATTGATAAGTTTTGGCGGGCTTGCCAGTTCCGATGGCTTTTGCTCAGTGTTAAACATGTCTTGATCGTTTTCCGATTTAAACACAGCCTTATCTACGCGCCAAATCTCCCGCTATTGTCCTAGGTCTTTTGGTGGGCTTTTAAATCTGTTCTGTGGATACCTGGTTGACTGTTTTTTTTTGATGGGATAATGGCTATGAAACAGTGTGCTGGAAGTTTTATTATCAGGAATCGTTTTTAGATTTCCAGCATCTTGTTTGCCCCTGGGGATTCATATTTGAATGTGTTTGTGAGTTTTTGCATTGGCTCTTGCAGCTTGGTAGGATTTGTAGTGTAAACAATTCCCAGACAGCTTGATCTGTTCACTGCCTGGCCACGCCCCTCGCAGCTTGTGTCCGTGAAATGTGTCTCTCCCAACATTTAGATTCAAAAAGTCAGTTTCCTCAGGTTTTTTTCTTCCCTGATCTTTAGGTTTTTACATCAAATCACTTCATCTAGGCCCCATCATCCCAAGTTTTTATGAAAAGTCCAAAAATCACTTCCTTTAGGGCTCTGTTCGCGTTTCTGGGGGATTTTGCGAAGCCTACAAGATCAGCAAACTGAGCGCAGTCCGGGAACGGATCCTGATCACACCCTGCTCTGATGACACCACTGTGCTAGAACAACAGCACAAGCCACATATGTAGCCTGGGCCCTTCCTACTCTGTGGGGCTCAGTAACACACTGCTTGAGATGGAGTAACACACCACAGGCCGGGGATGGAGCCTGGGCTCTTCCTAATCTGTGGGGCTCAGTAACACACTGCTTGAGATGGAGTAACACACCACAGGCCGGGGATGGAGCCTGGGCTCTTCCTAATCTGTGGGGCTCAGTAACACACTGCTTGAGATGGAGTAACACACCACAGGCCGGGGATGGAGCCTGGGCTCTTCCTAATCTGTGGGGCTCAGTAACACACTGCTTGAGATGGAGTAACACACCACAGGCCGGGGATGGAGCCTGGGCACTTCCTAATCTGTGGGGCTCAGTAACACACTGCTTGAGATGGAGTAACACACCACATGCCGGGGATGGAGCCTGGGCTTTCCCTGTTCTTTGTGGGGCTCAGTACCACACCGCCTGCAATAAACTAACAGTCCTAAGGAAATGTATGGAACCTGATTTCATTCTGTTGTGTGGGGCTCAGTACCACACCGGGTGAGATCTGCAATCTCTGAACTCAAGCGGAGCCCCTGGGGCGGAGTCATCAGCTGCCTCCCTGCAAGAACAGACATGGCGGACGGACAGAGGCTGTTGTATCAATGTTTTTAAACTGATTTCAATGGCGACCCCCAGCTCTGAATCCCCCAGCAGAGAATTCAAGTAGAGTTTGATATAAATGAGATTCAACATCAGTATCAGAACATTACTCTTTGATTCGGGACTCTGATCTCTCTCCAGCATCTCGCTGCTGAAGATTGAACTTGACATAATTGCAGCTTGGCTCGGGATCAGTGCGGCTCAGCGAGACTTCGGCCCGTCTCTCCCTTCACAACCCATCAGTGCCAAGAAAAGAACGGGGAATTTTACACATGTGTTTTGTTCTGTAAGTTTATTTGAACCTTTCAGTGCATTTCACGCTGTGTCCAACACGGTGAGGTCCCCTTGGTGTATCAGATTTGTATCTTTATCCACACTCCAGCTTTACATTAACACAACCTGAGCTCCGAGATCTGGTCCGGTCTCATTGCCCCGAAAGTGAGGATTGAGCGGGAGGGGCAATGCCACCCGGGTTTAGATTTTCCTCCAAGCGGCTGATAGAACATTTAATTTACTGTGAAGCCCAAATAGCTCAGTTGGGCGAGCGTTAAACTGAATATCTAAAGATCCCGGGGTTTTTGGTTAGTTTGTATCTCCTTCACTATAAGAGGATAGAATCAGAAGAAGTTTGTTGCTCGTGAACCCGCTTCCACCAAATGAATGGAATTGAAATCACATCTGATGCCGCTCGATCCGGCTCCAGCCGCCCGCTGCGAGTTCGAATCCAGTCGGGGTCCCGCCGCCTGGTTTTATATCGGGACAGTGTTTGAGGGAGGGGCTGTTCAGCGGTGGTGCGATAATAAATTTTAGGATGAGGTTTGTGAGATTAAAGAGCTCCTTTTCTGTAACTTGCGATTGACACTCTGCCCAGTTGTATATACGAACAGTTGACAATGTTTAAGCGATGTGGTGTGTTCAATGTTTGTGCAGTAACTCGGTCACCCAGTGTGAGCCTGAAAGACAATCCCCCAGCCTGGGCTCGAATCTTTCAAACAGGCACTTTGTGCCCGGTTAGCTCAATTGGTGAGAACGTGATACTCAAGTAAATCAAAGCCGCGGGTTTGATCCCCGTAAAGGCCATCAGAATTTGTTCATCCTTTTAAGCTTTTTCGAAAAACTTAAAATACAACCTTTATAAAGAAACAAATCCACACAGAAACTCACGGGGGATTTATTTCGAAAAACATCCATTGCAACTTTGTCACCGTGGCGGAGAGACACATCTTTCTGTTCATTTGTGTTTCTGGGTTTGCTGATGAACGTTGAACTGCGGCTGTTCCAGTTAATGTTCACAAGCGGGTGAGAGACAGACAGAGCGGCTCTGACCCCGCGAGATGGGCAAAAGGCTTCAGTTCAGGAGTAAATGCATTAATGAAATGTTCACCCGGCCCCGAGAGAGACAACGTCCAGAGAAAAACACAGAAGGAAATAGATCAATCTAAAAGGTTATAAATATTTCCCATGCTTGATGTCTCTCTATTCAATCGCCAACCACTCAGTGCCGGAGAAAGAATTCCAGTTTAAATCGTTCAGTTCGAGAATGGCAGCGGAAGGAAACTCAAATGAATTGAAAAATCCCGGGATTGAATCAGGGACCATTATTAAATCTGTAGAGAGAAAAACAGAGTTAACATTTCAGGTCGATGACCGTTCGTCTGACGTTAACTGTTTCTCTCTCTACAGATGCTGCCTGATCTGCTGAAAATTTCCAGTATTTTGCTTTTGTACCTTTATAAATCTTCAAGTCGCTCATCCCAACTGAGCTATTACGGCTACGGAGCAACCTACAGTGCGTCGTCCTCTCGGAAGGAAAGGGAAGGGTTTGTGTCATGAATCCGCTGCGTTTGCATCAAGCATCTAATTCACCTGCAGGCTGGAGGAGCAGAGGAAGCTGGAGGGAAAGAAGTGATCGGAGCAGAAGGTGAAGCCATTTGAAACTGGCAGAATCGTGTGTCTGACTGTTGTTTCAAGTGATACAGGACAGCCCTGCGTGGATTGGCAGTTTTCCCAGGACCTGCATTGTTCGTTGCTGCATTTTAGACATGGAAACATGTACATCAGGAGCTTGTTGTAATATTTCACCTCACTGTACATTTCAAGTGGATGCCGACCCGCACTAGGTGCTCTGGTTGCGCGAAAATTTATTTTGTGTTCTTACCTAAAATGTCATTTTGTACAAACAGTTTGCCTGGCGCGAAAGAGTTAAAAAGGGGACAAAGAGTGAAATGGACGGGGTTGCTGCGGCGTGTGAAATATGGTGACGATCTATGGTTATTATCCGAGGCGACCCTGCAGGATCCTTCAAAGATCTCCCGCGGATCCACTGAAACCAGTCGAATGTGCAGCTTTGAGCGGGGCATTCTGCACCGTCAGGGCAGGAAACGGGAGTGAGGGAGGGGCACTGTCGGTATCTGTGCTGAGTTTGAGTCTGTGGAGAATTGTACAGAGAAAATATACGGGTTCTTTGATATTTTTAACTTTATTGATATTTAACCACAAAATGAGTTCGTCCATTTTTTTATATTAATTCAATTTTAATGGGGAAGGTTTTACAAATTGTTTCCGCCTGGTTGCGAACTGGGGACCTTTCGCGTGTTAGGCGAACGTGATAACCACTACACTACGGAAACTCTGCCGGGTTCGACTGCAGGAAGAACATCACAGAAGAGAACTGCGATTTGCAAATGCAGGTCTGGGATTAAATCGGCCAACAAAAGCCTGACAGAACCTTATTACTGATACTTTTACCAATCACTTTAATATGTGTTTTCTGGTTAGCAACAATTCTGCCACTGGAAAATGTTCTCCTTATTTACTTTATTAAAACTCTTCATGATATTGAACACGTCTACAAAATCTCCCCTTATCTTCTCTGCTCTGAGGAGAACAACCTCTTCTTCTCTACTACTCCACGTCACTGAAGTCTCGCATCCGTCCTAAAGCGGAGTGCCCGAATTGCACACAATACTCCAAAGGTTTGGCATAACTTCCTTCCTTTTGCCCTCATTGCCTCTGTTTATAAAGCCAAAGATCCCGTTAGCTTTTCTTAAGACAAGACAAAATGCTGCTGATGCTGGAAGTTTGAAATAAAAACAGAATTTACTGGAAATACTCAGCAGCTGTGAATGGTAGGTGAGTTGGAGAAATAAATTTGGCCTCAAATTAGAGCATACGGGTTCTATGGTGTAATGATGAGCACTCTAGACTTTGAATCTCGCGATACTGAGTTCAAATCTCGTTGAACGTGGTTCCTTCTTGTCCCAGCTGTTGTACCATTTGGGGCAAACAAACAAACGTCATTTGGTTGGCTGCTCAGCAGCGGCAAAGTGCAGACGCTGAAGGTTTGGATGAGAAAAGGCGGGGCCAAAATGGAATGGTGGAGATACAATTGTCCAGTTCTTCCAATATTGCTGCTGGGCGAGGTTTGCAAGTAGCCTTGAGGGGGCAGCGATGTATTGCCATTGCAGTGCTGGTCCCCGCCACAAACTCCGCCCCCGAGCCACCGACTTCATCCCTATCACTGGCCACGGAGGCTGAACCAGACAGCTTGCAACCTTGGTGCCGTGTTTGTCCCCGAGATGAGCTTCCGACCAAGACGGTCTACTTCCACCTCCGGAACATCGCCCGACTCCGCCTCTGCCTCAGCTGATCTGCCGCTGAAACACTCATCCTTGCCTTTGTCACCTCTAGACTTGACCATTCTAATGTACTCCTGGAAAGCCTCCCATCTTCCTCCCTCCATAAACTTGAGCACTTTCAATCCTCTGCTGCCCGTATCCTAACTCGCGCCATGTCTCTTTCACCCATCAGCCCGGTTCTCACTCACCTACATTGGCTCCCAATCAGGCGACAACCCAATTTTCAAATTCTCTTCCTTGTTTTCAAATCCCTCCATGGACTTGCCCTCCCTATCTCTGTAACCTTCTCCAGCCCTACACCTTTTCTGATCTCTTCGCTCCTCCAATTCTGGGCTCTTACACATCCCCGATTTTAATCCCTCCACCATCTGCCTTTTTGGGATTGTGAACTCAGGTCTCCAGATCATCATGATGTCGGTGGTTGAGGAGAGGAACAGAGTTTCTCCCCACCATTCCAGTTTTCCTCTGGAAAAAAGTCGTGTTACATAATCACTGTGCCGCCAAACCCCATAATTAATTGTTTGAAGAATCATTAATGAGCAGCGCAGAGTCTGAGCCAGGAAGAATCAGAACAGTGAATTCAATGTCAAATCAGGCACAGAAAGCGGAATAAAGAGACGAAAATAAAGATTGATTAAGTGTGAGAAAAAAGAAATAGAAAAAAAGTAAAAACATTTTTTAATTTAAAACATCTTCAACAACAATTTATATCTGAAGGAATAGGATTCCACACATATAAAAGTTAATTTTCAGTACCAGAGAGGTAATTTTCAGTAATTAAGACTTATTAAAACAGTTAAAAAGGGTAATTAGACTGAAATGGACGGGGTTGCTGCGTTGTGTGAAATATGGTGGCGATCTATGGTTATTATCCGAGGTGACGCTACAGCATCCTTTAAAGATCACCCGCCGATCCACTGAAACCAGTCGAATGTGCAGCTTTGAGAGGAGCTTTCTGCACCGTCAGGGCAGGAAACGGGAGTGAAGGGCACTGTCGGTATCTGTGTTGATTTTGATTCTGTGAAGAATAGTCCGGGCTCAGATAATATACGGGCTCCATGAGATATTAAATTTTATTCATATTTAATTAAAATATGAATACTTCCATAGTTCATATTTATTGGGGAAGGTTTCTTTCCAGTTTCGAACCGAGGACCTATTTCTCAAACATATTTTTTCCGCCCGGGTTCTAATCAGTCATTGTTCACGTGTGAAGTGAACGTGATAACCGCTACACTGCGGAAACCTCTGCTTTGCTGCGCACCCAGAAATAACTGTTCAGTGAGAAGGTGAAATGCTGAATCCCAAATTCTGGATTAATTTCCTTTCACTAACATTTCTCTGACCGAAACTGCACAAGTGAAAAATGTTCCTTTCAAAGTCATTAAACACTCGAATTTCCGCGTGGCCCCCGAATCTTCTCAATCAGATGCCCCCAGTTTTGCCACTCAATCAATGACCGTTTGCAATTTTCTGCCCCCATCTACACTAATTACTGTGCCACTGTCAAACTTGGTTTACGGTTATCGATCGTAGGATCTGGAATACACTGCCTGAAAGGGTGGTGGAGGCAGATTCAATCGTGGTTTTCAAAAGGGAGTTGCATAAGTAGCTGATTCATCCCACCTGTTGACACACCAGCGCGTTCACACTGACGAGAGACCTTTTAAATGCCCAGACTGCGGAAAGTGCTATAAAAGTTCTGGGGAACTGATGTGTCATCAACGTGTTCACACTGACGAGAGGCCGTTCAGGTGCTCTAACTGTGGGACTGAGTTCAGGCAATCATCTGAACTCACTGTACACCAGCGCACTCACACCGGGGAGAGGCCGTTCACCTGCTCCGAGTGTGGGAAGGGATTCACTTGGTCATCCGACCTGCTTAAACACCAGCGAGTTCACACTGGGGAGAGGCCGTTCACCTGCTCTGAGTGTGGGAAGGGATTCACTCAGTCAGCCAACCTGCTGACACACCAGCGAGTTCACACTGGGGACAGGCCATTCACCTGCTCTGAGTGTGGGAAGAGATTCATTAATAAATCCCACCTGCTGACACACCAGCGAGTTCACAAGTGACTGCAGGTGTTGGATTCTGCTGTTATTGCTGCTGTTAATTACATCCTGAACTGAATCGTGTTCATTCTGACAGCTGGGGTTTGTTTCTGCTGATGTTAATAACCTCTGTAACTGGGCTGGAGTTTAAATTTCTGGATATATGTCAAATAAACCAGCTTTGCTTTAAACACATTGTTGTGGATTTTTGTCGTTCCCACCTGAGTGTTTAGCATCTCCTGGCTGGAGCTCAGAAAGGACAATCTGGGGGGAGGATCGTACGGCGGGAACAGAATACAGCCTGGACACAGTCCTTCAGGGCCACACTGAGAGGGGCAAACGGCACTTTGGTCTTTCTCGTCTCTCTTCACTGAAAGGAAAGTTTCCGGGCAGATTAAGAACATAAGAAAAGATCATAAGAATTAGGAGCAGGAGTAGGTCATACGGCCCCTCGAGCCTGCTCCGCCATTCAATAAGATCATGGCTGATCATCGATCTCAACTCCACTTTCCCACCCGGTCTCCATATCCCTTAATTCCCCTAGAGTCCAAAAATCTATCTATCTCAGCCTTGAATATACTCAAAGACTGAACATTCACAGCCCTCTGGGGCAGAGAATTCCAAAGATTCACAGCCCTCTGAGTGAAGAAATTCCTCCTCATCTCAGTCTTAAATGGCCGACCCCTTATCCTGAGACTATGCCCCCTAGTTCTAGACACTCCAGCCAGGGGAAACAACCTCTCAGCATCTACCCTGTCAATCCCCTTCAGAATCTTGTATGTTTCAATGAGATCACCTCTCATTCTTCTAAACTCCAGAGAGTATAGGCCCATTCTACACAATCTCTCCTCATAGGACAGCCCTCTCATCCCAGGAATCAATCTCCTGAACCTTCATTGCACCGCCTCCAAGGCATGTATATCCTTCCTTAGATAAGGAGACCAAAACTGTGCACAGTACTCCAGGTGTGGTCTCACCAAGGCCCTGTACAATTGTAGCAAGACTTCCTTACTCTTATACTCCAACCCCTTGCAATAAAGGCCAACATGCCATTTGCCTTCCTTATTGCTTGCTGTACCTGCATGCTAACTCTGTGTTTCTTGCACGAGGACACCCAAATCTCTCTGAACACCAACATTTGAAAGTTTCTCATCATTTAAAAAATATTCTGTTTTTCTATTCTTCCCACCAAAGTGAATAACCTCACATTTCCCTACATTATACTCCATCTGCCACCTTACTGCACACTCACTTAGTCTATCTATATCCCTTTGCAGACCTATATCCCTTTAATCTTGAGGCCTGTAAGGAATGTGTCCCAGCCGCTCTCTTCCATGGGTCACAGCTCCTGGACACGGAACAGAAGGCTCCTTTACAACTGTGTTTAGAGTCAGGAAGAACAACGGTGAATGCTGGAAACGTGCTGTCAAATCAGAGATTGGTGTCAAACTGCGATCTGTTCCTGACTGAAAGTGAAACGGCAGGGTTAAGTTTCCAGTCTAAAAATGACTGGTAATTATTCCACGATGATTTAATATGTGTGTGTGAGACAGTCCTGAGTCTACCATTTTAATGCAGGTGTTAGCTCATTTAAAATAAACCCGTTTAAAATAAATTGGTTAAAGTCGGCATTAAAATAGCAGAGGGAGGAGTTCACAGGAGCCTGTTAACTGCTGGTACAATTATACAACAGACATTTGATCTCCAGATAAAGAAGGACCTGCAGCGTGTTTCCAGGAATTCCCTGTTTTATTGATGTGCGTGTTAGACACCAGGATAACTAAAAATACACGACCCAGAACATCCACGGGGTGCGATCCCGACAGTTACTCTGGGATCACTCCCGCTGTGGAACTCCAGCACTGACCCTGCTGAAGGTTGTAGGCTCAGGGAGTGGGGCCTCCAGGAGTGGACTGTGAGAAAGCTGGGTTTCAGTATCCTGACACATATATGGTGTTAGATTCGAATTTTTTGGAGCAAAACCAAACGGAGACGGAACTGAAGACAAAGTAAAAGTTTATTAGAAACCAGCCAGAAGGCCTTGTGCACAAAGGGAGAGAGGTTGGTCTCCTCAGACCCACACCTAACTCTCAAAGGAAAACCTACATACAAGCATTGATATACCTTTCGATAGGCAACACCCACCAGCTACAAAAGTGGGCGTACACATACAACCAGCGTCGCTACCATTGCTCCCTTATTGGTTAATGATCAGTCACTCAATGTTGGGTTCCGCCCTGAAATGTTCTGTGACATTAAACATAACACATAATTGTTATACATGGGGTTTTCATCTAGTCTTTGGGAGCAAGGTCTACCAGACTCCATCTTATCTCTCAAACGAGGTCATACCACACTTATCTTTCCTTTCCCATGCGGTTGTACCTGACCAACACTTCGTTAATTCTCGAGAAAAGCTTATTGTGGTAAACAATGTCAGCTCCAAAGGGAGATAAGGGGTCTGAGGCCAAGAGAGAAATGGCCGACTCCCTGTGAAGTTCAGTTTCCCTTTTCTCTTCAGAATGCCAGAACATCAACACTGCTTCTGTAGCACTGATAACCACATTCTGGAATGCTTGGAAATCAGTAGAATGGCACCAACAGTCTGGTTGTAAGCAGCTATTCTTATAGTACTAGTTAAAGAAAAGGGTTAATAAATATAATGGACAAGTAGTCCATCGTGCTTTGCAACTATCTAAAGGCTATATGTGTGCCTTTAATATATCTCTCTAAGTGAACTAACTATCCTTTAAACATGATTTCTAATATTACCGCCCTACAGCCTTGATTAATATATATTTAAAGACTAGTGGATTCAGGTTTGTTTCACAGGCCTATTTTGCGATCTCACAGTCCCCCCTTTCAACCCCCAAAAAGGACTCTTGGAGCGGGGTTGAAGAATGTGCTCTCTGCGCTACGTTAGTCTGATAAACCGGTGGGTTTATAGTATTGCAGAACCGCATATAGGTTTTTCCAGCTCAAATTGCGTGAATGATGAAGTTTCCCTGTAACCCCCCCCCCCCCCCTAGTTTGTTCTCTACTTCCTCCCCCCTTTAGGCCTTTGGCTATTCCAGGTAGGCCACACATTTGTTGCATCTGGTCTGGTGTGACTCCTGTCGGGGGGCCCACCCGTCGAGGCACCAGGTATGCATCAGATGAGTAGAGTTAATATTTAGGCCTTCCCCAATTCATCATACGATTCCTTCATCATTCATACACTTGATTTTTCCAACAAACGACCAAAGTCGTCCGAGATACACTTATGAGGAGCAGTGCATGCACGAACAGTTTGAATCATTTGTTTTGCAATTTGTTTTGCCCGAATCCGTTTACATTTCCTGCATGTCATACATAGAAAGCCAGGACAATTACTAACTGCACCACGACTAATACATGTGAAATCAGTCGGATCCATGGATGGATCTGTATATTTAGTCCCCAGTCCCAAATGTCATCCAGCCATGTGGTCACCTTGATCGCGTCAATGTCCTAGGGGGAGTGTTTGCTAGTGCTGTTGGGGAGGGTTTAAACTAAAATGGTAGGGGGTTGGGAACCTGTGCAGGCAAACAGAGGAAAGGGAAGCAAGGATAAAAGCAAAAGACAGGAAGGAGAAAAACAAAAGTAGAAGGCAAAGAACTCAACGGTTTAAATCAAACATGGTCACAGTAAATAATAATTCATATAGGTCTGAGAGCGATAAAAAAACAAGCCTGAAGGCTTTGTGTCTTAATGCAAGGAGCATTCGGAACAAGGTGGATGAATTAGCTGCGCAAATAGAGGTAAATGAATACGATTTGATTGGGATTACAGAAACATGGCTCCAGGGTGGCCAAGGCTGGGAACTCAACATTCAATATTTAGGAAAGATAGGCGAAAAAGAAAGGGAGGTGGATCAGAACATTTCAAAGGCTGTCACATGCAGTACCTGTGGAGGAGTTGGACTAACCGGATCCAAGAAGTGTTAAACCATGTACACAATAACTGCTTTCAAATCTGAAGCAAGAGAGTTCTTTCAAGGGTTGGTTGAAAGGAACTTCAGATGAGTATAAAGTGAGACACTGTAGTTCAGTCTATGACACCCACAAGCCATGTAGTCAAACGGAACCAGCTTGGGGTTCGATGTGGTAGAACGTGAACTAGGTGAAAAGTGATATAATCAAGAGTAAGAAAAGCCCAAAAATGGAACAGTTGGTAACAGAATATCAATAAGTCTCCTCTGATCATGGAGAAATCAAATATTCAATACATTGTGTTTGAAACAAAGCTGCTTTAATCAATATTTATACAGAATATTAATCTCCAGCCCAGGTATAGGGGTTATTAAGATCAGCAAAAACACACTCTGACTGTGTACTAGAGGCGGAAGTATTACCATATTAGATAGGAGCAGACTAAGAAAGTCTACGAAAAATTCAAAAATGGGTTTAGAATGCATGTACGTAAACGCACAAAGTGTGGTGAATAAGGTTGGTGAGCTACAAGCACAATTAGCCGTGCGGCAATATGATGTTGTGGCAATAACGGAAACGTGGCTTAAAAACGGTGAGGACTGGGCACTAAATATTCAAGGGTACAAGGTGTTCAGAAAGGATACTCTCCAACAACCTCACCCCAACTCCTCTTTCACCCCTACTCTCCAACACCCTCACCCCGACTCCTCTTTCATCCTTACTCTCCAACCCCCTCACTCCAACTCCTCTTTCACCCCTACTCTCCAAATCCCCCTCACCCCAACTCCTCTTTCAACCCTACTCTCCAAATCCCCCTCACCCCAACTCCTCTTTCACCCCTACTCTCCAACCCCCTCACCCCAACTCCTCTTTCAACCCTACTCTCCAAATACCCCTCACCCCAACTCCTCTTTCACCCCTACTCTCCAACCCCCTCACCCCAACTCCTCTTTCCTCCTACTCTCCAAGCCCCCTCACCCCAACTCCTCTTTCACCCCTACTCTCCAACCCCCCCTCACCCCAACTCCTCTTTCACCCCTCCTCTCCAACCCCCCTCACCCCAATTCCTCTTTCACCCCTACTCTCCAACCGCCCTCACCCCAACTCCTCTTTCACCCCTACTCTCCAACCCCCCTCACCCCAACTCCTCTTTCACCCTACTCACCAACCCCCTCACCCCAACTCCTCTTTCACCCCTACTCTCCAACCCCCCTCACCCCAACTCCTCTTTCATCCCTACTCTCCAACCCCCCTCACCCCAACTCCTCTTTCACCCCTACTCTCCAACCCCCCTCACCCCAACTCCTCTTTCACCCCTACTCACCAACCCCCTCACCCCAACTCCTCTTTCACCCCTACTCTCCAACCCCCCTCACCCCAACTCCTCTTTCATCCCTACTCTCCAACCCCCCTCACCCCAACTCCTCTTTCCTCCTACTCTCCAACCCCCCTCACCCCAACTCCTCTTTCCTCCTACTCTCCAAGCCCCCTTACCGCAACTCCTCTTTCACCCCTACTCTCCAACCCCCTCTCACCCCAACTCCACAACCCCCCTCACCCCAACTCCTCTTTCCTCCTACTCTCCAACCCCCCTCACCCCAACTCCTCTTTCACCCCTACTCTCCAACCCCCTCACCCCAACTCCTCTTTCACCCCTACTCTCCAACCCCCCCTCACCCCAACTCCTCTTTCACCCCTACTCTCCAACCCCCCTCACCCCAACTCCTTTCACCCCTACTCTCCAACCCCCTCACCCCAACTCCTCTTTCAACCCTACTCTCCAACCCCCCTCACCCCAACTCCTCTTTCACCCCTACTCTCCAACCCCTCACCCCAACTCCTCTTACCCCTACTCTCCAACCCCCCTCACCCCATCTCCTCTTTCACCCCTACTCTCCAACCCCCCTCACCCCAACTCCTCTTTCCTCCTACTCTCCAACCCCCCTCACCCCAACTCCTCTTTCACCCCAACTCTCCAACCCCCTCACCCCAACTCCTCTTTCACCCCTACTCTCCAACCCCCTCACCCCAACTCCTCTTTCACCCCTACTCTCCAACCCCCTCACCCCAACTCCTCTTTCACCCCTACTCTCCAACCTCCTCACTCCAACTCCTCTTTCACCCCTACTCTCCAACCCCCCTCACCCCAACTCCTCTTTCACCCCTACTCTCCAACCCCCTCTCACCCCAACTCCTCTTTCACCCCTACTCTCCAACCCCCTTTCATCTTCCATTGATATTTGGAACCTGTCAGAATTTGAAAGATATTTACAAATGATTTGATTGTTTCTTAGAATTGGGATCTTTCTTCATTCTGTTGCCTTCTGATTGAAATGAAACCGACGGTTTTTACCAGTCGGGATTTGAAAGGTATTTGTCACAGATTGTAGATGTTCTTCGAGTTGGGATCTTTCTCTATTCCATCCACTCAAGGAGTTGGATAACAGACTTTCTCCTGTGAATATAGAGCTGGAGTATTGGGTCGTGATGTGTTCACTTGTTCATCTTCTTGACTCTAAAAATTGAGTCTTGTGGTTTCAGACACCAGATAATCAAGCTCACAACAACAGATTGTCTTTTACTGACTTTATTAACAGCATTGGAATAATACAGACAGAGTATAGTTACCCGTCCGGAGACAGGGATAATACAGTGGATTCAGAGCTCTCTTCTCCCCAGGTCTGTTATAACAAGCTGCGGCTACACTGGCGAGAGTTATACTGAACTTGTTTACTGCATTCGTGATCTGGCCCTGCTCAAAGCTGAGATATCTGTGCATTGTTCCGACTGTCACCACAAGGCTGTGTCACTATCACACAGACACCGTTTCCATGTTTCACATCTCCATCCACAGACCATCTCTTCACACATCCCCTTCCGTTTTCCAATCTGCCGGGACCTTTGCTGAGTCCAGGGAATTTTGGAAAATTATTACCAAAGCATCCACAATCCCTACTGCCACTTCCCTCAAGACCCTCGGATGTAAGCCATCAGGTCCAGGGGATTTATCCGCCTTGAGTCCCATTATTTTACTGAGTACCAATTCCTTAGTGATTTTAATCGTATTTAGCTCCTCCCCCCCTAGAGCCCCCTGTCTGTCCAGTGTTGGGATATTCTTAGTGTCCTCTACCGTAAAGACTGAAACAAAATATTTGTTCAGCATTTTTGCCATCTCCATGTTTCCCACCATTAATTTCCCGGTCTCATCCTCTAAGGGACCTACGTTTGCCTTAACCACCCTTTTTCTTTTTATATAAGTATAGAAACTCTTGCTATCTGTTTTTATATTTTTTGCTAATTTATTTTCATAATCTATCTTCCCTTTCTTAATCAATCCTTTAGTTACTTTTTGCTGTCTTTTGAAGACTTCCCAATCTTCTATCCTCCCACTAAGTTTGGCTACCTTTTATGTCCTTGTTTTTAGTCGGATACTATCCTTAATTTCTTTACTTAGCCACGGATGGCTGTCATTTCTTTTACACCATTTTTTCCTCAGTGGAATATATTTTTTTTGAAAGTTGTAAAATAACTCCTTAAATGAACACCACTGCTCATGTACCGTCTTACCCTTTAATCTATTTTCCCAGTCCACTTTAATCAATTCTGCTCTCATGCCATCATAGTCTCCTTTATTCAAGCTCAATACGCTTGTTTGAGAACCAACCTTCTCACCCTCTAATTGGATATGGAATTCAACCATGTTATGGTCACTCATTCCAAGGGGAATCCTTAACTAGGACATTATTAATTAATCCTGACTCATTACACAGGACCAGGTCCAAGGTTGCTTGCCCCCTTGTAGGATCAGTTACATACTGCTCAAGAAATCCATCCCTAATACACTCAATAAACTCTTCCTCAAGGCTGCCCTGCCCAATTTGATTTGTCCAGTTAATATGATAGTTAAAATCCCCCATAATTATAGCTGTTCCCTTATTACATGCCCCAACTATTTCCTGATTAAGACTTCTTCCAGCAGAGTTGCAACTATTAGGAGGCCTATATACTACTCCCACTAGTGTTTTTTCCCTTTATTATTCCTTATCTCCACCCAAACTGTTTCATTATCCTGATCCTTTGACCCAATATCATTTCTCTGTATTACAGTGATTCCTTCCTTTATTAAGATAGACACCCCACCTCCCCTTCCTTCCTGCCTGTCCTTCCTGATTGTTAAATACCCTGGCATATTTAATTCCCAGTCGTTGTCACCCTGTTTCTGTAATGGCCACAAGATCATAACCATACGTAGTTATTTGTGCCGTTAACTCGTCCATTTTGTTATGAATGCTACGTGCATTCAGATAAAGAACTTTCAAATATGTTTTGTGACACTTAGTTCCTGCTTTTTCCTTTTTTATCACTTTACCTTTTACTCCATACCTTCTGTCCCTTCCTGACAGTGTGGAGGGAGCTGCACTCTGTATCTAACCCGTGCTGTACCTGCCCTGGGAGTGTTTGATGGATGTCAGGTCCAGGTACAGTTTCATTTTTACCATCACTTGCACCGATCATCACCCACTGGAGGTTTATATCAGGAGCTTCTGTGTGATAGTGAGGTGATCACTGGACAATAAAGTGCAGAGACTGGTGGGTGGCTGCTCATTATCCTCGGTGTGATTTAATCCCCTTTCCCACTGAATACTGCGGACAGACAGGCTCACCTTGGGAACGGAATGGTCAGTGTGACATCACTTTCTAAACAAGAGCCCACAAGACAATGGGTTCTCAATAAATGTTAAAGGGATTCAACGCTCTGAAGTTACACTGTGAATAAAGGAAATAAAATGCTGATCAATAATGGCTGAAGATAATGATTTCTCTCTGTGGAATGTGCTTGCACACATTAAGAATGATGAGCTTTGTACACACACACACAGCAAACACTTTGTGAGGCTCTTTTCAGTTGTTGCTCTGAACCCGCTGAGAGCTGGTGCACCCGGTGGGCATTAGGACCCTGCGGCCGTCCATCCGGCGGTGCTATGAGGTCACGGTTCCAGGCACTGTCTCACCCAATCAGTGGGTCCCGCCAAAGCTCAATAGAAAATACTGCAGCAAAAACAATCCTGAACATTCACAAACTGGGAGCAATCGGCACAGCCCAACACAAGTGTGAATCAGTAAACTTTAACACACAGAGTCTGTCACTAATTAGTACAAAGTGCAGGGCACGATTGCTCACCTTCAGTCCTGTCCCTCAATCCCAGCTCATCTCTGGGGGATTGTTACAAGGTTCACCCCGTCCTTTCAACACAGATATTACCCACATAATCCCACATCAATTAGACATCGCATACAGCTTCTGACAGTTATTAACAAGACTAGACCGATGCTTCAAACCAAAAAATTATTGCATCCTTCCACCCACTCAAATATAATGTCTTTATTTATATTAATTCATTTCTGTCTGTCTGTCTTTGTGTGTGTGGGAGTGAGTGCAGTAATAACTCAGACATAGTCTAGTAAACAGAGACAGGGTCTAGTGTAATACAAACAGAGACCGGGTCTAGTGTAATACAAACAAAGACAGGGTCAAGTGTAATATAAACAGAGACAGGGTCTAGTGTAATATAAACAGAGACAGGGTCGAGTGTAATATAAACAGAGACAGGGTCTAGTGTAATATAAACAGAGACAGGGTCTAGTGTAATATAAACAGAGACAGGGGCTAGTGTAATATAAACAGAGACAGGGTCTAGTGTAATATAAACAGAGACAGGGTCTAGTGTAATATAAACAGAGACAGGCTCTAGTGTAATATAAACAGAGACAGGGTCTAGTGTAATATAAACAGAGACAGGGTCGAGTGTAATATAAACAGAGACAGGGTCTAGTGTAATATAAACAGAGACAGGGTCTAGTGTAATATAAACAGAGACAGGGTCTCTGATGTGGATTTTCCTACAAGCAGCTGATCCCAGTCCACTTTGGCCAGATCCTGCCTTATCATATTAAAATCGGCCTTCCCCCAATTTAGAACCTTTATTTCCGGTCAGCCAGCACGGACACGATGGGCCGATTGGCCTCCTTCTGTGCTGTAAATTTCTCTGATTGGATGATTCTTTACACAGAGAGTTGTGAGGCTGTGGAATTCACTTCCAGGGTCAGAGGTTGGGGCACAAAGTTCTGTGGTGACAAGTGGTCCTCGTGTTTTTATCCCAGACAGGCCTCAGCCCAGTCACTTGCTCCAAATGTTGCTGCAATGGTTCAAGCTCCGAGGTGCCAGGGATCGGGAGCAGAAGTAGCTGGAAATCAAATCAAAATGTAAGTAAATACTGTGAGAGATTATCTTCATCTATTTCTAGTTTAATAACTCTTGCTGACTGCGGCCCTCACCAAGTGCCAGGATATCGGGTCAGGCCCACCTTGGAAAATGAGTTTGACTCCCCTGCGGTTGTTCTCCTTCGAGCAGAGAAGCCCAAGAGGGGATTTGAGAGAGGTGTTTAAAATCACGAAGGGTTTAGATAGAGTAAATAAAGAGAAACTGTTTCCAGTGACTGAAGGGTCGATAACCAGAGGGCACTGATTGAAGGTGATTGGCAAAAGAACCAGAGGTGACACGAGGAAAAACCTTTTTACACAACGAGCGGTTAGGATCTGGAATGCGCTGCCTGATAGGCTGGTGGATACAGATTCAATAGTAGCCTTCAAAAGGGAATTGGAGAAATACTTGAAGGAGAAAACATTGCAGTGGTTTGGGGAATGAGACTAACTGGATTGCTCTTCGAAAGAGCCGGCACAGACTCGATGGGCAGAATAGCCTCCTTCTGTGTGGTACTATTCGATGATTGTATGACAATCTCTTTCTATTTTAATATTTATGATGTTATTGTCGACAGCACATCCCACAGCTGGAATCTGAGCATCACCCACAGGAGTGTAGACTGATGTGAAACCATCTTTAACCGTCTACTGACTCCTGACGTAGCTGGAAAAGCTTTTGCTATTATTCCCACAATTGGGCACCTTCAGCTTTTCCAAAGATCTCTGAGCTTCTCTAATGGCTGCTTTCCTCTCCCTCCATTGTGGGTAATATTTCTCCCTATTCTCCTGTAAACTGAATCCATCTTGATCTGAACTGGGTTCAATGTGAGACAGTTCGGGGAGTCAGGCATCATTCACCCCTAGACCTACACTGACAGGTTAAACCCCAGACGGCTCCTTAGTAAGGATTGCTCTGGTTCCTCACCATATATGTGTCAGGATACTGAAACCCAGCTTTCTCACAGTCCACTCCTGGAGGCCCCACTCCCTGAGCCTACAACCTTCAGCAGGGTCAGTGCTGGAGTTCCGCAGCGGGAGTGATCCCAGAGTAACTGTCGGGATCGCACCCCGTGGATGTTCCGGGTCGTGTATTTTTAGTTATCCTGGTGTCTAACACGTACACATCAATAAAACAGGGAATTCCTGGAAACACGATGCAGGTCCTTCTTTATCTGGAGATCAAATGTCTGTTGTATAATTGTACCAGCAGTTAACAGGCTCCTGTGAACTCCTCCCTCTGCTATTTTAATGTAGACTTTAACCAATTTATTTTAAATGGGTTTATTTTAAATGAGCTAACACCTGCCTTAAAATGGTAGACTCAGGACTGTCTCTCACACATATTAAATCTTCGTGGAATAATTACCAGTCATTTTGAGACTGGAAACTTAACCCTGCCGTTTCACTTTCAGTCAGGAACAGATCGCAGTTTGACACCAATCTCTGATTTGACAGCACGTTTCCAGCATTCACCGTTGTTCTTCCTGACTCTAAACACAGTTGTAAAGGAGCCTTCTGTTCCGTGTCCAGGAGCTGTGACCCATGGAAGAGAGCGGCTGGGACACATTCCTTACAGGCCTCAAGATTAACCTGCACGGGGACTTTGCTGTCAGTGAAGAGAGACGAGAAAGACCAAAGTGCCGTTTGCCCCTCTCAGTGTGGCCCTGAAGGACTGTGTCCAGGCTGTAGTTCTGTTCCCGCCGTACGATCCTCCCCCCAGATTGTCCTTTCTGAGCTCCAGCCTGGTGATGCTAAACACTCAGGTGGGAACGACAAAAATCCACAACAATGTGTTTAAAACAAAGCTGATTTATTTGACATATATCCAGAATATTAAACTCCAGCCCAGTTACAGGGGTTATTAACATCAGCAGAAACAAACCCCAGCTGTCAGAATGAATATGGTTCAGTCCTGGATGTAATTAACAGCAGCAATAACATCAGAATCCAACCTCTGCAGTCACTTGTGAACTCGCTTGTGTGTCAGCAGGGTGGATGACTGAGTGAATCCCTTCCCACACACGGAGCAGGTGAACGGCCTCTCCCCAGTGTGAACTCGCTGGTGTTCAGTGAGGTTAGATGACTGAGTGAATCCCTTCCCACACTCGGAGCAGGTGAACGACCTCTCCCTGGTGTGTGCGCGCTGGTGTACAGTGAGGTGAGATGATCGCCTGAACCCAGTCCCGCAGTGAGAGCACCTGAACGGTCTCTCGTCAGTGTGAACACGTTGATGGTGCATCAGTTCCCCGGAACATTTAAAGCACTTCCCGCAGTCCAGGCATTTAAATGGTCTCTCCCCGGTGTGAACTCGCTGGTGTGTCAGCAGGGTGAATGAACGAGTGAATCCCTTCCCACACTCAGAGCAGTTGAATGGTCTCTCCCCAGTGTGAACTTGCTGGTGTGTCAGCAGGGTAGATGACTCAGTGAATCCCTTCCCACACTCAGAGCAGGTGAACGGCCTATCCCCAGTGTGAACTCGCTGGTGTGTCAGCAGGCCGGACGACCGAGTGAATCCCTTCCCACACTCAGAGCAGGTGAACGGCCTCTCCCCGGTGTGAACTCGCTGGTGTCTCAGCAGGTCGGGTGACCGAGTGAATCCCTTCCCACACTCGGAGCAGGTGAATGGCCTCTCCCCAGTGTGAACTCGCTGGTGTGTCAGCAGGTTGGATGAATTAGTGAATCCCTTCCCACACTCAGAGCAGGTGAACGGCCTCTCCCCAGTGTGAACTCGCTGGTGTGTCAGCAGGCTGGATGACCGAGTGAATCCCTTCCCACACTCACTGCAGTTGAACGGTCTCTCCCCAGTGTGAACTCGCTGGTGTGTCAGCAGGTTTGATGACTGAGTGAATCCCTTCCCACACTCGGAGCAGGTGAACGGCCTCTCCCCAGTGTGAACTCGTCGATGAATTTCCAGCAGACACGGGTAGTTGAATCGCTTCCCACAGTCCCCACATTTACACGGTTTCTCCCCAGTGTGACTGCGCTTGTGTCTCGACAGGCCAGAGGATCGGCTGAAGCCTCGTCCACACACAGAACTCGTGTACGGTTTCTCCCCGCTCTGAACGGTGCTTTCTGCTTCCATGTTCAAAGGTCCTGATGAATTGAGCGACTGTCAGGTCTTGAAGTGATGTTTGGTTTGAGATTCCCGTCTGCAAATCCTCCCGTTCTAATACCCTGCAAAATTAATTTCAAACAGGAATTCATTAAATATATTCAAGAAGGATTGGATATATTTCTTAAGGCTAAAGGAATCAAGGGATATGGAGAGAAAGCAGGGACAGGGTACTGAATTTGGATGATCAGCCATGATCTCATTAAATGGCGGAGCAGGCTAGAGGGGCCGAATGGCCTACTCCTGCTCCTATCTTCTATGCTTCTATGGGACTGTACATGGGGATTCTAACCCTGGGACTCAACATGGGAATTCCAACCCTGAGACTGTACATGGGGATTCCAACCCTGGGACTGTACAGGGGAGCCCAGCTCTGGGGCTCTTCTGTTACAATTGTGTGGGATGTTAACTGTTTGCTCTGCTTTTACCAGCACGTTCGGGAGAGATGGTGAGAAATCCGAAGTGCGGAGAGTCTGAATCAAATAACTGAGTCAATGATTTACTCTCCGGGCACTAGGACCCGGTTGGAAACAGACACTGAAGCCCCGCCCACTCTTTGTTCCTCACCAAAATGTCTGCGCATGCGCTTTGCTACTCACTGAATCAAGATGGCGGCCGTTGTCCTGGGCTTGTGACCGGGAGAAGCCCCGAAGCTGCAAACGCGGGACCTTCAGGTTATTATTCGGGGCTTGCGGCCTTCACCAGTTGTTTATGAAGCCTCTCCACCCACCCGCCGGTCCATTACTCCGCTCCCTCTGGTCGCTTCTGACGCATTGATCAGGAGCTGATTCGCAAGCACCCTTCTCTGAGATGACTCGTACGGCGCATGCTCGAAACCTAGGCAGTCCCGCGCCTGCGCACTGGGCTCCTGTAGTCTGGGTGCGGCACATTCTTCCCCGCGGGGAATGCTGGGTAAAAGCTCCGCCATTGAAAGATCGCATTCGTGAATAGAACAGAATTTACAGGTTTGCATTGAGCACTGAACGATGTTCATTCTGGCAGTTAGAGTGTGTTTCTACTGATCCTAATAATCCCTATACCTGGGCTGGAGATTAATATTCTGTATAAATATTGAATAAATCAGCTTCGTTTCAAACACACAGTGTGTCCAATATTTGATTTCTCCATGATCAGAGGAGCCTAATTGATGTTCTGTTACCGACTGTTCCTTTTTTGGGCCTTTTCTTACTCTAACATATATCATTTCTCACCTAGTTCGCCTTCTCAGTGGGTAGCACACTCGCCTCTGAGTCAGAAGGTTGTGGGTTCAATTCCCACTCTGGGACTTGAGCCCATATATCTAGGCTGACACTCCAGTGCAGTACTGAGGGAGTGCAGCACTGTCTGAGGTGCTGTCTTTCTGCTGAGATGTTAAACCGAGGCCTGGTCTGCCCTCTCAGTTGAACATAAAAGATCCCATGGCACTATTCTGAAGAAGAGCAGGGGAGTTATCCCCAGTGTCCCGGCCAATATTTATCCCTCAATCAACATAACAAAAACAGATTATCTGATCATTATCACAGTGCTGTTTGTGGGAGCTTGCTGAGTGCAAATTGGCTGCTGCATTTCCTACATTACAACAGTGACTACACTTCAAAAAATCTTATATCGCACCTTTAACATCCGGTGGTCGTTAAAGGCGCTATTTTAATGCAATTCTTTTATTCTTTTCTATCTCTTTTATCATCCAGGGAGCTCTGGCTTCAGTTGGAATCATGGGAATGTACCCGAACCATCTCCTCTTTAAAGGCAGCCCGTTGCCTGCCAATCTTTGATTCCAATTTACCCGGGCCAGATCCATTCTCAACTCACTGAAACTGGCCCTCCTCCAATTAAGTATTTTTACTCTAGATTGCTCCTTGTCCTTTTCCATAGCTAATCTAAAACTTATGATACTATTATCACTCTTCTCTAAATGTTCTCCTACTGACACTTGTCCACTTGATCCACCTCATTCCCCAGAACCAGATCCAGCAGTTCCTCGTTAGGCCAGAAACGTACTGATCAAGAAAGTTCTCCTGAACACACTTCAGAAATTCTTCCCCTTTTCTGCCCTTTACACTATTACTATCCCAGTTTATATTAGGATTGTTGAAGTCCCAATTATGGCTACTCCATAGATCTTGCACCTCTCTGTAAATTTCCTGCAAATTTGCTCCTCTATATCCTTCCCACGAGTTGGTGGCCTATCGAATACACCTAGTACTGTAATGGCACCTCTAATTTTTCTGAACTCTAACCAAATAGATTGTGTCCTTGACCCCTTCAGGACATGCTCTCTCTCCAGCATTGTAATATTCTCCTGAATCAGTACTGCCACCCCACCTCCTATCTTTCCTGAACACCTTATATTCATGAATATTTAGTACCCAATCCTGCCCTTTTTTGAGCCAGGTTTCCATTAGCGCCACAACATCATATGTCCATGTGGCTATCTGCGCCTGCAGCTCACCAACCTTATTTACCACACTTCGTGCGTTTACACACATGCTCTGTAAACCTGCCTTAGACCTTCTTGTATTCTCTCTTAGTCTGATCCCATCTATTACCTTACTCTGTCTTACTGTAATGCTCTCTGTCTCTCCCAATCCTTTGTTTCTCCTTTCTAATGCTACATCCTGGTGCCCATCCCCCTGCCAAATTAGTTTAAACTCTCCCCAACAGCACTAGCAACTCCGCCCACACGAGGATATTGGTCCTGGCTCTGTTGAGGTGCAACCTGTCCGGCCTGTACAGGTCCCCAGCTCCCCAGAACCAGTCCCAATGTCCCAGGAATCTAAAACCCTCCCTCCTGCACCATCGCTCCAGCCATGCATTCATCTGCTCTATCCTCCGATTTCTATACTCACTAGCTCGTGGCACCGGGAGTAATCCAAAGATTACTACCTTTGAAGTCCTGATTTTTAATCTCTTTCCCAGCTCCCTAAAATCTGCCTGCAGGACCTCATCCCTCTTTGTACCTATGTTGTTGGTACCGATATGAACCATGGCCTCTGGCTGTTCACCCTCCCCCCTCAGAATGACATCCTTGACTCTGGCACCAGGGAAGCAACATACCATCCTGGAATTACGTCTGCGGCCGCAGAAACCCCTGTCTGTTCCCCTAACTATCGAATCTCCTATCACTGTTGCTTTCCCGATCTTCCTCCTTCCCCCTTGTACAGCTGAGCCACCCGTGGTGCCACGGACTTGGCCCTGGCTGCACTTCCCAGACGAACCATCGCCCTCACCCGTATTCAGTAACTTTGTTTGATAATGCCCCTGTGAAGTGGCTTAGGATGTTTTATGATAAAGGCGCTATATAAATGCAAGTTTTTGTTGTTGTTGGATGTTATTAAATGGCCCTGGATTTGGTGTTGCCATGTAAGTGGTTCCTGGGTTTGGTGTTGCAGTGTAAATGGTCCCTGGGTTTGGTGTTGCAGTGTAAGTGGTCCTTGGATTTGGTGTCACTGTGTAAGTGGTCCCTGGGTTTGGTGTTGAAGTGTAAGTGGTCTCTGGATTTGGTGTTGCATTGTAAGTGGTCCCTGGGTTTGGTGTTGCAGTGTAAGTGGTCCCTAGGTTTGGTGTTGCAGTGTAAGTGGTCCTTGGATTTGGTGTCACAGTGTAAGTGGTCCCTGGGTTTGGTGTTGCAGTGAAAGTGGTTCCTGGATTTGGTATCATGCTGTAAGTGGTCCCTGGATTTGGTGTCACTGTGTAAGTAGCCCCTGGATTTGCTGTCACAGCGTAAGTGATCCCTGGATTTGGTGTCACAGTTTAAGTGGTCCCTGAGTTTGGTGTCTCAGTGTAAGTGGTCCCTGGATTTGGTGTCTCAGTGTAAGTGGTCCCTAAGTTTGGTGTCTCAGTGTAAGTGGTCCCTGGATTTGGTGTCCCTGTGTAAGTGGTCCCTGGATTTGGTGTCTCAGTGTAAGTTATCCCTGGATTTGGTGTCTCAGTGTAAGTTGTCCATGGGTTTTATGTCAGAGCGTAAGTGGTCCCTGGATTTATTTACCTCTGTCCTAATATCTCCATATTTGTCTCTATGTTAAAGATTGTTTGATAATGCTCCTGTGAAGTGTCTTGGGACCTTTTATTATGCTAAAGGTGCTATATAAATACAAGTTTATGTTGTTGTTGGATGTTATTAACAACAGAATCCAACCACTGCTGTCACTTGTGAACTCACTGGTGAGTCAACTGGCTGGATTCCCGATTAAATCCGTCCCCACACACAAACCAAGTGAACGGTCTCTCCCCTGTGGGAGTACGTTGCTGCTGATTCAGCAGATCCCTTGTGTTTTAAAGCTCTTCTCACAGTCAGATCAGTTCAAACAAAAGCAACATACTGCGGATGCTGCAAATCTGAAAGCAAAACAGAAATTGCTGGAAATACTCAGCAGGTCAGGCAGCATCTGTGGAGAGAGAAACAGAGTTAACGTTTCAGGTCGACGACCTTTCGTCAGAACATTTAAAAGGACTCTTATCAGTATGAACAAGTTGGTGTGAAGTGAGGTTGGTTGAACAAGTGAATCCCTTCCCACACACGGAGCAGGTAAAAGGAATTTTCAGAGGGTTGAGGGGCTGGAGGAGGTTACAGAGATAGGGAGGGGCGAGGCTATGGAGGGATTTGAAAACAAGGATGAGAATTTTAAAATCGAGGATGTGGTAAAACACCCCAAGGTGCTTCACAGGAGCGATATCAAACACAATGTGACACTGAGCCGCATAAGGGGATGTTAGGACAGATGACCAAAAGCTTGGTCGAAGAGGTAGGTTTTAAGGAGCGTCTTAAAGGAGGAGAGAGAGGCGGAGAGGTTTAGCGAGGGAATTCCGGAGCTTAGGGCCCAGGCAGCTGAAGGCACGGCCGCCAATGGTGGAGCGATTAAAAGCGGGGATGCTCAAGAGGCCAGAATCGGTGGTGTGCAGATATCTCGGAGGGTTGGAGGGCAGAAGAGATTTGGATGAGCTGAAGTTTCTGGAGGGGGGAAGATGGGAGGCCGGCCAGGAGAGCATTGGATTATGGAGTCTGGAGGTGACAGAGCCACAGCTGAGGCTTTCAGCAGGAGATGGGCTGAAGCAGGAATGACCAGGGTCCATGTTTGGCAGGAAAATTGAGGAGAAGCGAATATAAACTAAATGATACAATTTTAGTGGGGGTGCAGGAACAGAGAGACCTGGGAGTGTATGTAGACAAATCTTTGAAGGTGGTCGGACAAGTTGAGAAGGCTGTTAAAGAAGCCGATGAGATCCTAAACATTATAAGTAGAGGCACAGAGAACAAAAGCAAGGAAGTCAGGCCCAACCTTTATCAAACACTGGTTCAGCCTCAGCTGGAATATTTTGTTCAATTCTGGGCATCACAATTTAGGAAGGACGTCAAGATCTTCGAGAGGGTGCAGAGGAGATTTACTAGAATGGTTCTAGGGATGAGGGACTTCAGTTATGTGGAGAGACTCGAGAAGGTAAGAATTAGGAGCAGGAGTCGGCCACATGGTCCCTTGAGCCTGTTCCGCCTTTCAGTAAGATCATGGTTGATGTTGGACCTCAACTCCACTTTCCCGCCCGATCTCCATATCCCTTGATTCCCCGAGAGCCCAAAAATCTCTCGATCTCAGCCTTGAATCTACTCAATGAGAAGCTGGGGTTGTTCTCCTCAGAGCAGAGAAGGTTCAGAGGAGATTTAATAGAGGTGTTCAAAATCATGGAGGGTTTTGATAGAGTAAATAAGGAGAAACTGTTTCCAGTGGCAGAAAGGTCGGAAACCAAAGGACACAGACTTAATGTGATCGGTAAAAGAATCAGAGGCGACATGAGGAGAATTTTTTGATGCAGCGAGTTGTGATCTGGAAAGCACTGCCTGAAAGGGCGGTGGAAGCAGCTTCAATAATAACATTCAAAAGAGAGTTGGATAAATACTTGAAGGGAAAATATTTCCAGGGCTCTGGGGAAAGAGCAGGGGTGTGGAACTAATTGGAGAGCTCTACCAAAGAGCCGGCACAGGCAGGACGGGCCGAGTTACCTCCTTCTGTGCTGTGTCATTCTCTGATTCTGTGACGTGTCAGCTTCATGCGATTTAAGGAGCATCACAGGGTTTGTGTAAGAATTATCTCGTTTGGAGCCAACATGTCCAGGTTATGTAAATTGGGCATGTTCACACTGGAAAAGAGTTCGAGAGGTGATATGATTGCTGTTTTTAGGATTGTAAAGGGACCAGATAATGTCGAGCACCACAATTTATTTCACCTTGTCCAGACAGTAGAACCAGAGGACACGGCCTGCGCTTGAAGGGGGTCAATTCAAACCCAATCTGCTGAAAGAGTATTTCAGTGAGTGAGTGGTCAATCTATGGACAGGCTGCCTAGGGAGACAGTGGAAGCATTTAGTGTTGATTCATTCAAATGCAAATTTAATAGACATCATTCCTAGTATAACACTTGGGGACCCAGTGTGTGAGTAATTAGAGACATGACATGGGGTAAGTGCAGCGTGCTCGGGAGGAACAGGTGACTGTAGTCCTATGGTTCCTAAAGCTCTCCACCACTGGGGTTTTCCTCGCCTCATGTCTGGGTCTGTTGCAGACTCACTGATAGAGATTGATCGCTGTGATTAGGCAACAACTCCATTATCATTGTATCATGGGACTACCAGGATGGTAGAAGGCCAATCAGATGAGAACTGAAATAATCCAGAGTAAGAAAGGAGAAACGGCCCAAAAATGGAAGAGACATTAATTAGTGTCCTCTTATCATGGAGACATCACGGACTCGACACAAAGTGTGCTTGAAACAAATCGGTTTTATTCAACATTTAACCAGAATATTAAACTCCAGCCCAGTTACAGAGATTATTAAGATCAGCAGAAACAAACCCCACCTGTCAGAATGAACATGGTTCAGTCCTGGATGTAATTAACAGCATCAGTAACATCAGAATCCAACCCCTGCAGTCACTTGTGAACTCGCTGGTGTATCAGCAGGGTTGATGAATGAGTGAATCGCTTCCCACACTCAGAGCAAGTGAATGGCTTCTCCCCAGTGTGAACTCGCTGGTGCTGCAGCAGGTTGGATGACTGAATGAATCCCTTCCCACACACGGAGCAGGTGAACGGCCTCTCCCTGGAGTGAATTCACTGGTGTCTCAGGAGGTGGGATGATCGAGTGAATCCCATCCCACACTCAGAGCAGGTGAACGGCCTCTCCCCGGTGTGAACTCGCTGGTGTGTCAGCAGGGTGGATGACTCAGTGAATCCCTTCCCACACTCGGAGCAGGTGAACGGTTCTCTCCCCAGTGTGAACTCGCTGGTGTGTCAGCAGGTTGAATGACTCAGTGAATCCCTTCCCACACATGGAGCAGGTGAACGGCCTCTCCCCGATGTGAACTCGCTGGTGCTGCAGCAGGTGGGATGACCGAGTGAATCCCTTCCCACACTCAGAGCAGGTGAACGGTCTCTCCCCAGTGTGACTGCGCCGATGGGTTTCCAGCTGGGATGGGTAATTGAATCCCTTCCCACAGTCCCCACATTTCCACGGTTTCTCCGTTTTGCGGGTGTCCTTGTGTCTCTCCAGATTGGACGATCAGTTGAAGCCTCGTCACACACAGAACACGTGTACGGTTTCTCCCCGCTGTGAATGGTGCGATGTGTTTTCAGGCTGTGTAACTGGTTAAAGCTCTTTCCACAGTCAGTGCACTGGAACACTCTTGATGTGATGTTTACTTTGAATTTCCCGTCTGCAAATCCTCTCCTTCTAATACCCTGTAAAAGGAGTTTACAAAACTCATGACTGTAAATACAGGATAGAAATTCAGAACAGACAATTCCAGTGTTTATGGAACATTCTTTCCTCTCTTGTTCCCACAAACATGTGGTCCAATCAAAGTAAAAGAAGACAAAATAAGCAACAAAGTCCCAACAAAGCAGAGGGAACCTTCCCAACTGAACCAGAATGTTGTTCCCAGTGTCTGTGAGACACTCTGTACCCTGAGGTGCCCACCGGTCACGGAAGGTATCAAGCGTACCGGTGGACACTGCATGCTCCCTCGCCAGGGCCACCCGGGCTCGGACAAGACTGCGGGAGAGAGGCAGGCAGCCAGAGTGACCCCCCATGGGCCTCGTCCATCCTGGACCTACAAACTGCTGTTTTAGCCGGGCCCAAGAGCAGGTCCAGGAGAAGATTCTCCGACTTACCCACCCCCCTCCGCACCGAGCGGCCAAAGATTAGGAGCATGGGGCTAAAGTCTGAGCAAAAGTTGAGGAGCAGCCCCTTTAGGTAACTCTCCAGGGGCTGCAGCCTCTCACACTGAATATATACCTGGCCCATGGACTCCTCGAGACCACAAACATCACATGCGGCCTGGGAGTGGGTGAAGGTGCTGAAAAAGCTGTTGCCGAGGATGCTCCATCTCCCGGGCACAGGGACCCTGAAGCCCCGCCCACTCACTGCTCCTGTACCAAGATGGCCGCGCATGCGCCGCGATCCCCCCTTACCAAGATGGCGACCAGTGACACCGCGCGGCCGAGCCTGTCACCGCGGGGCAAACACGGGGCCTGTGGGCTCTTACTCGGAGCCCGAAGCCTACCCCAGGTGTTGATGGAGCTTCCCGGTCCACCCGCGGGTCCAATTCCTCCCCTTGGCCCACAATCTCCAACCGCATCCCGAGCCGCCGACCGAGCTTCAATCCGTCGCCAGTGCGCATGCTCAGAGCACCGCCCGGTTCCCGCGCCTGCGCACTGGGCTCCTGTGGCCATTGATCGGGCACTTTCTGCCCCGCGGAGCATTGTGGGTAAACACACCGCCATTGAAAACCCCAATCGTGAACAGAAATAAAATTGTGAGCCCATCGAGATTCCGGCCGGGGGGGTCAATGAATAAATTTAATAATTAAATTATTTAAAGAATGTAACAGTGCCCGGACCTGCAGTATGTACAATCTGCAAGATGGCCAAAATCAGGCCGTTTGCCAGTGAGCAGAATGGATGGAAATTCCGCCACAAAACAGAAGTCAGCGGGTGGGTGAGACGGGACGTTTCTCGGACTGGCAGCAAGTGAGAATTAGTGTCCTGCAGGGATCTGTGCTGGGACCACTTTTGTTCACCATAATTTGGACTCAGAAATTGGAGGTACATAGAAACAGGAGTAGGCCTGTTCCACCATTCAATTAGATCATGGCTGATCTGTATCTTAACTTCTTCTACTCGCTTTGGTAAACCCTTAATACCCTAACCTGACAAATATCCATCTCTCTCAGTTAATAGTCCCTCCAGCCCCAATCTCAATGGGGTATTGTCGCAATTTGTGTGCTGTAGCTAATAATGTGGACGACTGCACCAAAATACAGGAAAACATAAACAGACTTGCAAACTGGGCAGATAAATGGAAAATTAATTTCAATATAGTGAAATGTGAAATGTTTCATTTTGGTAGGAGGAATACGGAGGCCAGATATTGCTTAGAAGGTAAGAAACTAAATAGGGTAGAGGAGCAAAGTGATCTGGTAATACAGACACATAAATCATTAACATTAGTTGTAATATAAACAGAGACATGGAATATAGAGCTGGGGTATTGGGCCGTGATGTGTTCACTTGTTCATCTTGTTGATTCTAAATCTTTGCCAATTATTTGATGTGATCTATTTACTTGTACGTATTTTTTTTAAATATACTTGCTGAGTGGATTCAAATTTAAACTGAAAGCAGGTTTGCAGGCGTGATGCTCTATTCACACATCGAAGGTGAGAGAGATGCTGTGGGACACACGCTAAGTCCAGTAGCTGAAAGTGATTAACAGACTGGGTTTTGTGTTTAGTGATCCCGGGTGTGTTACCGAGACCTTCCCTGGATACCAAGGCTAGGAGAGGCACTCTGGAAGGTAAGGGGAACTGGGACTTGTCCATGAGAGTAACCGACGGTACGAGAACTGAAACAATCTCGAGGTAGAAAGGAGAAAAGGCCCAAAAATGGAGCAGTCGGTAACAGGACATCAATTAGTCTCCTCTTATCAAAGAACATAAGAAATAGGAGCAGGAGTAGGTCATATGGCCCTTAGAGCCTGGCCCGCCAATCAGTAAGATCATGGCTGATCTTCTACCTCAACTCACTTTCCTGCACCAACACCATATCCCTTGATTTACTTAATGTTCAAAAATCTATCGATCTCTATCTTGAATATACTCAAAGACCGAACCTCCACAGCCCTCTGGGATAGATAATTCCAAAGATTCATCACCCTCCGAGTGAAGAAATTTCTCCTCATCTCAGTCCTAAATGGCCAAACCCTTATTCTGAGACTGTGACCCCAGGTTCTAGACTTCTCAGCCAGGGGAAACATCCTCTCTGCATCTACCCTGTCAAGTCCTGTAAGAATTTTGTAAATTTCAATAAGATCAACTCTCATTCTTCTAAACTCTAATCTCAGAGACATCAAATATCGACACACTGTGCTATTATAAATATCAAAATATTACACTCCAGCCCAGTTATAGGGGTTATTAACATCACCAGAAACAACCCCCAAATGTCACAATGAACATGGTTCAGTCCTGGATGTGATTAACAGCAGGAATAACAGCAGAATCCAACCCCTGCAGTCACTTGTGAACTCGCTGGTGTCTCAGCAGGCTGGATGACCGAGTGAATCCCTTCCCACACTCAGAGCAGGTGAACGGCCTCTCCCCAGTGTGAACTCGCTGGTGTGTCAGCAGGCTGGATACTTCAGTGAATCGTTTCCCACACACGGAGCAAGTGAACGGCCTCTCCCCGGTGTGAGTACGTTGGTGTGTTAGCAGGTGGGATGACTGAATGAATCCCTTCCCACACTCAGAGCAGGTGAACGGCCTCTCCCCGGTGTGAGTACGTTGGTGTGCTGTGAGGCCAGATGACTGAGAGAATCCCTGCCCACATTCAGAGCAGGTGAACGGCCTCTCCCCAGTGTGAACTCGCTGGTGAGTTAGAAGGTTGGATGAACAAGTGAATCCCTTCCCACACACGGAGCAGTTGAACGGCCTCTCCCCAGTGTGAACTCGCTGGTGTGTCAGCAGGTCGGATGACTGAGTGAATCCCTTCCCACACTCGGAGCAGGTGAACGGCCTCTCCCCAGTGTGAACTCGCTGGTGTATCAGCAGGCTGGATGACTGAGTGAATCCCTTCCCACACTCAGAGCAGGTGAACGGCCTCTCCCAGTGTGAACTCGCTGGTGTCTCAGCAGGGTGGATGACTGAGTGAATCCCTTCCCACACACGGAGCAGGTGAACGCCCTCTCCCCAGTGTGAACTCTCTGGTGTGTCAGCAGGGTGGATGACTGAGTGAATCCCTTCCCACACTCGGAGCAGGTGAACGGTCTCTCCCCAGTGTGACTGCGATGATGAATTTCCAGCTGGGACGGGGAACTGAATCCCTGCCCACAGTCCCCACATTTCCACGGTTTCTCCGTGGTGCGGGTGTCCCTGTGTCTCTCCAGGTTGGACGATCAGTTGAAGCCTCGTCACACACACAACACGTGTACGGTTTCTCCCCGCTGTGAATGGTGCGATGTTTCTTCAGGCTGTGTAACTGGTTAAGGCTCTTTCCACAGTCAGTGCACTGGAACACTCTCACTCGGGTGTGTGTGTCTCGGTGCTTTTCCAGTCACACTGATGTTTGAAATCTTTTCCCACAGACAGAACAGACAAACATTTCTCCTTCCACATTCAAAGGCCGATGATATTCAGGTCCTGAGGAATGGAGTGACTCTGTCAGATTTTGACGTGATGTTTGGTTTAAGTTTCCCATCTGCAAATCCTCCCCTTCTAATACCCTGTAAAAAGAGTTTACAAAACTCATCACTGTAAATACAGGATAGAAATTCAGAACAGACAATTCTAGTTTCTATGGAACATTCTTCCCTCTCTTGTTCCCCAAAGCTGTAAATCCCCGTCCCACACACTCTCCCTCCTCCCTGTGCTGAAATCCAAACCAATCGCACTTACTTCAAACTTTTTTCCTCTATTCCCAGTTTTCTGAGTGCCACAACTCTGCGTTCAGTTCGACACTAAGTGGTTCCACTCTCTCCCTCTCCTGCCCTGAAGGTGATTCCTCTGACTGGTTTCATTCCTGCACTAACTTGTTCTGTGTCTCCGCTGAAGGTGCTGACTCTGGCTGGGTTCAGTTGTGCAATAACTGGTTCCTCTCTCCCTCTCCTGCCTTGAAGGTGATTCCTCTGACTGGTTTCATTCCTGCACTAACTTGTTCTGTGTCTCCGCTGAAGGTGCTGACTCTGGCTGGGTTCAGTTGTGCAATAACTGGTTCCTTCTCTCCCTCTCCTGCCCTGAAGGTGTTGACGCTTGGCTGGGTTTATTTCTGCATGAACTGCTTCCTCTCCCTCCTTTGAAGGTGCTGACTCTGGCTGAGTTCAGTTCTACAATCGCTGGGTTCTCCTGTAGAAGAGGTAAGGTCAGTGACGGTCTGAGAATTGATGGTGTGGTGTTCAGTCGTGGGGTCATGGTCCAGGGGAGGCAGGAGGAGTTGTGTCTCTTCAAACAAAGGGTTAATCATAGTAACAACCGTGTTTTGCCAAACCGACTTGAGGTAATCAGCTGAAGAAACTAATATAACAATGCATTGTCTTTACATTGTCGTTGTGTTGACTTTTAGCCTGTGTGTTAAATCGGTAAGTATGATTCTTTACAGACCCACCCAAACCCATCTCCATTTCTCCTTATTTACAGACGCTCCCTGACCAGTCTGCATTTCTCCTCCACTTACAGACACTCCCTGACCAGTCTCCATTTCTCCTCCATTTACAGAAACTCCCTGACCAGTCACCATTTCTCCTCCATTTACAGATGCTCCCTGACCACTCTCCATTTACAAATGCTCCCTGACCACTCTCCATTTCTCCTCCAATTACAGACGCTCCCTGACCACTCTCCATTTCTCCTCCATTTACAGACGCTCCCTGACTAGTCTCCATTTCTCCTCCATTTACAGATGCTCCCTGACCAGTCTCCATTTCTCCTCCATTTACAGACGCTCCCTGACCAGTCACCATTCCTCCTCCATTTACAGACGCTCCCTGACCAATCCCCATTCCTCCTCCATTTACAGACGCTCCCTGACCAGTCACCATTCTCCTCCATTGACAGACGCTCCCTGACTAGTCTCCATTTCTCGTCATTTTCAGACGCTCCCTGACCAGTCACCATTTCTCCTCAATTACAGACGCTCCCTGACCAGTCTTCATTTTTCCTCCATTTACAGACGCTCCCTGACCACTCTCCATTTCTCCTCCATTTACAGACGCTACCTGACTACTCTCCATTTCTCCTCATTTACAGACACTCCCTGAGCAGTCTCCCTTTCTCCTCATTTACAGACGCTCCCTGACCACTCTCAGTTTCTCCTCATTTACAGACGCTCCCTGACCAGTCTCCATTTCTCCTCATTTACAGACGCTCCCTGACCACTCTCAGTTTCTCCTCATTTACAGACGCTCCCTGACCAGTCTCCATTTCTCCTCCATTTACAGACTCTCCCTGACTAGTCCCCATTTCTCCTCCATTTACAGACGCTCCCTGACCACTCTCCATTTCTCCTCCATATACAGACGCTCCATGACCACTCTCCATTTCTCCTCCATTTACAGACGCTCCCTGACCACTCTCCATTTCTCCTCCATTTACAGACGCTCCCTGAACAGTCTCCCTTTCTCCTCATTTACAGACGCCCCCGGACCACTCTCAGTTTCTCCTCGTTTACAGACGCTCCCTGACCAGTCTCCATTTCTCCTCCATTTACAGACTCTCCCTGACTAGTTTCCATTTCTCCTCCATTTACAGACGCTCCCTGACCAGTCACCATTCCTCCTCCATTTAGAGACGCTCCCTGACCAGTCCCTATTCCTCCTCCATTTACAGACGCTCCCTGACCAGTCCCCATTCCTCCTCCATTTACAGACGCTCCCTGACCAGTCCCCATTCCTCCTCCATTTTCAGACGCTCCCTGATTAGTCTCTATTTTTCCTCCATTTACAGACGCTCCCTGACCAGTCCCCATTCCTCCTCCATTTTCAGACGCTCCCTGATTCGTCTAAATGTTTCCTCCATTTACAGACGCTCCCTGATTAGTCTCTATTTTTCCTCCATTTACAGACGTTCCCTGACTAGTCACCATTTCTCCTCCATTTACAGACGCTCCCTGACTCGCTGGTGATTTCCCAGCACTGGTTGTCCCGGAGTTTGTGTCTTAAACTGGCGGGTAGTTGTGGGAAGGCGGATAATGTTGAGTGTTTTCTCCGGGCCGGGCCTGGGGCCGCACTCGGGGTGTGAGCAGCCTGCGTCCCTCCGGGGTTTATTAACCCGCTCCCTGAGCTCTCTCACCTGATGTGTCAGCGGCTGCTGCCAAGATCCGCGCATGCTCAGCTCACACTGCCCGGGTGATTGACGGGAGCTCCGGACCAATAGGAAGAGCGGGGCGGGGCTGGAGGACAGTGCGGGCGGCTGGTCCTCCAATCAATCGGAGCGTGTGAGGGGCGGGGCTTGCGGCATCCAGTGGGCGGGGCTGAGCCCGGATCTCCCTCATTGGCTGAAACTCTGCATCATTTTCAAACCTGATTTCTCTCAAACTCCAGGAGAAAACTGGACCTTTCTGTTGTGGCTTTGAACAGATGGAACCCTGTGGGGTGGAGCAAACATTGCAACATTTGGCAAATGTGAAGAGGACGGTGAATGACTTCAGTGTGAATACATGGGTTAGTAGATTAAACAGGTCGATGTCAGATGAAATTTAACATAGAGATATGTGAAGTGATACATTTTGGGAGGAAGAATGAGAGGAAACGTATATTGAATTGAAACATACAAGATTCTGAAGGGGATTGACAGGGTAGATGCTGAGAGGTTGTTTCCCCTGGCTGGAGTGTCTAGAACTGGGGGGCATAGTCTCAGGATAAGGGGTCGGCCATTTAAGACTGAGATGAGGAGGAATTTCTTCACTCAGAGGGTTGTGAATCTGTGGAATTCTCTGCCCCAGAGGGCTGTGAATGTTCAGTCTTTGAGTATATTCAAGGCTGAGATAGATAGATTTTTGGACTCTAGGGGAATCAAGGGATATGGAGATCGGGCGGGAAAGTGGAGTTGAGGTGGATGATCAGCCATGATCTTGTTGAATGGCGGAGCAGGCTCGAGGGGCCGTGTGACCTACTCCTGCTCCGAATTCTTATCTTCTTTTCAGCTACAGAAATCTTTAAATGTGAGAGGACAAGTTGATGAAGTTGTTTTAGAAATGGTATAGTAGGCTTTAATAAATAGGGGTGTAGAGTACAAAACCATTGGTTCGGCTGCAGTTAGAATATTGTGTCAGGTTTTGGGGCATCTTACACTAGGAAGGATGTCAAGGCCATGGAGAGGGTGCAGAGAGATTCACTGAGATGATACCAGGGAAAAGAGCCTTTAGTTATCAGGAGAGATTCGAGAAACTGGGGCTCTTTTCATTCGAACAAAGAATGGTGAGAGCAGATCTGAGGGATGTGTTTAAAATTTGATCAGGAAGATCAGGAAAAACTATTTCACTGGTCGGCGAGTCAGTAACTAGAGGGAATCAGTTTCAGATTATCACCGGAAGAATGAAGGAGGTTTGGAGGATTTGTTTACGCAGAGGGTTAGGACGTGGAATGTCCGACCAGAAACAGTGGGGGGAGAGGGAAGAGAAACATTTCAAAGGGCTGGGAATGGGATTAAGCAGATAGCTCTTTCAGGAATCAAAACAGAAAAGCTGGAAATACACAGCAGGTCAGTCAGTGTCTGTGAGGAGAACAGACAGGCTCTGATGTTCCGGGTCTGTGCTCTTCATCTTTCAGAGATCCAGTACAGGCACGATGGGCTGAATGGCCTCCTGCTGTCCTGTGAAATTCCATGATTGTAGGAGCGAGATGATGGATGAGCCTCCATGTTATAGAGATCAGAATTGTGAGATAGTATAAAGTATCTATTTGTATTAAGCTCCTATTTTTACATTAACCTCCACAGTTGAAATCCTGAAGCTGGAACTCTGCAGACGGTTAACAGTACAATTTCTGTACAGAGGTGGTGAGCAGCCAGGCTACACCTTGTTTACATGTCGAGCTTCAGTTGTCTGTAACTAATAGGAATAATACATTCTGGGCCTTGCTAACCCTCAACACCAGCCTATTGGTCTGGGACCACGGACGTCAGATAAGAGAGAAATGTTTCGAACTTCTTGATAATGGGAGATGAAAACTGGTGCAAAGTTCAACAAGACCATGTGAAATATTGAAAGATAGAGAAATGGTGAGGTTGTAAGGTGAGGCTGGGAGATGAAGAAGGGAGTCACCTGGAGGGTTGAGCTCACTGACTGTAATGTGAGCACCTTGTGCGGCAAAGCACCCTTCGTAATCTCGGCATTGGCTGTGAGTCTGTAACATTTCACTTTTAATAAACTGCACGTGTTTGAATCCTTGTCCAAGAACTCATTCTTGGGCAGAAAGGCAGTGTAGGATTATAAAAATAGACATTTGTAGCACATGGATATGGGAGCAGTGCCTGAGACAGCGAAAGGAAGGGGAGAAAATAATCATCGCATTTAGCCTCCCACCTGCTTTTCACTGTCTTTATTTAATGGAGAGGTGGAGGAGCTCAAATGTCTGAGACTCAGACCCAGGGCCGAAATATCCAGCACACTGTACCAGAATGTGAGGGAAACTCACCGTCCCTCCGGATCTGTGTCTGGGGAGAAGCTGGTGGGTTTTATCTTGTCATCTTTGGGTGCGGAGCAGGCTCGAAGGGCCGAATGGCCGAATCCTGCTGCTATTCTTCAATGTTTCTATCTTTGGGTTAACTGATGGATGTCAGTGGAACAGAGAGTAAAGCTCTCTCTACACTGTCGCATCAAACACTCCCAGGGCAGGTACAGCACGGGTTAGATACAGAGTAAAGCTCCCTCTACACTGTCCCATCAAACACTCCCAGGGCAGGTACAGCACGGGTTAGATACAGAGTAAAGCTCCCTCTACACTGTCCCATCAAACACTCCCAGGGCAGATACAGCAGGGGTTAGACACAGAGCAAAGCTCCCTCTACACTGTCCCATCAAACACACCCAGGGCAGGTACAGCACGGGTTAGATACAGAGTAAAACTCCCTCTACACTGTCTCAATGAACAGTCCCAGGGCAGGTACAGCATGGGTTAGATACAGAGTAAAGCCCCCTCTACACTGTCCCATCAAACACTCCCAGGGCAGGTACAGCACGGGTTAGATACAGAGTAAATCTCCATCTACACTGTCCCATCAAACACTCCCAGGGCAGGTACAGCACGGGTTTGATACAGAGTAAAGCTCCCTCTACACTGTCCCATCAAACACTCCCAGGGCAGGTACAGCACGGGTTAGATACAGAGTAAATCTCCCTCTGCACTGTCCCATCAAACACTCCCAGGGCAGGTACAGCACGGGTTAGATACTGAGTAAAGTTCCCTCTACACTGTCCCATCAAACATTCCCAGGGCAGATGCAGCACCGGTTAGATACAGATTAAAGCTCCCTCTACACTGTCCCACCACAGTAAACAGCATTAAGAGTTTCCACTTCTCTGGTCCTGGAGCTCGGGCAGAGCCTGTGGAACCATAACCGCAGCGTGAGTCAGTGCCTTCAGGAGAGGAGGGAAAAATGGTGTGAAACCTGTAGCCTTAGCTGTGTCCAGTGCACTCAGCCATTTCTTGTTGTTACTTAGAGTGAATCGAATTAGCTGAAGACTGGCACCTGTGATGGTGGCGACCTCGGGAGGAGGCCGAGAATGATCAGCCACTTTGTGTTCAACAAAAGGCTGATTTATTTGACATTTTTGCAAAATATTAAACTCCAGCCCAGCTATAGGGGTTATTGACATCAGCAGCAACAAACCTGAACAGCTAGAATTAACATGGTGATTAACCGCAGCAATAACAGCAGAATCCAACCTCTGCAGTCACTTGTGAACTCGCTGGTGTCTCAGCAGATGGGATGACTGAGTGAATCCCTTCCCACACACGGGGCAGGTGAACGGCCTCTCCCCAGTGTGAACTCGCTGGTGTGTCAGCAGGGTGGATGACTGAGTGAATCCCTTCCCACACTCAGAGCAGGTGAACGGTCTCTCCCCAGTGTGAACTCGCTGGTGTGTCAGCAGGGTGGATGACTGAGTGAATCCCTTCCCACTCTCAGAGCAGGTGAACGGTCTCTCCCCAGTGTGAACTCGCTGGTGTGTCAGCAGGGTGGATGACTGAGTGAATCTCTTCTCACACATGGAGCAGGTGAACGGCCTCTCCCCAGTGTGACTGCGTCGAAGAATTTCCAGCTGGGTTGGGGAACTGAATCCCTTCCCACAGTCCCCACATTTCCACGGTTTCTCCATGGTGCGGGTGTCCCTGTGTCTCTCCAGGTTGGACGATCAGTTGAAGCCTTGTCCACACACAGAACACGTGTACGGTTTCTCCCCGCTGTGAATGGTGCGATGTTTTTTCAGGCTGTGTAACTGGTTAAAGCTCTTTCCACAGTCAGTGCACTGGAACACTCTCACTCGGGTGTGTGTGCCTCAGTACTATTCCAGTCACACTGATGTTTGAAATCTTTTCCCACAGACAAAACAGACAAACATTTCTCCTTCCACATTCAAAGGCCGATGATATTCAGGTCCTGAGGAATGGAGTGACTCTGTCAGATCTTGATGTGATGTTTGGTTTGAGTTTCCCGTCTGCAAATAATCCCCTTCTAATACCCTGTAAAAGGAGTTTACTGAAGTCATCACTGTAAGTACAGGACAGAAATTCAGAACAGACAATTCTAGTTACTGTGGAACATTCTTTCCTCTCTTGTTCCCCCAAAGCTGTAAATCCCAGTCCCACACACTCTCCCTCCTCCCTGTGCTGAAATCCAAACTAATCGCACTTGCTCCAAACTGTTTTCCTCTCTTCACTCTTTTCTGTGCGCCACAACTCTGGGTTCATTTTTTCACTTACTGGCTTCCCTCTCCTCCCCTGAAGGTGATGTCTCTGACTGGGCTCATTTCTGAAATAACTGGTTCTCCTTCCTCCCCTGAAGGTGATTAATGTGACTGGGTACATTTCTGCAATAACTGGTTCTCCTCCCTTCCCTGAAGGTGATTACTGTGACTGGGTACAGTTCGATACTGACTGCTTCCTCTCCCTCCTTTGAAGGTGCTGACTCTGGCTGGGTTTATTTCTGCATGAACTGCTTCCTCTCCCTCCATTGAAGGTGCTGACACTGGCTGCGTTCAGTTCTATAATCGCTGGGTTCTCCTGTAGAAGAGGTGAGGTCAGTGACGGTCTGAGAATTGATGGTGTGGTGTTCAGTAGTGGGGTCATGGTCCAGGGGAGGCAGGAGGAGTTGTGTCTCTTCAAACAAAGGTTTAATCATAGTAGCAACCGTGTTTTCCAATCCGACTTGAGGTGATCAGCTGAAGAAACTAATATAACAATGCATTGTCTTTACATTGTCGTTATGTTGACTTTAAGCCTGTGTGTTAATTAGGTAAGTATGATTCTTTACAGACACTCCCTGACCAGTCTCCATTTCTTGTCATTTACAGATGCTCCCTGACCAGTCTCCATTACTCCTCACTTACAGACGCTCCCTCACCCGTCTCCATTTCACCTCATTTGCAGACGCTCCCCGACCAGTCACCATTTCTCCTCCATTTACAGACGCTCTCTGACCAATCTCCATTTCACCTCATTTACAGGCGCTCCCTGACCAGTCTCCATTTCTCCTCCATTTATAGACTCTCCCTGACTAGTCTCCATTTCTCCTCCATTTATAGACTCTCCCTGACCAGTCTCCATTTCTCCTCCATTTATAGACTCTCCCTGACCAGTCTCCATTACTCCTCACTTACAGACTCTCCCTGACCAGTCTCCATTTCACCTCATTTACAGACGCTCCCTGACCAGTCTCCATTTCTCCTCACTTACAGACGCTCCCTGACCAGCCTCCATTCCTCCTCCATTTACAGACGCTCCCTGACCAGTCTCCATTTCTCCTCCATTTATAGACTCTCCCTGACCAGTCCCCATTACTCCTCACTTACAGACGCTCCCTGACCAGTCTTCATTTCTTGTCATTTACAGACGTTCCCTGACCAGTCTTCATTTCTTGTCATTTACAGATGCTCCCTGACCAGTCTCCATTTCTCCTCTATTTACAGACGCTCCCTGACCAGTCAGCATTTCTCCTCCATTTACAGACGTTCCCTGACCAGTCTGCATTTCTTGTCATTTACAGACGCTCCCTGACCAGTCACCATTTCTCCTCCATTTACAGACGCTCCCTGACCAGTCACCATTCCTCCTCCATTTACAGACGCTCCCTGACCAGTCTCAATTCTCCTCCACTTACAGACGCTCCCTGACCAGTCCCCATTTTTCCTCATTTACAGACGTTCACTGACCAGTCTTCATTTCTTGTCATTTACAGACGCTCCCTGACCAGTCACCATTTCTCCTCCATTTACAGATGCTCCCTGACCAGTCACCATTTCTCCTCCATTTACACACGCTCCCTGACCAGTCTACATTCCTCCTCCATTTACAGACGCTCCCTGACCAGTCCTCATTTCTCCTCATTTACAGACGTTCCCTGACCAGTCTTCATTTCTTGTCATTTACAGACGCTCCCTGACCAGTCACCATTTCTCCTCCATTTACAGACGCTCCCTGACCAGTCTCCATTACTCCTCATTTACAGACGCTCCCTGACCAGTCTTCGTTTCTTGTCATTTACAGACGCTCCCTGACCAGTCACCATTTCTCCTCCATTAACAGACGCTCCCTGACCAGTCTCCATTACTCCTCATTTACAGACGCTCCCTGACCAGTCTCCATTTCTCCTCATTTACAGATGCTCCCTGACCAGTCACCATTCCTCCTCCATTTACAGATGCTCCCTGACCAGTCTCCATTTCTCCTCCATTTACAGACGCTCCCTGACCAGTCTCCTTTTCTCCTCATTTATAGATGCTCCCTAACCAGACTCCATTTCACCTCATTTACAGGCGCTCCCTGACCAGTCTCCTTTTCTGCTCATTTATAGATGCTCCCTGACCAATCTCCTTTTCTCCTCATTTACAGACTCTCCCTGAGCAATCTCCATTTCACCTCATTTACAGACGCTCCCTGACCAATCTCCATTTCACCTCATTTACAGACGCTCCCTGACCAGTCCCCATTTCTCCTCATTTACAGATCTCGCTGAATTGGTTTGATTAGATTATTTAATATTTCTCCTCTTTTTATTTTAATTATGGTTATATCATTTCTAATCTCATCATCCGATGTCATGCCCATCTGATCTGTTTCCCTGATAAATGCTGAAGCAAAGTAATTATTTAATATTTCTGCAATTTTGCTATCACTGCCTGTGATTTTATCCTGACCGTCCCTATGTAGCCATATTCCCATCCCAACTTTCCTTTTTCTTTTTATGTGCCTGTAGAATATTTTACTATTTTGTTTTATGTTCCTTGATAATTGAATTTCATAATTCCTCTTTGCCTTCTTAATTTTTTTTTGACTTCTCTCCTAATCTCTTCATATTCTCCCTTGTCATGCTCTCCCCTGCTGTCCATGTACTTAGTGTTTGCCTCTTTCCTTACCCTCAATTTTTCTCTTATGTCTTTATTCATCCATGGTGTCTCAATAGTGTTTAGCCTGTTCTTGTTTTTAGCAGAATATATTTACCTGCACTCTGTTGAACACCGGTTTAAATGTTTCCATTGCTGTTCTACATCATTGTTTGCCAATATTGTTGTCCATTTTATTTTCCCACGTTGTATTATCAGCCTCTCCAAATCGTCTTTTCTCCAATCTATTACCCTGGTCTTTGTCATACTTTGTCCTTCTCAATTATTATCTCAAAGTGTATTATATTGTGGTCACTATTGCCTAGATGTTCCCCTATTTTTACTTATCTTATCTGCTCTGGTTCATTCCCCATTACTAGATCCAGTAGCGAATCCTCCCTTGTCGGGCTTCTTACATACTGGGTTAGAAAGGAGTCCAGTACACATTGTAGGAACTCCATTTCCTTATCCCCGTTACCTACCTCTTCTGGCCAATTAATTTTGGGGTATTTTAAATCCCCCATGATTATTATTCTATGTTTGTTACTCATTTCCCTAATTTGTTTGCATATTTCTTCCTCCACCTCCCTTCCACTATTAGGTGGTCTGTAGACTACCCCCATTAGTGTGATTGATCCTTTATTATCTTTTATCTCTATCCACATGGATTCTATTTCTGTCTTACTGATAGCTGCGTCACTTTTCTCTACTGCCATTATGTTATCTCTAATAAGTACAGTTACTCCACCTCACCTTTCCCCTCTCTACCATGTCTAAATATATTTAATTGCTAAATGTTTTCTGACTGTGTTTTCTAACTCGAGTTCAGGCCTGTCATTGTGAGGAAAACTTATGAGGCCTCATTTTTGGTGATTCCATCTTGAGAGGCTGCAAAAGGGTTCAATAAGCTGGCAACAAGCTTTTTTTAAAGTGGAAAGTGGTGAAAAACGCCAGTGTAGGTCAGTGAGCACAGGAGTGCTGGGTGAGTGGGACTTGGTGCGAGTTACATAAGAACAGAAGGATTAGGAGCAGGGCTGGGCCATACAGACCCTTCAGCCTGCTCCGCCATTCGATATGATCATTGCCTGATCTTCGAGCTCAACTCCACTTAGCCCAGGATTCCCCGCGCGGCCGAACGTGCCCTATCAATGACTGCAGGAGCCCAGTGCGCAGGCGCGGGACAGGACTGTGCTCTGAGCATGCGCAGTGTGTGTGGTGGAGACGGACTGCGGCAGAACAGGCAGCTCGGGAGGCAATTTGAGATTGTGGGCCCGGGGAAGGAATTGGACCCGTGGGTGGGCCTGGAAGCTCCATCAGCACCTGGGGTAGGCCTCAGGCTCCGAATAAGAGTCCACAGGCCCCGTGTTTGCCGCGTGGTGACAGGTCCAGACGCCCGGGTCAGCGGGGTCACTGGCCGCCAACTTGGGCAGGGTGGGATCACGGCGCATGCGCAACCATCTTGGTACAGGAGCAGCGAGTGGGCGGGGCTTCAGAGTCCCTGTTCCCAACCGGGTCCCAGTGCCCGGGAGATGGAGCATCCTGGCCAACAGCTTTTTCAGCACCTTCACCCACTCCCAGGCCGCATGTGATGTTTGTGGTCTAGAGGAGTCCATGGGCCAGGTATATATTCAGTGTGAGAGGCTGCGGCCCCTGGAGAGTTACCTGAAGGGGCTGCTCCTCAACTATGAATGTCAGCCGTGGCTCAGTGGGTAGCACCCTCGTCTCTGAGACAGCAGGTTGTGGGTTCAAGTCCTACTCTGGAGACTTGAGCACAAAAATCTAGGCTGACTCTTCAGTGCAGTGCTGAGGGAATGCTGCACTGTCAGAGGTGAAGTCTTTCGGATGAGATGTTAAATCGAGGCCCCGTCTGCTCTCTCAGGTGTTAATAAAAGATCCCACGGCACTATTTCGAATAAGAGCAGGGGAGGTGTCCTGACCAATAATTATCATTCAACCAACATAACAAAAACAGGTTATCTGTTCATTATCACAGTGATGCTTGTGGGAGCTTGCTGTGCGCAAATTGGCTGCTGCTTTTCCTACATTAGAACAGTGCTTAACTTCAAAATAGTACTTCATTGGCTGTAAAGCGCTTTGGGACGTCCGGTGGTTGTGAAAGGTGCTATATACATGCAAGTCTTTCTGTTGGTTAGTCTTTAGTCCCACACTCCTAATCTTTGGCTGCGGCGGGGTGATGGGGGTGGGTGTGGGTAAGTTGGAAGTGGAAGTTGGAAGTTGGAAGTGGTCTCCTCTACATTGGGGAGACCGAACGCAGATTGGGTGACCGCTTTGCGGAACACCTCCGTTCAGTCCGTAAGGGGGACCCCGAGCTCCCGGTCGCCTGTCACTTTAATTCACCGCTTCACTTCCACTCTGACCTCACCGTCCTCAGCCTATTACACTGTTCCACGGAAGCGCAGCGTAAGCTCGAGGAACAGGACCTCATCTTTCGTTTAGGCACGCTACAGCCCTCTGGACTCAATATCGAGTTCAACAATTTTAGATCATAACCTCAGCCCCAATCACATTTATATTTTATTTTTTCATCCACCCTTTTGTTTGGGCCCCCCCTTTTTTTCCCCCTCCCAGAAGCTGGCAGCTGTCCTTCATTCTGCCAGTGCATTTCACACTTCTTTTAGCCTTAACCTGTCACATTAACACCACCTCTTGCCTTGAATATCTCTTAATGTCTCTTAATCTCTCCTTTTGTTCTTTCAGCCCCTCCCCCTTTTCCCAGCTTTATCCTTGCCTAAAATCTATTCCATTTCCTGCTATTTCCAGTTCTATCGAAAAGTCTTCGACCTGAAACGTTAACTCTGTTTCTCTCTCCACGGATGCTGCCTCGCCTGCTGAGTTTTTCCAGTGTTTTCTGTTGTTACTTTGAAAGATTGCTTCTTGGGTCTGTCTAAAACAGCAATTTGTAGGTCCAGTATAGGCGGGGCCCATGGGGCGGTCGCTTTGGCTGCCTCCCTCTCTTGTCCGTGCCCATGTGGCCCTGGAGAGGGAGCAGGCGGTGTCCACTAGTACACTTGATACCTTCCCAGACTGGTGGGCACCGCTGGTTAAAGAGGCAATAATCGATCCTCACATTCACATTCTGATATTATTATTATTTGTGTCGCTGTATTGTACAGTTATTATGGTATGTTTCATACTTGTGGTGCACTAGGGCCCTTGCCTTAACTTGTTCCCATCGGGTGAGCGGGGTCACTGGCCGCCATCTTGGTCAGGGAGGGATCGCGGAACATGCCCGGCCATCTTGGTACAGGAACAATGAGTGGGCGGGGCTTCAGGGTCCCAGTGACCAGCAGAGACAATCATTGACTCATTGATTTTACTCTCACTCTGCACACAGCGGGTGTTGAACTGAACCCAGCCAGAGGAGGGAGGGCGAGAAAACTGGGAGTGGGGGAGAAAATGTTGGAGATGGTGCGATGGGTTTGGATTTCAGCACTGAGAGGAGGGAGAGTGTGTGGGACGGGGATTGACAGCTTTGGGGAAACAATTGAGGAAAGAATTTACTATAGTTCTGTCCTGTATTTACAGTGATGACTTTTGTAAACTCCTTTTACAGGGTATTAGAAGAAGAGGATTTGCACACAGGAAACTCAAACCAAACATCACATCAAGATCTGACAGAGTCACTTGATTCATCAGGACCTGAATATCAACGGCCTTTGAATGTGGAAGGAGAAATGTTTGTCTGTTCTGTCTGTGGGAAAAGGTTTCAAACATCAGTGTGACTGGAAAAGCACCGAGACACACACACCCGAGTGAGAGAGTTCCAGTGCACTGACTGTGGAAAGAGCTTTAACCAGTTACACAGCCTGAAAAAACATCGCACCATTCACAGCGGGGAGAAACCGTACACGTGTTCTGTGTGTGGATGAGGCTTCAACTGATCGTCCAACCTGGAGAGACACAAGGACACTCGCACCACGGAGAAACCGTGGAAATGTGGGGAATGTGGGAAGGGATTCAGTTACCCATCTGAGCTGGAAATTCACCTGCGCAGTCACACCGGGGAGAGGCCGTTCACCTGCTCTGCGTGTGGGAAGGGATTCACTCGGTCATCCCACCTGCTGACACACCAGCGAGTTCACACTGGGGAGAGGCCGTTCACCTGCTCTGAGTGTGGGAAGGGATTCTCTCGGTCATCCAACCTGCTGACACACCAGCGAGTTCACACTGGGGAGAGGCCGTTTACCTGCTCTGAGTGTGGGAAGGGATTCACTCGATCATCCAACCTGCTGAGACACCAGCGAGTTCACTTGTGACTGCAGGGGATGGATTCTGCGGTTATTGCTGCTGTTAATCACATCCCGGACTGAACCATGTTCACATTGACAGTTGGGGTTTGTTTCTGCTGATGTTAGTAACCCCTATAACTGGGCTGGAGTTTAATATTCTGGATAAATGTCAAACACTCAGTGAATCGAGTATTTGATGTCTCTGAGATAAGAGGAGAGTAATTGATGTCCTGTTCCCGACTGCTCCATTTCTGGGCCTTTTCTCCTTTCTCAGTCTAGATAATTTCAGTTCTCAGACCTTCTCTTACTCTCAAGTCCCAGCTCTCCAGACCTTCCAGAGTGCGTGTAAGAGAGAATGACTGAACATTTGTCCCAGTGTAACTTTTGCTGTTATGAAATCAAAAAGACTTGAATTTCTATCCCGCCTTTCACAACCTCAGGACGTCCCAAACACTTTACAGACAATGAAATACTTTTGAAGTGTAGTCACTGTTGGAATGTAGGAAATGCAGCTGCCAATTTGCGCACAGCAAGATCCCACACACAGCACGATGGTATTCAGCAGATAATCTATTTTCCTGATGTTGATTGAGGATGGAAGGGGATGTGTAAAGAGATGGTCTGTGGATGGAGATGTGAAACATGGAAACAGTGTCTGTGTGATAGTGACACAGCCTTGTGGTGACAGTCAGAACAATGCACAGATATCTCAGCTTTGAGCAGGGCCAGATCACGAATGCAGTAAACAAGTTCAGTATAACTCTCGCCAGTGTAGCCGCAGCTTGTTATAACAGACCTGGGGAGAAGAGAGCTCTGAATCCACTGTATTATCCCTGTCTCCGGACGGGTAACTATACTCTGTATTATTCCAATGCTGTTAATAAAGTCAGTAAAAGACAATCTGTTGTTGTGAGCTTGATTATCTGGTGTCTGAAAGCACAAGACTCAATTTTTAGAGTCAAGAAGATGAACAAGTGAACACATCACGACCCAATACTCCAGCTCTATATTCACAGGAGAAAGTCTGTTATCTAACGCCTTGAGTGGATGGAATAGAGAAAGATCCCAACTCGAAGAACATCTACAATCTGTGACAAATACCTTTCAAATCACGACTGGTAAAAACCGTCGGTTTCATTTCAATCAGTAGGCAACAGAATGAAGAAAGATCCCAACTCTAAGAAACAATCAAATCATTTGTAAATCACTTTCAAATTCTGACAGGTTCCAAATATCAATGGAAGATGAAAGGGGGTTGGAGAGTAGGGGTGAAAGAGGAGTTGGGATGAGGGGGTTGGAGAGTAGGGGTGAAAGAGGAGTTGGGGTGAGATGGGGTTGGGAAGTTGGGGTGAAAGAGGAGTTGGGGTGAGGGGGGTTGGAGAGTAGGGGTGAAAGAGGAGTTGGGGTGAGGGGGGTTGGAGAGTAGGAGGAAAGAGGAGTTGGGGTGAGGGGTTTGGAGAGTAGGGGTGAAAGAGGAATTGGGGTGAGGGGGTTGGAGAGTAAGGATGAAGGAGGAGTTGAGGTGAGGGTGTTGGAGAGTATCCTTTCTGAACACCTTGTACCCTTGAATATTAAGTGCCCAGTCCCCACCGTTTTTAAGCCACGTTTCCGTTATTGCCACAACATCATATTGCCGCACGGCTAATTGTGCTTGTAGCTCACCAACCTTATTCACCACACTTTGTGCGTTTACGTACATGCATTCTAAACCCATTTTTGAATTTTTCGTAGACTTTCTTAGTCTGCTCCTATCTAATATGATACTACTTCCGCCTCTAGTACACAGTCAGGTGTGTTTTTGCTGATCTTAATAACCCCTATACCTGAGCTGGAGATTAATATTCTGTATCAATATTGAATAAAGCAGCTTTGTTTCAAACACAGTGTATTGAATATTTGATTTCTCCATGATCAGAGGAGACTAATTGATGTTCTGTTACCGACTGTTCCATTGTTGGGCTTTAATTACTCTTGATTATATCACTTCTCACCTAGTTCACCTTCTACCACATCGAACCCCAAGCTGGTTCCGTTTGACTACATGGCTTGTGGGTGTCATAGACTGAACTACAGTGTCTCACTTTATACTCATCTGAAGTTCCTTTCAACCAACCCTTGAAAGAACTTTCTTGCTTCAGATTTGAAATCAGTTATTGTGTGCATGGTTTAACACTTCTTGGATCCGGTTAGTCCAACTCCTCCACAGGTACTGCATGTGACAGCCTTTGGAATGTTCTGATCCACCTCCCTTTCTTTTTTGCCTATCTTTCCTAAATATTGAATGTTGAGTTCCCAGCCTTGGCCACCCTGGAGCCATGTTTCTGTAATCCCATTCAAATCGTATTCATTTACCTCTATTTGCGCAGCTAATTCATCCACCTTGTTCCGAATGCTCCTTGCATTAAGACACAAAGCCTTCAGGATTGTTTTTTTATCGCTCTCAGACCTATATGAATTATTATTTACTGTGACCATATTTGATTTAAACCGTTGAGTTCTTTGCCTTCTACTTTTGTTTTTCTCCTTCCTGTCTTTTGCTTTTATCCTTGCTTCCCTTTCCTCTGTCTCCCTGCACAGGTTCCCAACCCCCTACCATTTTAGTTTAAACCCTCCCCAACAGCACTAGCAAACACTCCCCCTAGGACATCGACGCAATCAAGGTGACCACATGGCTGGATGACATTTGGGACTGGGGACTAAATATACAGATCCATCCATGGATCCGACTGATTTCACATGTATTAGTCATGGTGCAGTTAGTAATTGTCCTGACATTCTATGTATGACATGCAGGAAATGGAAACGGATTCGGGCAAAACGAATTGCAAAACAAATGATTCAAACTGTTAGTGCATGCACTGCTCCTCATAAGTGTATCTCGGACGACTTTGGTCGTTTGTTGGAAAAATCAAGTGTATGAATGATGAAGCAATCGTATGATGAATTGGGGAAGGCCTAAATATTAACTCTACTCATCTGATGCATACCTGGTGCCTCGACGGGTGGGCCCCCCGACAGGATTCGCACCAGACCATATGCAACAAATGTGTGGCCTACCTGGAATAGCCAAAGGCCTAAAGGGGGGAGGAAGTATAGAACAAACTAGGGGTGGAGGGGGGGTTACAGGGAAACTTCATCATTCACGCAATTTGAGCTGGAAAAACCTATATGTGGTTCTGCAATACTATAAACCCAGCAGTTTATCAGACTAACGTAGCGTAGAGAGCACATTCTTCAACCCCGCTCCAAGAGTCCTTTTCGGGGGTTGAAAGGGGGGACTGTGGGATCGCAAATTAGGCCTGTGAAACAAACCTGAATCCACTAGTCTTTAAATATATATTAATCAAGGCTGTAGGGCAGTAATATTAGAAATCATGTTTAAAGGATAGTTAGTTCACTTAGAGAGATATATTAAAGGCACACATATAGCCTTTAGATAGTTGCAAAGCACGATGGACTACTTGTCCATTATATTTATTAACCCTTTTCTTTAACTAGTACTATAAGAATAGCTGCTTACAACCAGACTATTGGTGCCATTCTACTGATTTCCAAGCATTCCAGAATGTGGTTATCAGTGCCACAGAAGCAGTGTTGATGTAGCTGGCCTTCTGAAGAGAAAAGGGAAACTGAACTTCACAGGGAGTCGGCCATTTCTCTCTTGGCCTCAGACCCCTTATCTCCCTTTGGAGCTGACATTGTTTACCATAATAAGCTTTTCTCGAGAATTAACGAAGTGTTGGTCAGGTACAACCGCATGGGAAAGGAAAGATAAGCGTGGTATGACCTCGTTTGAGAGATAAGATGGAGTCTGGTAGACCTTGCTCCCAGAGACTAGATGAAAACCCCATGTATAACAATTATGTGTTACGTTTAATGTCACAGAACATTTCAGGGCAGCTCCCAACATTGAGTGACTGATCATTAACCAATAAGGGAGCAATGGTAGCGACGCTGGTTGTATGTGTACGCCCACTTTTGTAGCCGGTGAGTGTTGCCTATCGAAAGGTATATCAATGCTTGTATGTAGGTTTTCCTTTGAGAGTTAGGTGTGGGTCTGAGGAGACCAACCTCTCTCCCTTTGTGCACAAGGCCTTCTGGCTGGTTTCTAATAAACTTTTACTTTGTCTTCAGTTCCGTCTCCGTTTGGTTTTGCTCCAAAAATTTTCGAATCTTACACCATATATGTGTCAGGATACTGAAACCCAGCTTTCTCACAGTCCACTCCTGGAGGCCCCACTCCCTGAGCCTACAACCTTCAGCAGGGTCAGTGCTGGAGTTCCACAGCGGGAGTGATCCCAGAGTAACTGTCGGGTTCGCACCCCGTGGATGTTCCGGGTCGTGTATTTTTAGTTATCCTGGTGTCTAACACGCACATCAATAAAACAGGGAATTCCTGGAAACACGCTGCAGGTCCTTTATCTGGAGATCAAATGTCTGTTGTATAATTGTACCAGCAGTTAACAGGCTCCTGTGAACTCCTCCCTCTGCTATTTTAATGCAGACTTTAACCAATTTATTTTAAACGGGTTTATTTTAAATGAACTAACATCTGCCTTAAAATGGTAGACACAGGACTGTCTCACACACACATATTAAATCTTCGTGGAATAATTACCAGTCATTTTTAGACTGGAAACTTAACCCTGCCGTTTCACTTTCAGTCAGGAACAGATCGCAGTTTGACATCAATCTCTGATTTGACAGCACGTTTCCAGCATTCACCGTTGTTCTTCCTGACTCTAAACACAGTTGTAAAGGAGCCTTCTGTTCCGTGCCCAGGAGCTGTGACCCATGGGAGAGAGCGGCTGGGACACATTCCTTATCAGCCTCAAGATTAAAGGGATATAGGTCTGCAAAGGGATATAGATAGACTAAGTGAGTGGGCAGTAAGGTGGCAGATGGAGTATAATGTAGGGAAAAGTGAGGTTATTCACTTTGGTGGGAAGAGTAGAAAAACAGAATATTTTTTAAATGGTGAGAAACTTTCAAATGTTGGTGTTCAGAGAGATTTGGGTGTCCTCGTGCAAGAAACACAGAAAGCTAGCATGCAGGTACAGCAAGCAATAAGGAAGGCAAATGGCATGTTGGCCTTTATTGCAAAGGGGTTGGAGCATAAGAGTAAGGAAGTCTTGCTACAATTGTACAGGGCCTTGGTGAGACCACACCTGGAGTACTGTGCACAGTTTTGGTCTCCTTATCTAAGGAAGGATATACTTGCCTTGGAGGCGGTGCAACGAAGGTTCACGAGATTGATTCCTGGGATGAGAGGGCTGTCCTATGATGAGAGATTGTGTAGAATGGGCCTATACTCTCTGGAGTTTAGAAGAATGAGAGGTGATCTCATTGAAACATACAAGATTCTGAAGGGGATTGACAGGGTAGATGCTGAGAGGTTATTTCCCCTGGCTGGAGTGTCTAGAACTAGGGGGCATAGTCTCAGGATAAGGGGTAGGCCATTTAAGACTGAGATGAGGAGGAATTTCTTCACTCAGAGGGCTGTGAATCTTTGGAATTCTCTGCCCCAGAGGGCTGTGAATGTTCAGTCTTTGAGTATATTCAAGGCTGAGATAGATAGATTTTTGGACTCTAGGGGAATCAAGGGATATGGAGACCGGGTGGGAAAGTGGAGTTGAGGTCGATGATCAGCCATGATCTTATTGAATGGCGGAGCAGGCTCGAGGGGCCGTGTGACCTACTCCTGCTCCTAATTCTTATGATCTTTTCTTATGTTCTTAATCTGCCCGGCAACTTTCCTTTCAGTGAAGAGAGACGAGAAAGACCAAAGTGCCGTTTGCCCCTCTCAGTGTGGCCCTGAAGGACTGTGTCCAGGCTGTAGTTCTGTTCCCAGCCGTACGATCCTCCCCCAGATTGTCCTTTCTGAGCTCCAGCCAGGTGATGCTAAACACTCAGGTGGGAACGACAAAATCCACAACAATGTGTTTAAAGCAAAGCTGATTTATTTGACATATATCCAGAAATTTAAACTCCAGCCCAGTTACAGGGTTATTAACATCAGCAGAAACAAACCCCAACTGTCAGTGTGAACACGATTCAGTTCAGGATGTAATTAACAGCAG
>JASTWF010000681.1:0-55375 GCA_030390025.1 Squalus acanthias
ACTCCCAACCCCTACTCTGTGTTTCCTGTTCTGTAACCAGCTTGCTATCCATAACAGTTTGTAAGATCGACAAGATGACCCAGGTCAGGCCGTGTGGAGTGAAGGGCCAGGCAGCAGAATGGATGGAAAGATGGCTCCAAAACAGAAATCAGAGGGTTGGCTGACCTTTGACTCCACACGGCCTGACCGTGGTCATCTTGTAGACCGAACATACTGCAGACACAGTGCACCAGTGGTGGAGGGGGTGGATATTGAGTCCTGTGGCAGGGGCGCTGATGAAGTGGATTTCTCTGTCCGTGAGTTTTGAGGCATCGCTAGTGGCATTTTTCACCACTTTCCTGCTTTTAAAATAAAAATCTTATTGCCAGTTTATTAAAGCCTCTCGGGTAGGTCACACAAAAAAATGGGGCCTCATAAGTTTCCGTCAGGAATGCTCATGATGTGGTCTCCTCTACATTGGGGAGACCAAACGCAGATTGGGTGACCGCTTTGCGAAACACCTCCGTTCAGTCCGTAAGGGGGACCCCGAGCTCCTGGTCGCCTGTCACTTTAATTCACCGCTTCACTCCCACTCTGACCTCACCGTCCTCGGCCTATTACACTGTTCCACGGAAGCACAGCGTAAGCTCGAGGAACAGCACCTCATCTTTCATTTAGGCACGCTACAGCCCTCTGGACTCAATATCGAGTTCAACAATTTTAGATCATAACCTCGACCCCTATCACATTTATATTTTATTTTTTCATCCACCCTTTTGTTTGGCCCCCCCCTTTTTTTCCTCCTAGAAGCTGGCAGCTGTCCTTCATTCTGCCAGTGGATTTCACACTTCTTTCAGCCTCAACCTGTCACATTAACACCTCCTCTTGCCTTGATCATCTCTTTATGTCTCTTAATCTCTCCTTTTGTTCTTTCATCCCCGCCCCCTTTTCCCAGCTTTATCCTTGCCTTAAATCTATTTCATTTCCTGCTATTTCCAGTTCTGATGAAAGGTCTTCGACCTGAAACGTTAACTCTGTTTCTCTCTCCACGGATGCTGCCTCGCCTGCTGAGTTTTTCCAGCGTTTTCTGTTGTTATTTTGGATTTCCAGCATCTGCAGTATTTTGCTATCGTATATATTCAGTGTGAGAGGTTACAGCCCCTGTATAGTTACCTGAAGGGGCTGCTCCTCAACTCTTGGTTACACTTTAGCCCCACGCTCCTAATCTTTGGCCGCCCGGTGCGGAGGGGGCTGGGTAAGTCAGAGGATCTTCTCCTGGACCTGCTCTTGGGCCTGGCGAAAACAGCAATTTGTAGGTCCAGGATGGGCGGGGTCCATGGGGGGGGTCGCTCTGGCTGCCTGCCTCTCTCCCGTGGTCTTGTCCCTGCCCGGGTGGCCCTGGAGAGGGAGCAGGCGGTGTCCACCGGTTCACTTGATACCTTCCTCAACCGGTGGGCACCTCAGGTTAAAGAGGCGATAATCGATCCTCACAATCACATTATGATTGAATTATTATTGGTGAGTGTCGCTGTATTGTACACAGTTATTATTCATCGAATAGATTCAGAGAAACTTACAGCACAGAAGGAGGCCATTCGGCCCGTCGTGCCTGTGCCGGCTCTTTGAAAGAGTCGTCGTGTTTAGTCCCACATCCTCACTTTCTGTCCGTAACCCTGTCAGTTGCTCAAGTTCCCGTCCAACTCTGCTTTACAATTATTAACGGAATCAGCTTCCACCATCTTTTCAGGTCGAGCGTTCCAGATCCCCACAACTCTCTGAGTGGAAACATTTCTCCTCATCTCTCCTCCAGATCTTTTGACAATATTTTTGAATCTTTGACCTCTAGTTATTGACCCACTCACCAGAGGGAATGTTTCTTTCCCTATTTATTCCATCAAAATCTCTCATCACCTTGAAAACCTCTATTAAGTCACCTCTGAACCTTCTCTGTTCCAAGGAGAACAGTCCTAACTTTTCCAACCTCTCCTCATAACTGAAGTCCCTCATCCCTGGTAACATCCTGGTAAACCTCCTCTGGGCCCTTTCTAAGGCCTTTCCACCTTTCCTCAAGTGTGGGGCCCAGAATTGTCCACAACACTCCAGCTGAGGCCTAACCTGAGATTGATGAAGTTCCAGCATCATCTCTTTGCTTTTATATTCTATTCCTCTGTTTATAAACCCAAGTAACCCGTTATTGTGTGTTTAATATCAGTGGGGCACTGGGACACTTGCCTTAATGGTTTTTGCTCCCGTCTGGTATCACTGGGGCAACTTAGTGTCACCCCTACAGGTAGTGAAAAATGGCCCAATCTCAATCGGACGACAAAAAAATGAATTTTCTCTTCACCAATTCAGGGTTTTAATTTTTACCCAGAATTCGTGACACGGCAGAATGGGCCCCATCAATGACAACCCGATCCTAGTGCGCCGGCTCATCACTGGACTGTGCTCTGAGCATATGCAGTGCGAGTGGTGGAGACGGACTGAGGAGTGTGTCCTCCTTGGAGGGGAACCAGGCAAAGAGGGTGTGTGTCCTCCTTGGGGAACCAGGTAAAGAGGGCGAGTGTCCTCCTTGGAGGGGAACCAACCCTCAATAAAACAGTGAAATATCTTGGAATTTAAATGTGTGTCCATTCCCATTGTTTGGATATTGATGAGCAGGTTTTTTTCTATCAGAAATAGAAATCAAAGGGAGATGATGCCTCACTCTGTTAATCAACTCTTTGACACATTATAAAATATATATCTCCAACTTTGACTAGTTTATCCTGTCTGATACAAATCAACCCCACAGTCACTGACACCAATCTCCTCCTGTCTGATATAAACCAACCGCACAGTCACTGACACCAATCTCCTCCTGTCTGATATAAACCAACCCCACAGTCACTGACAAGATTGGACAAGTTTCCATTCCCGTGCTGAGGGGATTGCTGTACCAGACGGGAGGGGCAACATTTGGGGACTCTCGATTCTCCACCAATTCCCATTCCCTTCTTTCTGGTGGATAATGGAGGTGCAACTGTGTGTAATGTGCAAGTCAGTAAGAATTGTCAGCAAGAATTAATCAGCACTTTCTAATTGGAGATGTTAATCAGTGAAACCTTTCAGATATTGAATTGTAGATTTTGTACCAAAGATCAATTTAGCATTGAAGTAAAAGTTCATAATTTTATTGCAAACAAATTTCTGATGAGAGTCCCTGAATTAAGGGGCAAAATCAGACAGCGATTCTTAAAGGGACACTACAGCCCCAACAAGTCAATCAGCCATATATCCAGAATATTAATAACCCCTATAACTGGGCTGGAGTTTAACATCAGCAGAAACAAAACTCAACTGTCAGAATGAACACGGTTCAGTCCTGGGTACGATTAACAGCAGCAATAATAACAGAATCCAATCTCTGCAGTCACTTGTGAATTCGCTGGTGTCTCGGCAGGTGGGATGACCGAGTGAATCCCTTCCCACACACGGCGCAGGTGAATGGCCTCTCCCCAGTGTGAATTCGCTGGTGTCTCAGCAGGGCGGATGACCGAGTGAATCCCTTCCCACACACAGAGCAGGTTAACGACCTCTCCCCAGTGTGAACTCGCTGGTGTCTCAGCAGGGCGGATGACCGAGTGAATCCCTTCCCACACACAGAGCAGGAGAAAGGCCTCTCCCCAGTGTGAAGTCGCTGGTGTATCAGAAGCTCGGATGAACTAGTGAATCCCTTCTCACACACAGAACAAGTGAATGGCCTCTCTCCAGTGTGAACTCGCTTGTGGATCAGAAGGTCGGATGACTTAGTGAATCCCTTCTCACACACAGAGCAGGTGAACTGCCTCTCCCCAGTGTGAACTCGCTTGTGCATCAGAAGGTTGGATGATCGATTAAATCCTTTCCCACACACGGCGCAGGTGAACGGCCTCTCCCCAGTGTGAATGTGCTGGTGCATCAGAAGGTTGAATGAACGAGTGAATCCCTTCCCGCACACGGAGCAGGTGAATAGTCTCTCCCCGGTGTGAGTGCATCGATGATTTTCCAGCTGCGATGGGGAACTGAATCCCTTCCCACAGCTCCCACATTTCCACGGTTTCTCCGTGGTACAGGTGTCCTTGCGACTCTCCAGGTTGGATCAGTTGAAGCCTTGTCCACACACAGAACAGGTAGCAGGCTCAAAGGGCCGTGTGACCGACTCCTGCTTCTTATGAATTCTTCTGTATACGTTTCTCCAGGCTGTGAATGGTGCAATGTTGTTTCAGGCTGTGTAACTGGTTAAAACATTTTCATCCACCTTCAAAGGTCGATGATAGTCAGGTCCTGATCAATCGACTGACTCTGTCAGATCGTGACGTGATGTGTGGAGAATGAGGATAAATAATGAAGCAATGTTTCTCTCTCCCGGGCACTGGGACCCGGTTGGGAACAGAGCGTGAAACCCACACACTTTATCTTCCTGTACCAAGATGGCTGCGCAGACGTTCCATTATGTTTTCAATCAAAATGGCGGCGCACTTAATTTTCGTCTTCCTACACAAAGATGGCGACCATTAACCTGGGCCTATCACCCGGAAAAGCCCCGTAGCTGCAAACGCGGGACCTTCAGGTGATGATCCGGGACTTGCGGCGGACACCAGTTGTTTATGAACCCTCCCCGCCACTTGCCGGTCCATTACTCCGCTCGGCCCTGCCGTCTGTGATGCGCTGCAAGGAGCCCGTGACCAGGCTCTGTCCTTCCCCAGTACTCGCACTGCGCATGCTCCAAACACAGCCCGGTACTGCGCCTGCGCACTGGGCTCCTGTAGTCTGGGTAATATTTTTATTCCAATACAATAATACTTATACAACTCATCAATTACATAGTAAATCCATTACATAGTAAATCCATTACATTCATCCATCACAGTAAAAAATAAAGCCTTAAAAACAGCCTTATAGTTAATATAAATGCAATGATTAATTTTACAAATAATCAATAATGTTTACAGTACAAATACCCTTAAACAATACCACACAACTTTTTAGATTTAAAATAATAAATCTCAAAGTTAACTCCACATAAAACAAAAACCATTTCAACACCACAGTATACAAACACACAGCACCATCATAATCCAATTAAATGCTACAGATAACACTTATTCCAATAAACCAAGAAAAAACCCGTTTTACGCCAGTCCTACTGGCATTGTTCGTTCGATCATTCGATCATTCATTCAATTGTTCGTTCGTTCATTGAAGCATTCGTTCGTTCGATCGAGCGTAAGTTCCAATATGTATGTCTGAATGCGTGCGCGCCTGCGTGCGTTCGCTCGAATCGTTCGTCCTATCACTGCACAAGTGATCATTCGTTCGATCGAGTGTAAGTTCCAATATGCATGAATGCGTTCGTTCGAATCGTCCGTCCGTTCGTTCAATAATTTACCAATATTAATTTACTTTATCTTTTCAAACACACCAACACTAGACAATAACCTCAAAGTAAATTCCTACATAACCACCAATACATCACCATGTGCAAATTCCCACAGTCCTTATCAGAAAATCAATTAAGCTTCAAGTAAACTGCTTTCAAACAGAAAACCTGAAACCTTCCCAACAAAACAATTAAATACCAGTTCTACGCCAGTCCTTTTGGCAATCCATTAACGAATATCATTTGATGTTGTCGAACCATGTAAAGTCATAGTCCTTGTCCACAGTCTTCAGCCCTTCCACGGAAAAAGAAGCCATCCACTTCCTGAAATCCCGTAAAAAGACCAAACACTCAAATCTTCTTCTGCATGCTGTTATTGCTCACAGGACCCAACCATCAAAGAATACTCATCATTCCTTACTGATATTACTTTGCTCTGTCTTTTACTCTTTTATTTTCCGTCTTTTAACCATTCACATTTTCCATCTTGTAACTGCTCATGCACCACATTACAGATGGAAACAGTTTGTCTTTCCTCCACCAATATGGCGTCGCATAACCCGGTCCCATGACCAAGAAAAAGCCTCACAGCTGCCGCCGGACAGAGCAGATGCTGGGCCGCTGGAACTCATTCAGGCCCGAAACCATTCTGCAACTTTTAGAACCAGTGCAGCAATGCTCACCAACCGCATCTCCCGACTCCACCTCTGCCGACCAGCCGCCCCGCCCTGGGCCCCCCGCCTGGGGTTCTCCGTGCTGGGCCTCCCGCCCAGGCCACTCTCCTCTGGATCTTCCACACTGGGCCCTACGCCCCGGCCCCTCTGCGCTGGAGTTCCCCACAAGCAGCTGGGCCTCTCGCTATCGCCCTGGCCCCTCTGCACTGGCAGCTGGGCCTCTCGCTATCGCCCCGGCCCCTCCGCACTGGCAGCTGGGCCTCTCGCTATCGCTCCAGCCCCTCTGCACTGGCAGCTGGGCCTCTCGCTATCGCCCCTGCCCCTCCGCACTGGCAGCTGGGCCTCTCGCTATCGCCCCGGCCCCTCTGCACTGGCAGCTGGGCCTCTCGCTATCGCCCCAGCCCCTCCGCACTGGCAGCTGGGCCTCTCGCTATCGCCCCGGCCCCTCTGCACTGGCAGCTGGGCCTCTCGCTATCGCCCCGGCCCCTCCGCACTGGCAGCTGGGCCTCTCGCTATCGCCCCGGCCCCTCTGCACTGGCAGCTGGGCCTCTCGCTATTGCCCTGGCCCCTCCGCACTGACAGCTGGGCCTCTCGCTATCGCCCCGGCCCCTCCGCACTGGCAGCTGGGCCTCTCGCTATCGCCCCGGCCCCTCCGCACTGGCAGCTGGGCCTTTCGCTATCACCCCGGCCCCTCCGCACTGGCAGCTGGGCCTCTCGCTATCGCCCCGGCCCCTCCGCACTGGCAGCTGGGCCTCTCGCCTACACCGGGAGTTGAATCAAGATGGCGGCCGTTATCCTGGGCCTGTGACCGGGAGAAGCCCCGAAGCTGCAAACGCGGGACCTTCAGGGTAATATTCGGGGCGTCCGGCCTACACCAGTTGTTTATGAACCCTCCCCACCCACTTGCCGGTCCATTACTCCGCTCGGCTTTGCCATCTATTACGCGCTGCAAGGAGCCCGTGACCAGGCTCTGTCCTTCTGCAGTACTCGCACTGCGCATGCTCCAAACACAGCCCGGTACCGCGCCTGCGCACTGGGCTCCTGTAGTCTGGGTGCGGCACATTCCCCACCGCGGGGTATGCTGGGTAAAAGCCCCGCCAGTGAAAGACCAGATTAGTGAATGGAACATCCGAACAATGAGGGACAGGTAAAGACCCTCTGGTCCATCCAGCCTGTCCCACACATTTGCGATACCTTGTGTATCACAATATATACACTCCACCCCTCCCGAAATCATGTGAGCTCCTGGGAGAGGCAAAAAAACAGGTAAAAACCCAGGCCAAAATAATCTTGCAAATTCCTGTCCGACCCATCTAGGTGATCGAAATTAGTCCAGGAGATCACTCTGGCCCTGAATTCCCAGCAGTGCCTACCTTCTGTAAGAGGTGATCTCCGCCCCAGCCAGAAACAGGTCCAGCTCTCGCTTGAAGGAATTGAGCGAATCAGCATCCACCAGATGATTTTCTGTAGCAAAATACTGCGGATGCTGGAAATCTGAAACAACAACAGAAAATGCTGGAAACACTCAGCAGGCCAGGCAGCATCCGTGGAGAGAGAAACAGAGTTAACGTTTCAGGTCGATGACCCTTCATCAAAAATGGAAAACATTGCTTAAAAATCTGTTACTTTTCCAACTTTTTCCAGTTCTGTTAATCTCCTCTCATCTTGGAGGAAACAAATACTCGACGCATTGCGTGTTTGAAACAAAACTGATTTATTTGACGTTTATCGAGAATATTAAACTCCAGCCCAGTTATAGAAGTTATTAACATCAGCAGAAACAAACCCCAACTGTCAGAATGAACAAGGTTCAGTCCTGGATGTGATTAACGGCAATAACAGCAGAATCCAACCCACTGCAGTCACTTGTGAACTCGCTGGTGTTTCAGCAGGTGCGAGGACCGAGTGAATCCCTTCCCATACTCGGAGCAGGAGAACGGCCTCTCCCCAGTGTGAACTCGCTGATGATTCAGCAGGTGGGATGACTGAATGAATCCCTTTCCACACACGGAGCAGGTGAACGGCCTCTCCCCGGTGTGAACTTGCTGGTGTCTCAGTAGGGTGGATGAATCAGTGAATCCCTTCCCACACACAGAGCATGTGAACGGCCTCTCCCCAGTGTGAACTCGCTGGTGTGTCAGCAGGTGGGATGACTGGATGAATTTTTTACCACAAATGGAGCAGGTGAACGGCCTCTCCCCAGTGTGAACTCGCTGGTGTCTCAACAGGGTGGATGAATCAGTGTATCCCTTCCCACACACGAAGCAGGTGAATGGCCTCTCCCCAGTGTGAACTCGCTGGTGTGTCAGCAGGTGGGATGACTGGATGAATTTTTTACCACAAATGGAGCAGGTGAACGGCCTCTCCCCAGTGTGAACTCACTGGTGTCTCAACAGGGTGGATGAATCAGTGTATCCCTTCCCACACACGAAGCAGGTGAATGGCCTCTCCCCAGTGTGAACTCGCTGTGATGTCAGCAGGTGGGATGACTGAATGAATCCCTTTCCACACACGGAGCAGGTGAACGGCCTCTCCCTGGTGTGAACTTGCTGGTGTGTCAGCAGGTTGGATGAATTAGCAAATCCCTTCCCACAAATAGAGCAGGTGAACGGCCTGTCCCCAGTGTGAGTGTGTTGGTGTGTCAGCAGATCTCTTGTGCTTTTAAAGCTCTTCTCACACTCAGAACATTGGAAAGGTCTCTTTTCAGTGTGAACAAGTTGGTGTTTAGTGAGGTTGGCTAATCGAGCAAATCCCTTTCCACACACAATGCAGGTGAATGGCCTCTCTCCAGTGTGAACTCGCATGTGTTCAGTGAGGCTAGATGACTGTCCGAACCTCTTCCCACATTGAGAGCAACTGAATGGCCTCTCTCCAGTGTGAACTCGCTCGTGGTCAGTGAGGTTCGATAACTGCCCGAATCTCTTCCCGCAGTGAGAGCAACTGAACGGTCTCTCTCCAGTGTGAACTCGCTGGTGTGTCAGAAGGTGGGATGACTGACTGAATCCTTCCCACACACAGAGCAGGTGAACGGCTTCTCCCCGGTGTGACTGCGCCGATGAGTTTCCAGCCGGGACGGGGAGCTGAATGCCTTCCCACAGTCCCCACATTCCCACGGTTTCTCCATGGTGCGGGTGTCCTTGTGTCTCTCCAGGTTGGACGATCAGTTGAAGCCTCGTGCACACACAGAACACGTGCACGGTTTCTCCCCGCTGTGAACGGTGCGATGTTTTTTCAGGCTGTGTAACTGGTTAAAGCTCTTTCCACAGACAGTGCACTGGAACACTCTCACTCGGGTGTGGGTGTCTCGGTGCTTTTCCAGTCACACTGATGTTTGAAATCTTTTCCCACAGACAGAACAGACAAACATTTCTCCTTCCACATTCAAAGGCCGATGATATTCGGGTCCTGATGAATGGAGTGACTCTGTCAGATCTTGATGTGATGTTTGGTGTGAGTTTGCGGTGTGTAAATGCTGCCCTTCTCACAGCCTGTAAAAGGAGTTTCCAAAAGCCATGACTGTGAGTCCAGGATAGAAATTGCCAAGATTCTCTCCTCCTGGTTCCTGGCCAAGGGGGCCGCGCATGCGCCCTGCTGCCCCCTGAGCCTGTCAAGATGGCGGCCGTTAACCCGGGCCTGTCACCGGGAGAAAGCCCCGCAGCTGCCGCCCCGCTCGGGGCAAACGCCCGGCCCAGAGGCTCTTGTTCGGGGCCTGAGGCCCACCCCGGGTGTTTGTGAAGCGGATAATGTTGAGTGTTTTAATAATGGGGCCTGGGGCCGCACTCGGGGTGAATCTTTTATTCAAACCAATAATACAAATTACATAGTAAAACCATTACATTCATCCATCAAAATACAGTACAAATACCCCCAAACAATACCACACTTTTTTTTTAATATTAAAATAATACATCTCACTTAACTCCACATAAAACAACCCATTTCAACACCACAGTGTACAAACACATAGCACCATCACAATCCAACTAAATGCCACATATAACATCCACTCCAATAACCCAAGAAACCTGTTCCGCGCCAGTCCCACTGGCACCGCCCACCCGACCATCCACTCAATTGTTCTCCGTGCTGGGCCTCCCGCCCAGGCCACTCTCCTCCGGGTCTTCCACCTTGGGCCTTCTGCACCGGACCCTCCGCACCGGCATTCCCCGCGAGCAGCCGGGGTGAATCAACCGCATCTCCCGACTCCACCTCTGCCGACCAGCCGCCCCGCCCTGGGCCCCCCGCCTGGGGTTCTCCGTGCTGGGCCTCCCGCCCAGGCCACTCTCCTCTGGATCTTCCACACTGGGCCCTACGCCCCGGCCCCTCTGCGCTGGAGTTCCCCACAAGCAGCTGGACCTCTCGCTATCGCCCTGGCCCCTCTGCACTGGCAGCTGGGCCTCTCGCTATCGCCCCGGCCCCTCTGCACTGGCAGCTGGGCCTCTCGCTATCGCCCCTGCCCCTCTGCACTGGCAGCTGGGCCTCTCGCTATCGCCCCGGCCCCTCCGCACTGGCAGCTGGGCCTCTCGCTATCGCCCCGGCCCCTCCACACTGGCAGCTGGGCCTCTCGCTATCGCCCCGGCCCCTCCGCACTGGCAGCTGGGCCTCTCGCCTACACCGGGAGTTGAATCAAGATGGCGGCCGTTATCCTGGGCCTGTGACCGGGAGAAGCCCCGAAGCTGCAAACGCGGGACCTTCAGGGTAATATTCGGGGCGTCCGTCCTACACCAGTTGTTTATGAACCCTCCCCACCCACTTGCCGGTCCATTACTCCGCTCGGCTTTGCCATCTATTACGCGCTGCAAGGAGCCCGTGACCAGGCTCTGTCCTTCTGCAGTACTCGCACTGCGCATGCTCCAAACACAGCCCGGTACCGCGCCTGCGCACTGGGCTCCTGTAGTCTGGGTGCGGCACATTCCCCACCGCGGGGTATGCTGGGTAAAAGCCCCGCCAGTGAAAGACCAGATTAGTGAATGGAACATCCGAACAATGAGGGACAGGTAAAGACCCTCTGGTCCATCCAGCCTGTCCCACACATTTGCGATACCTTGTGTATCACAATATATACACTCCACCCCTCCCGAAATCATGTGAGCTCCTGGGAGAGGCAAAAAAACAGGTAAAAACCCAGGCCAAAATAATCTTGCAAATTCCTGTCCGACCCATCTAGGTGATCGAAATTAGTCCAGGAGATCACTCTGGCCCTGAATTCCCAGCAGTGCCTACCTTCTGTAAGAGGTGATCTCCGCCCCAGCCAGAAACAGGTCCAGCTCTCGCTTGAAGGAATTGAGCGAATCAGCATCCACCAGATGATTTTCTGTAGCAAAATACTGCGGATGCTGGAAATCTGAAACAACAACAGAAAATGCTGGAAACACTCAGCAGGCCAGGCAGCATCCGTGGAGAGAGAAACAGAGTTAACGTTTCAGGTCGATGACCCTTCATCAAAAATGGAAAACATTGCTTAAAAATCTGTTACTTTTCCAACTTTTTCCAGTTCTGTTAATCTCCTCTCATCTTGGAGGAAACAAATACTCGACGCATTTGACGTTTATCGAGAATATTAAACTCCAGCCCAGTTATAGAAGTTATTAACATCAGCAGAAACAAACCCCAACTGTCAGAATGAACAAGGTTCAGTCCTGGATGTGATTAACGGCAATAACAGCAGAATCCAACCCACTGCAGTCACTTGTGAACTCGCTGGTGTTTCAGCAGGTGCGAGGACCGAGTGAATCCCTTCCAATACTCGGAGCAGGTGAACGGCCTCTCCCCGGTGTGAACTTGCTGGTGTCTCAGTAGGGTGGATGAATCAGTGAATCCCTTCCCACACACAGAGCATGTGAACGGCCTCTCCCCAGTGTGAACTCGCTGGTGTGTCAGCAGGCGGGATGACTGGATGAATTTTTTACCACAAATGGAGCAGGTGAACGGCCTCTCCCCAGTGTGAACTCGCTGGTGTCTCAACAGGGTGGATGAATCAGTGTATCCCTTCCCACACACGAAGCAGGTGAATGGCCTCTCCCCAGTGTGAACTCGCTGGTGTGTCAGCAGGTGGGATGACTGGATGAATTTTTTACCACAAATGGAGCAGGTGAACGGCCTCTCCCCAGTGTGAACTCACTGGTGTCTCAACAGGGTGGATGAATCAGTGTATCCCTTCCCACACACGAAGCAGGTGAATGGCCTCTCCCCAGTGTGAACTCGCTGATGATTCAGCAGGTGGGATGACTGGATGAATTTTTTACCACACATGAAGCAGGTGAACGGCCTCTCCCCAGTGTGAACTCGATGGTGTGTCAGCAGGTTGGATGAATTAGCAAATCCCTTCCCACAAATAGAGCAGGTGAACGGCCTGTCCCCAGTGTGAGTGTGTTGGTGTGTCAGCAGATCTCTTGTGCTTTTAAAGCTCTTCTCACACTCAGAACATTGGAAAGGTCTCTTTTCAGTGTGAACAAGTTGGTGTTTAGTGAGGTTGGCTAATCGAGCAAATCCCTTTCCACACACAATGCAGGTGAATGGCCTCTCTCCAGTGTGAACTCGCATGTGTTCAGTGAGGCTAGATGACTGTCCGAACCTCTTCCCACATTGAGAGCAACTGAACGGTCTCTCTCCAGTGTGAACTCGCTGTGTCAGTGAGGCTAGATGACTGTCCAAACCTCTTCCCACATTGAGAGCAACTGAATGGTCTCTCGCTGAGGTTCGATAACTGCCCGAATCTCTTCCCGCAGTGAGAGCAACTGAACGGTCTCTCTCCAGTGTGAACTCGCTGGTGTGTCAGAAGGTGGGATGACTGACTGAATCCTTCCCACACACAGAGCAGGTGAACGGCTTCTCCCCGGTGTGACTGCGCCGATGAGTTTCCAGCCGGGACGGGGAGCTGAATGCCTTCCCACAGTCCCCACATTCCCACGGTTTCTCCATGGTGCGGGTGTCCTTGTGTCTCTCCAGGTTGGACGATCAGTTGAAGCCTCGTGCACACACAGAACACGTGCACGGTTTCTCCCCGCTGTGAACGGTGCGATGTTTTTTCAGGCTGTGTAACTGGTTAAAGCTCTTTCCACAGTCAGTGCACTGGAACACTCTCACTCGGGTGTGGGTGTCTCGGTGCTTTTCCAGTCACACTGATGTTTGAAATCTTTTCCCACAGACAGAACAGACAAACATTTCTCCTTCCACATTCAAAGGCCGATGATATTCGGGTCCTGATGAATGGAGTGACTCTGTCAGATCTTGATGTGATGTTTGGTGTGAGTTTGCGGTGTGTAAATGCTGCCCTTCTCACAGCCTGTAAAAGGAGTTTCCAAAAGCCATGACTGAGAGTCCAGGATAGAAATTGACAAGATTCTCTCCTCCTGGTTCCTGGCCAAGGGGGCCGCGCATGCGCCCTGCTGCCCCCTGAGCCTGTCAAGATGGCGGCCGTTAACCCGGGCCTGTCACCGGGAGAAAGCCCCGCAGCTGCCGCCCCGCTCGGGGCAAACGCCCGGCCCGGAGGCTCTTGTTCGGGGCCTGAGGCCCACCCCGGGTGTTTGTGAAGCGGATAATGTTGAGTGTTTTAATAATGGGGCCTGGGGCCGCACTCGGGGTGTGTGCAGCCCGCGTCCCCCCGGGGTTTATTAACCCGCTCCCTGAGCTCTCTCACCTGATGTGTCAGCGGCTGCTGCCAAGGTCCGCGCATGCTCAGCTCACACTGCCCGGGTGATTGACGGGACCTTCGGACCAATAGGAAGAGCGGGGCGGGGCTGGAGGACCGAGCAGGCGGTGGGTCCTCCAACCAATCAGTGTGTGAGGGGCGGGGCTTGCGGCGCCCAGTGGGCGGGGCTGAGGGCAGCCAATGAACAGACTGAGGAACCCGGGCGGCGCCAGCAGATGTTCCACCTGGACCGCAGCTGTCGGTTCCTCGCCCCCGGGGCACCGACTCTCAACTCAGCTGCGAACCGCCCCTCGATTTCAGGCCTGGAAAGTAGAGGCTGCCCGATTCTGGTTACATCTGTCAATCAGGTCATCCTGCTGAAGGAAAGTTACAGAACAAACAACCTCAAACTAAACTAACAATTAAAGAACTCACAAAGGGCCTCCAGAGAACTGCAAGGAGAATTACTTCCCCATCACCCAACAACAACAACAACTTGTATTTATATAGCGCCTTTAACGTAGTAAAATGTCCCAAGGCGCTTCACAGGAGTATTGTAAGACAAAAGATTTGACACGGAGCCACATAAGCAGAAATTAGGGCAGATGATCAAAAGCTTGGCCAAAGAGGTAGGTTTTAAGCAGCGTCTTAAAGGAAGAAAGAGAGGTAGTGAGGCGGAGAGGTTTAGGCAGGGAATTCCAGAGCTTAGGGCCCAGGCAACAGAGGGCACGGCCATCAATGGTGGAGTGATTATAATCAGGGATGCTCAAGAGGCCAGAATTAGAGGAGCGCAGAGATCTCGGGGGGTTGTGGGGCTGAAGGAGATTACAGAGATAGGGAGGGGCGAGGCCATGGAGGGATTTGAAAACAAGGATGAGAATTTTGAAATCGAGGCGTTGCTTAACCGGGGGCCAATGTAGGTCAGTGAGCGCAGGGGTGATGGGCGAACGGGACTTGGTGTGAGTTAGGACACGGGCAGCCGAGTTTTGGATGACCTCAAGTTTACGGAGGGGAGAAAATGGGAGGTTGTCAGGAGAGCGTTGTCATGGTGAAGTCTAGAGGTAATTTCCAAAAGCTCACTAGACTCTGGAATTGTGCCTTTGGATATGAAAACTGATAATGTCACTCCATTATTTAGGAAAGGAGGGGAAAAAGCAGGAAAATACAGACCTATCAGTTTAATGTCAGTTGTGGGGAAGTTACTGGAATCTATCAAAGACAAAATGATTGAGCACTTGAACAAGTACGAGCTGATCAAAGGAAGTCAGCGTGGATTTGTGGAGAGTAGGTCATGTCTGACTAACCTAGTAGAATTTTTGAGGTCTCTAATAAGTGAGACATGGGAGTGTCTATGCATGTTCTCTATATGGATTTCCAGAAGGCATTTAATAAGGTTCAGCACAAGAGATTATTAGCAAATATAAAAGTGCAGAAAATTGAAAATCACCTTGTGACATGGGTTGGGAATTGGTTGGGAGGTAGGAGACAGAGACTGGGGATAAAGGGAATGTACTCTGATTGACAGGATGTGACAAGTGGTGTCCCTGGGGATCTGGACTGGAGTCTCAGCTTTTCACCATATACACCATTGACTTGGATGAAGGAAGAGAGAGTTTTATATCCAAGTTTCCAGATGACACTAAGTTAGGAGGCCCAGTAAGATGTGTAGATGGGAGCAGGAAGTTACAAAGGGACAGAGACAGATTAGGTGAGTGGGCAACACTGTGGCAGATGGAGCTCAATGTGGGGAAACGTGAGGTCGTCCACTTGGGATGCAAGAAAGATAAATCCGAGTGTGAGAGACTGGGAACTGTGGAGGAGCAAAGGGATTTGGGTGTCGATGTACACAAATCACTAAAAGCCAGAGCACAGATACAAAAAGTCATGACAATGGTAATGGAATGTTGGCCTTTATCTCGAGGGGCTGGAATACAAAGGGGGGGAAATGATGCTTCAGTTGTACAGAGCCTGGGTCAGAGCCCATCTGGAGAACTGTGTTCAGTACTGGGCACTGATCCTCAGGAAGGATAGACTGGCCTTGGAGGGGGTGCAGTGCAGATTCACCAGAATGATACTGGGGCTTGAAGGCTTCAATTATGAGGTCAGGTTGCATAAACTTGGTTTGTATTCCCCTGAGTTTCAAACATTGAGGGGTGATCTGATCCGGGTATTTAAAATGAGAAAGGGATTCCCTAATGTCAAAATAGAAACTATTTTCTCTGGCAGGCGAGTCCAGAACAAAAGGGCATCACCTTCAAATTAAGGCTCGGCCACCTAGGAGTGAAATCAGGAAGCACTTTTCACAAAAGGATGGTGGAAATCTGCCCAGGGTGATTGAAGTGGACTTTGTGATATAATAGAATTTTCTGTCCTGTCAGACTTGGGCATCTTGTAGATCCATCTTTTAAAAATGACATAGAATACACAGCACAGAAACAGGCCATCCAGACCAGGGGTTTTATCCTCTTTGAGTTTGATTAGTTTATTTAATATTTCTCTTCTTTTCATTTTAAATGCAGTTATATCATTTCTAATCTTATCTCGGATGTCATGCCCACCTGATCTGTCTCCCTGGTAAATACTGAAGCAAAGTAATTTTTACTATTTCTCCCATCTCACTATCGCTGCCTGTGATTTTATCCTGTCCATCCCTTAGTGGCCCTATTCCCATCCTGACATTCTTTTAAAAAAAAAATTATGTGCCTGCAGAATATGTTACTATTTTGCTTTATGTTCCTTGATAATTTAATTTCATAGTTCCTCTTTGCGTTCCTAATTGTTTTTTTGACTTCTCTCCTAATCTCTTCGTATTCTCCCTTGTCATGCTCTCCCCTGCTGTCCCTGTACTTGGTGTATGCCTCTTTCCTTACCCTCAATTTTTCCCTTGTGTCTTTATTCGTCCACGGTGACTCATTAGTGTTTAGTTTGTTCTTGTTTTTTAGTGGAATATATTTTTCCTGGACTCTGTTGAACACGTTTTAAATATTTCCAATTGCTCTTCTACATCATTGTTTGCCAATATTGTTGTCCATTTTATTTTCCCAAGCTCTATTCACAGCCCCTCAAAAATCAGCTTTTCTCCAATCTATTACCCTGGTCTTCGTCATACTTTTGTCCTTCTCAGTTATTATCTTAAAGCGTATTATATTATGGTCACTATTGCCTAGATGTTCCCCTACTTTTACTTCTCGTATCTGCTCTGGTTCATTCTCCATTACTAGATCCAGTAGAGAATCCTCCCTTGTCGGGCTTCTTACATACTGGGTTAGAAAGGAGTCCAGTACACATTGTAGGAACTCCATTCCCTTATCCCTTTACCTACAAAGTATTACAAGGTATTTACAGCACAGAAATAAGCCATTCAGCTCCACACAAGCCTCCTCCCATCAGCCAAAACAAACCCAACTGCTAGAATGAACATGGTTCAGTCCTGGTTGTGATTAACAGCAGCAATAACAGCAGATTCCAACCCCTGCAGTCACATGTGAACTCGCTGGTGTCTCAGCAGGTTGGATGAAGTAGTGAATCCCTTCCCACAGTCCCCTCTCACAGTCAGAACATTTGAAAAGTCTCTTATTAGTGTAAACACGCTGGAGTGTACTGAGGTGGGTGATCACGTGAATCTCTTTGCACACATGGGCAGATTAACAGCAGCAACAATGGCCTCTCCTAAAAGTGCACACGCTGGTGTCTCAGCAGATGTAATGAATGAGTGAATCCCTTTCCACAGATGGAACAGGTGAATGGTGTCTCTCCAGTGTGAACACCTTGGTGTGTCAGCAGCCTGGATGAAACAGTGAATCCCTTCCCACACACGGAGCAGGTGAACGGCCTCTCTGCAGTGTGAACTTGCTGGTGTGCCAGAACACGGGATGAAGAGGTGAATCACTTCCCACACACTGAGCAGGTGAACGGCCTCTCTGCAGTGTGAACTTGCTGGTGTGCCAGAACACGGGATGAAGAGGTGAATCCCTTCCCACACACGGAGCAGGTGAACGGCCTCTCCCCAGTGTGAACTCGCTGGTGTGTCCGAAGATGGGATGAAGAAATGAATCCCTTCCCACACACTGAGCAGGAAAATGGTCTCTCCCCAGTGTGAACTTGCTGGTGTGCATGGAGGCTGGATGACTGAGTGAATCCCTTCCCACACACGGAGCAGGTGAACGGCCTCTCCCCGGTGTGACTGCGTCGATGAGTTTCCAGGTCAGACGGGTAATTGAATCCCTTCCCACAGTCCTCACATTTCCACGGTTTCTCCGTGGTGCGGGTGTCCTTGTGTCTCTCCAGGTTGGACTCATCCACACACACAACACGTGTACGGTTTCTCCCCGCTGTGAATGTTTTTTCAGGCTGTGTAAATGGTTAAAGCTCTTTCCACAGTCAGTGCACTGGAACACTCTCACTCGGGTGTGTGTGTCTTTTCCAGTCACACTGATGTTTGAAATCTTTTCCCACAGACAGAACAGACAAACATTTCTCCTTCCACATTCAAAGGCCGATGATATTCAGGTCCTGATGAATGGAGTGACTCTGTCAGATCTTGACGTGATGTTTGGTTTGAGTTTCCCGTCTTCAAATCCTCCCCTTCTAATACCCTGTAAAAGGAGTTTACAAAAGTAATCACTGGAAGTACAGGCTAGAAATTCAGAACAAACAATTCTAGTTTCTATGGAACATTCTTTCCTCTCTTGTTCCCCCAAAGCTGTAAATCCCCGTCCCACACACTCTCCCTCCTCCCTGTGCTGAAATCCAAACCCATCGCACCATCTCAACAACAACAACAACTTGTATTTATACAGCACCTTTAACATAGCAAAATGTCCCAAGGCGTTGCAGAGGAGTATTATAAGACAAAAAATTTGACACCGAGCCACATAAGGATAAATTAGGGCAGGTGACCAAAAGCTTGGTCAGAGGTAGGTTTTAAGTAGCGTCTTAAAGGAGGAACGAGAGGTAGCGAGGCGAACAGGTTTAGGCAGGGAATTCCACAGCTTAGGGCCTAGGCAACAGAAGGCACGGCCACCAATGGTTAAGCGTGAATTGTGAAATTGAGGTGCTGCTTAACCGGGAGCCAATGTAGGTCAGCGAGCACAAGGGTGATGGGCGAACAGGACTTAGTGCGAGTTAGGACACGGGCAGCCGAGTTTTGGATGACCTCAAGTTTACGAAGGGCAGAATGTGGGAGGACAGCCAGGAGTGAGTTGGAATAGTCAAGTCTAGAGGTAACAAAGGCATGGATGAGGGTTTCAGCATCGGATGAGCTGAGGCAAGGGTGGAGACGGGCGATGTTACGGAGGTGGAAATAGGCGGTCTTCGTTATGCTGCGGATGTGGTCAGAAGCTCATTTCATACTCAAATATGACACCAAGGTTGTGAACAGTGTGGTTCAGCCTCAGACAGATGTTAAAGAGAGGGTGGAGTCAGTGGATAGGGAACAGAGTTTGTGGCGGGGACCAAAAACAATGGCTTCAGTCTTCCCAGTATTTAATTGGAGAAAATTTCTGCTCATCCAGCACTGTATGTCAGACAAGCAGTCTGACAATTTAGAGACCGTGGAGGGGTTGAGAGAAGAGGTAGAGCTGGGTGTTGACAGCGTACATCTCCAACATTTCTTTCCTCCACTCCCAGTTTTCTCCCTCCCTCTACTCTGGTTGGGTTCAGTTCCACACCCGCTGTGTGCAGAGTGAGAATAAAATCAATGAGTCAATGATTGTCTCTCCTGGTCACTGGGACCCTGAAGCCCCGCCCACTCTGGTCCTGTACCAAGATGGTCGCGCATGCGCCGTGACCCCGCCCTGTCCAAGATGGCGGCCAGTGACCCCGCTGACCCGGGCGGCCGGGTCTGTCACCGCGGGCCAAACACGGGGCCTGAGGCCTACACCGGGTGTTTATGAAGCTTCCCAGCCCACCCACGGCTCCAATTCCTCCTTCTGTCCCCGGGAGAAAGCCTCAAAGCCACCGCCCCGCAGCTGGATGAACCCCGGCCCCGGGGGCTGTTATTCGGGTCTAAGGCCGCAGCCCCTTTATTATAAAGCCGGCCTTGTGTTTTATTCTCCCACCGCGCCCGCTCTGTCCCGACCGCCATCTTCCTCCAGGCGGCCCAGGAACCCGGCTCTACTGCGCCTGCGCACTGGGCCCCCGTCACTCAGATAGGGCGTATTCCCAACCGCGCGGCATTCTGGGTATGCACTGCCGCCATTGAGGATGTGAAGAAATTCCTGATAATTTATTCTTTTTTACGCATCAGCTGCCTGTCCTCTAAATAATACTATGGGTCTTGGGTGAATGGAGCGGTTGAGGAACAGAAGAGGCGCATTTGGAAGTGAGGAGAGGAAAATATATTTAAAAATAACCTGGCCCATGACCTCTGCACCACGTTGACATCACAATCACTATTGAGACTGGGCACTTTAGGGATCAGTGATAGACGTGAGGACTGTGGTTAGGGTGATACAGTCAGGGGTTGGGGTTAGGGATTACGTTAGTAATTCGGGTTAGGATCTTACGGTTAGGCTACCAAGCCTAGGAGAGGCACTCTGGAAGATATGGGGAACTGGGACTTGTCCATGAGGGTAACCAAATTTATGAGAACTTAAAAATTCTAGAGTAAGACAGGAGAAAAGGCCCAAAAATGGAAAAATCGGTAGCAGGAAATCCATTACATTAGTCTCCTCTTATAATGGAAAAAACAAGGAATTGACACACTGTTTAAAACAAAGCTGTATCTTTCTTGATATGTCAGTCCGGCCATCCCAGGAATCAATCTAGTGAACCTTCGCTGCACTCCCTCAATAGCAAGAATGTCCTTCCTTAAGTTAGGAGACCAAAACTGCGCACAATACTCCAGGTGTGGCCTCACCAAGGCCCTGTACAACTGCAGCATCACCTCCCTACTCCTGTACTCAAATCCCCTTACTATGAAGGCCATCATTCCGTTTGCTTTCTTGACTGCCTGCTGCACTTGCATTCCCACCTTCAGTGACTGATGTACCATGACGCCCAGGTCTCGTTGCACCTCCCCTTTCCCTAATCTGCCACCATTCAGGTAATAGTCCGCCTCTCTATTTTTACCACCAAAGTGGATAACCTCACATTTATCCACATTGTACTTCATCTGCCATACATTTGCCCATTCACCCAACCTGTCCAAGTCACTCTGTAGCCTCCTAGCATCCTCCTCATTGTTCACACTGCCTCCCAATTTAGTGTCATCCGCAAATTTGGAGATATTACATTTAATCCCTTCATCCAAATCATTAATATATAATGTAAACAGCTGGGGTCCCAGCACCGAACCCTGCGGTACCCCGCTGGTCACTGCCTGCCATTCTGAAAAGTACCCATTTACTCCTACTCTTTGTTTCCTGTGTGCCAACCAGTTCTCAATCCACGTCAACACATTACCCCCAATCCCATGTGCTTTAACTTTGCTCACCAATCTCTTGTGTGGGACCTTGTCGAAGGCCTTCTGAAAGTCCAAATACACCACATCTACTGGTTCCCCCCTGTCCACCCTATTGGAAACATCCTCAAAAAATTCCAGAAGATTTGTCAAGCATGATTTCCCTTTCACAAATCCATGCTGACTTGGACCTATCATGTCGCCACTTTCCAAATGGTCTGTTATGACATCTTTAATAATTGCTTCCATCATTTTACCCACGACCGATGTCAGGCTGACCGGTCTATAATTCCCTGCTTTCTCCCTCCCTCCTGGATATTTATTTGGCATATATCCAGAATCAACATCACTAAAACAGATTATCTGGTCATTATCACATTGCTGTTTGTGGGAGCTTGCTGTGCCCAATTGGCTGCCGCATTTCCTACATTACAACAGTGATTACACTTCAAAAAAAAAGTATTTCATTGTCTGTAAAGCACTTTGGGACGACCGGTGGTCATGAAAGGCGCTATATAAATGTAAGTCTTTCTTTTCTTTTAATATTAAATTCCACCCCAGTTAGAGGGATTATTAACACCAGCAAAAACAATCCCAACTGTCAGACTGAACATGGTTGAGTCCTGGATGTGATTAACAACAGCAGAATCCAACCCCTGCTGTCACACGTGAACTCGCTGGTGTCTCAGCAGGTTGGATGACTGGGAGAATTCCTTCGCACACACGGAGCAGAGGAATGGCCTCCCCCTCATGTGAACACACTGGTGTGCAATAAGGTTGGATGAGAGCCTGAACCTCTTCCCGCAGTGAGAGCAACTAAACGGTCTCTCATCAGTGTGAACTCGCTGGTGTTTAATCAGTCCCTCTGAGCTTTTAAAGCTGTTCCCACAGTCAGAGCATTGAAACAGTCTCTCGTCAGTGTGAATGAGCCGGTGCCTAGTCAATCCTTCAGAGCTTTTAAATCTATTCCCACAGTCAGAGCATTGAAATGGTCTCTCATCAGTGTGAACTCGCTGGTGTTTAATCAGTCCCTCAGAGCGTTTAAATCTGTTCCCACATTCAGAGCATTGAAATGGTCTCTCATCAGTGTGAACTCGCTGGTGTCTAATCAATCCCTCAGAGCATTTAAATCTGTTCCCACATTCAGAGCATTGAAATGGTCTCTCATCAGTGTGAACTCGCTGGTGTCTAATCAGACCCACAGAGCGTTTAAAGCTGTTCCCGCAGTCCAAGCATTTAAAAAGTCTCTCATCAGTGTGAACTCGCTGGTGATTAATCAGCTCACTTGAGCTTTTAAAGTTGTTTTCACAGACAGAGCATTGAAAAGGCCTCTCCCCAGTGTGAACACGCTGGTGTTCAGTGAGACTGGATGAGTGCTTGAATCTCTTTTTGCAGTGAGAGCAACTGAATAGTCTCAATTCAGTGTGAACTCTCTGGTGTCTTCTCAGCAGATATGAACAAGTGAATCCCTTCCCACACACAGAGCAGATGAACGGTCTCTCCCCAGTGTGACTGCGTTGATGAGTTTCCAGCTGGGATGGGTAATTGAATCCCTTCCCACAGTCCCCACATTTCCACAGTTTCTCCATGGTGCGGGTGTCCTTGTGTCTCTCCAGGTTGGACGATCAGTTGATGCCTTGTCCACACACAGAACACGTGTACGGTTTCTCCCCGCTGTGAATGGTGCAATGATTTTTCAGGCTGTGTTATTGATTAAAGCTCTTTCCACAGTCAGTGCACTGGAACACTCTCACTCGGGTGTGTGAGTCTCGGTGCTTTTCCAGTCACACTGATGTTTGAAATCTTTTCCCACGGACCGAACAGACAAACATTTCTCCTTCCACATTCAAAAGCCGATGATATTCAGGTCCTGATGAATCGAGTAACTCTGTCAGATCTTGTTGTGATGTTTGGTTTGAATTTCCTGTCTGCAATTCCTGCCTTGAAATTCCTGTAAAAGGAGTTTACAAAAGTCATCATTGTATGTACAGGCTAGAAATCAGCTATTTCTCCTCCATTTACAGATGCTCCCTGACTCGCTGGGGATTTCCCAGCACTTCCTGGTTGTCCCGGAGTTTGTGTCTTAAACTGGCGGGTAGTTGTGGGGAGGCGGATAATTAAGAATAGTCAGCATAAGGAAAGGTCCTGCTTGACCAACCTCATTGAATTCTTTGAAGAAATAACAGAAATAACAGAAAGCGTAGACACGGGTAATGCAGTTGATGTAATATACTTGGATTTTGAAAAGGCCTTCGATAAGGTACCGCGTAGTGGACTATTGACTAAGATCAGAGCATGTGGAGTCAGGGGAAAGGTGGCAGAATGGATAGCAAGTTGGCTACAAACCAGAAAACAGAGAGTAGGGAATAAAGGTATTTACTCAGAATGGAAGAAGATGGGAAGTGGTGTTGCACGGGGATCGGTGCTGGGACCACTGGTATGACCATTTACTTCAATGATTTGGACTTTGGAATCGGAAGTACAATTTCAAAATTTGCAGTTTACACAAAATTGGAGGGTGTAGTTAATACTGAGGAAGACTGTGATAGCATCCTTGTAGAATTATACAGTTATGTTAAGTAAATAGCAGCATCATCTTTTAATTTGCTTTGCCTGATCACATTAGAATCATAGAAATTTATGGCACAGAAGCCACAATTTCAGAATTGTCAGATTCAAAATCAACTTCTTCCAAGTACAATCTAACACTCCAAAAATTGTAATGGATGGAGGCGAGATATTCGGACTGTTGTCTAACACAATCCAAACACAGTGACACACAGACAGATGGACAAGTGGAGGTTTGCAACAAATCCTTTCAAGCCTCACTAAAAAGTGGCAGACTGGCAATCCATTGGTCACTAATGGAGTTGTGGTCTTTGTAAATTAAGGAAATGCATGGAAATGTGTCAAAGAGTTGATTAACAGAGTAGGGCATCATCTCCCTTTGATTTTCTATTTCTGACACCAGGCAACAGAAAAAGGTCATTACAACACGACATAAACAGACTCTTCAGGTGTGAGACATCAGACTTCAGAACAACACGTCTGCCAGCTCTGGCCACAAACCTCAGTACAGTCAACCTTTCAGCAGCTGCAGCCCTGATTAAATAACTAGTAGTTTAACATGTCTAGTAGAGCTTTTGTAAAAAAAAAACTACACATTACTGCTCATCAATATGCCCACAATGGGAATGAACACACATTTAAAATTCTAAGAGTGGTTTCCCAACACCCCGCTCCCTGGTGGTCCAGCAAGGCCCCGGTGTGGGCAGTGCTAGGCCCCTCCCCTTTAATCAGGGAGGGAGGTCTGCTATGACACGGTGCGATGTGTCGACGCGCGTGGCGCTGTTGCACGAAGTGCCGTGAAATTTACTGGTAGCGCCCCAAGAGGGAGGGGAGCGCTTCCAGTAGCACCCCGCCTCCTGCTTGGGGCGCTACCACTGAATTTAATGCGCAGGGGCGCTAACTTTTTCGGGGCGCTAAAATTAGCCCCGGCGACTTTAGCGACCCAAAGGGGGCGCCACTGAATTTTTCCATTAAGAGTCTAAATGGGCTGGAGGAGCAGAGGGATCCAGGGATACAGATACACAAATCACTAAAAGTAGCGACACAGGTTAATAAGGCCTTTAAAAAAAAAGCACTGGGGTACATTCCTAAAGGAGCTTTCTGTTCCATGTCTAGGAGCTCTGAACCATGGCAGAGAGCAGCTGGGACACATTTCTCACACGCCTCGAGATTAACCCGCACGGGGCCTTTGCTGTCAGTGAAGAGAGACGAGAAAGACCAAAGTGCCGTTTGCCCCTCTCAGTGTGTCCCTGAAGGACTGTGTCCAGGCTGAAGTTCTGTTCCCGCCGTACGATCCTCCCCCAGATTGTCCTTTCTGAGCTCCAGCCAGGTGATGCTAAACACTCAGGTGGGAAAGACGAAAATCTACAACAATGTGTTTGAAACAAAGCTGATTTATTTAACATCTATCCAGAATATTAAACTCCAGCCCAGTTATAGGGGTTATTAACATCAGCAGAAACAAACCCCAACTGTCAGAATGAACATGGTTCAGTCCTGGATGTGATTAACAGCAGCAATAACAGCAGAATCCAACCCCTGCAGTCACTTGTGAACTCGCTGGTGTCTCAGCAGGTGGGATGAACGAGTGAATCCCTTCCCACACTCAGAGCAGGTGAACGGCCTCTCCCCGGTGTGAATTCGCTGGTGTTTCAGCAGGGTGGATGAACGAGTGAATCCCTTCCCACACAAGGAGCAGGTGAATGGCCTCTCCCCAGTGTGAGTGCGCTGGTGTACAGTGAGTTCAGATGATCGCCTGAACCCAGTCCCACAGTGAGAGCACCTGAACGGTCTCTCGTCAGTGTGAACTCGCTGGTGTCTCAAAAGGTTGGATGACTGAGTGAATCCCTTCCCACACATGGAGCAGGTGAACGGCCTCTCCCCAGTGTGAGTGCGCAGGTGTTCAGTGAGTTCAGATGATCGCCTGAACCCAGTCCCGCAGAGAGAGCACCTGAACGGTCTCTCGTCAGTGTGAACACGTTGGTGGCATGTCAGTTCCCTGGAACTTTTAAAGCACTTCCCACAGTCCAGGCATTTAAAAGGTCTCTCATCAGTGTGAACTCGCTGGTGATTCAGCAGGTTGGATGACTCAGTGAATCCCTTCCCACACACAGAGCAGGTGAACGGCCTGTCCCCAGTGTGAACATGCTGGTGTCTCAGTAGGTGGGATGAATTAGTGAATCCCTTCCCACACTCAGAGCAGGGGAACGGCCTCTCCCCGGTGTGAACTCGCTTGTGTCTCAATAGGCCAGATGATTGGCTGAAGCCTTGTCCACACACAGAACACGTGTACGGTTTCTCCCCGCTGTGAACGGTGCTTTTTGCTTCCATGTTCAGAGGCCGGTGATATTCAGATCCGATGAGTTGAGTGACTGTCAGATCTTGATGTGATGTTTGGTTTGAGCTTACCGTCTGTAAATCCTCCCCTTCTAATGCCCTGTAAAATGAATTTAAAACAGGGAGCGTGAGAGAGAACCCACAAGAAAACAAAGGCAGGTTGTGAAATTGAGTTTAATGAATCTGGTCATTTCTGGGGCCGGCACTAGAAAAAAGTGACCATGAAAGCTGCCGGATTGTCATAAAAACCCAACTGGTTCACTGATGTCCTCCTGGGAAGGGAATCCGCCACCTGGTCTGGGCCTACACAAGACTCTGGCCTCTATGGGAGGAGAGAGAGAGAGAGGTGGAAGTGGGAGGTGGTCGAAGGAAAGGAAGTTTATACATCTGCAACTCGACCAGAACTTTGACAGAAGATCCCAAACCCACAACCTCCACCACCTAGAAGGACAAGGGCAGCTGTTGCATGGGAGCACCATCATCTCCAAGTTTCCCTCAAAGTCACACACCATCCTGACTCAGACATATTCATCGTTGCTGGGTCAAAATCCTGGAACTCCTCACCCAACAGCATTGTGGGAGTACCTTCACCACACGGACTGCAGCGGTTCAAGAAGGCGACTCACCAGCCCCTTCTCAACGGGCAACTGGGGATTGGCAATATATGATGTTCTTGCTAGCGACGCCCACATCCCAAGAATGAATTAAAAAAAATCTGTATATGTAAACTAAATTAAAAGCCTGTACAGAAATACTTGTTCCTAAAACAATACTCTTTTACATTGTAGGGACAGTGTCTGTTTAACAACCTAATCTCCCCCAGAATCCACCTCCCTTGACAGTCTCACATTGGAAATTGTTGGGTCCTCCTGGGCTCAGAAGTACTGGGGGTTAAACCCAGCAGCTTCTCCTCCATCTCCACTCCAGCTCAAACTGAAGCAACAAAAAGACCGACACAGGCGGCCAGGGACCGACTTCCGCATCCAGCGCCCGCCCTGATACAAGCCGGCTCTGGATTGGCGGGTCTGCTGTGTCGATGCCAGTTGTGGTTTCTCCTGTCTGGGGGAGGCGCTGCACCCTGGGTTTCCTGGTGCCGGGGCCCTGGCCGCACGTCCGCCGGGCCCGGCCACTCTGATTCTGATTGAGGTTTTTGATGAGGTAACAGAGAGGGTTGATGAGGGTAATGCGGTTAACGTGGTGTACATGGATTTCCAAAAGGCGTTCGACAAGGGCCACAAAGTTGAAGCCCATGGAGTAAAAGTGACAGTGGCAGCATGGATCCGAAATTGGCTAAGTGACAGAAAACAGAGAATAGTGGTGAACAGTTGTTTTTCGGACTGGAGGAAGGTATACAGTGGTGTTCCCCAGGGGTCGGTACTAGGACCACTGCTTTTCTTGATTATATATTAATGACTTGGACTTGGGTGTACAGGGCACAATTTAAAAATTTGCAGATGACACAAAACTTGGAAGTATAGTGAGCAGTGAGGAGGATAGTGATAGACTTCAAGAGGACATAGACAGGCTGGTGGAATGGGTGGACACGTGGCAAATGAAATTTAGTGCAGAAAAGTGCGAAGTGATACATTTTGGCAGGAAGAATGAGGAGAGGCAATATAAACTAAAGGGTACAATTCTAAAGTGGGTGCATGAACAGAGACACCTGGGGGTATGTGTGCACAAATCGTTGGAGGTGGCAGGGCAGATTGAGAAAGCGGTTAAAAAAGCATACGGGATCCTGGGCTTTATAAATAGAGGCATAGAGTCCAAAAGCAAGGAAGAACCTTATGATGAACCTTTATAAAACACTGGTTTGGCCTCAGCTGAAGTATTGTGTCCAATTCTGGGCACCGCACTTTATGAAGGATGTGAAGGCCTTAGAGATGGTGCAGAAAAGATTTACAATAATGGTTCCAGGGATAAGAGATGAGGGACTTCAGTTACGTGGATAGACTGGAGAAGCTGGGGTTGTTCTCCTTAGAGAAGAGAAGGTTGAGAGGAGATTTGATCGAGGTGTTCAAAATCATGAGGGTTCTGGACAGAGTAGATAGAGAGAAACTGTTCCCATTGGCGGAAGGGTCGAGAACCAGAGGACACAGATTTAAGGTGATTGGCAGAAGAACCAAAGGCGACATGAGGAAAAACTTTTTTACGCAGCGAGTGGTTAGGATCTGGAATGCACTGCCTGAAAGGGTGGTGGAGGCAGATTCAATCACGGCTTTCAAACGGGAATTGGATGAGTACCTGAAGGAAAGAAATTTGCAGGGCTCTGGGGAAAGGGCGGGGAGTGGGACTAGCTGAAGTGATCTTGCAGAGAGCCGGCACGGGCTCGACGGGCTGAATGGCCTCCTTCTGTGCTGGAACCATTCTATGATTCTATAAAATATTAGAAAGTTTGTGCCACAGAAGCACGGGGTTTATCTGCTTTTATTCATGAATTTAAAAAGTCTGTATTAAAACCTGAGCCAGTGTGTTGTGAGACAAAGAGCCTTGTGTCCAATAAGGGGAATAAAGGCCCACAGCCTCCCCTGGCCCCGGGCCCTGAACAAGGGACTGGAGAAACTCGCTGCCCCGCGGATCAGACAATCAGCCGGCGCTAGTCCCGCCCCTCGGGCTCCCCGATTGGTTGGAGGACCCGCCGCCGGCTCGTGCCTCCAGTCCCGCTCGCTCCCTATTGGTCGGAAGCTTCCGTCAATCAGGCCGTGGGCCCTGGTCACGAGTCCTCCAGGAGATCACGTGCTCCGCGCAACTGACTCCGCTCGGTCCGGGGCCTCGCGGACTCTCAGGTTTTTCTATTTCTCTTTATTCTCTCCCGATCCACCCCTCCCCCCCACCCCGCGCGATTCTCCACCCAATCGGAGCAGCAAAAACTCACTTTGCGTCACCGATCCCGACTGTGTAACCGACACCAAGGCCTTTCCCCGGAATGCCCCGCGCCGACTCTGTCCAACAGGATCCGAATGCGCAGGCGCAGCTCCGAGTGGGGGAGGGGGGTTGGTGTCCTCTGGGCATGCGCAGTTATTACCCTTGGTCACTGGGAGGGGGCGCTGTGCTGGACTCGGCCCAAACCGCCGTTCCGTGTGCGCGTGCGCGGACTCTCGGCTGTCAATCAACCATCAGCCAGAAGAGGTCGCTGGTGAGAGCAGTGTAGAAAGAAAGACTTGCATTTATAGAGCGCCTTTCACCACCACCGGACGTCCCAAAGCGCTTTACAGCCAATGGAGTACTTTTTGATGTGCAGTCACTGTTGTAATGTAAGAAACACGGCAGTCGATTAGCGCAGAGGAAGCTCCCACAAACAGCAATGTGATAATGACCAGATAATCTATCATTTTGTTATGTTAATTGAGGGATAAACATTGGCCAGGACACCGGGAATAACTCCCCTGCTCTTTCCCACATTACAACAGTGACTACACCTCAAAAGTACTTCATTCTCTGTAAAACACTTCAAGACATCTGGTGGTCATGAAAGCCCTGTATAAATACAAGTCTTTCTTTCTCGAAATAGTGTCATGGGATCTTTTATATCCACCTGAGAGAGCAGAGAGGGCCTCAGTTTAACGTCTCATCCAAAAAACGGCACCTCCGACAGTGCCGCACTCCCTCAGCACTGCACTGGAGTGTCAGCCTGGATTCCTGTGCTCAAGTCTCTGGAGTGGGATTTGAACTCACAACTTTCTGACCCAGTAGGCGAGAGTGCGACCAACTGAGCCACTGGCTGACACTAAAGAACAAGCAGTACTGATGAAAGGTCATCGACCTGAAACGTTAACTCTGTTTCTGTCTCCACAGATGCTGCCTGACCTGCTGAGTATTTCCAGCATTTTCTGTTTTTATTAAAGAAACGATGGAGTGATTGCTGACAGGAAGAATGTTGGGTCATCCTGCGCATGCGCACCTCCCTGGTGGCTGAGGCGAAACACCGACTCGCCCCCCTGAGCCACGCACACGTACCAGATGTTGCGACTCCGCATGCGCGCCCGATGTTCCAACCGTGGGGTTTTGTGCGCTGAGCATGTGCGTTGTGGACCGATCGGGACGGGCGATTGTGGAGCAGGAGGGAGAGCGCGGGGGCCATGAGCACATGGGCGGGACTCAGAGTCAACAGAGCGCTTTCTGGAGCGCCGGGGCTTGTGGGTATTGCAGCCGCCATTACTGCTGATCCTTTCAACCAACCTGTGCAGCAGCTGGAGCCTGAAAATCAGCTTCACTGCCCCTAGGCTGGGAAAGGGGAAAATTAAACAACATTTTGTCTCTGATCCTTTTCAAAACTCATTTTACAGGGTTATAGAAGTGGAGCAGTTACAGGCGGGAAGCTCAGACCAAGCATCACGTCAAGATCTGACAGAGTCGCTCGATTCATCCGGACCTGATTATCATCGGCCTTTGCACATGGAAGGAGAAAGCAGCGATCGCAGCGATGACAAACCGCACACGTGTTCGGTGTGTGGACGCGGATTCAGCCGATCGCCTGACCTGGCGAGACACGTGCACCGTCACACCGGGGAGAAACCGGGTAAAGGTGGGGACGGTGGGAAGGGATTCAGTTCCCCGTCTGCAATAGAAGTTCAACGGCGCAGTCACACCAGGGACAGTCCGTTCACCTGCTCCGTGTGTGGAAAGGGATTTGTTTGTTCATCCCACCTGCGGGCACACCAGCGAGTTCACACTGACGAGAGGCCATTTACATGCTCTGACTGTGGGAAGAGCTTTAAAAGCCCCCAGGATCTGAAGCGACACCAGCGAGTTCACACTGATGAGCGACCGTTTATATGTTCTGACTGTGGGAAGAACTTTAAAAGCCCCCAGGAGCTGAAGGGACACCAGCTTGTTCACACTGATGAGCGACCATTTCAGTGTTCTGACTGTGGGAAGAGCTTTAAAAGCCCCCAGGAGCTGAAGGGACACCAGCGAGTTCACACTGACGAGAGACCATTTCAGTGTTCTGACTGTTGGAAGAGCTTTAAAAGCCCCCAGGAGCTGAAGCGACACCAGTTTGTTCACACCGATGAGAGACCATTTCAGTGTTCTGACTGTGGGAAGAGCTTTAAAAGCTCCGGGGATCTGAAGGGACACCAGCGAGTTCACACTAATGAGAGGCCGTTTACATGTTCTGACTGTGGGAAGAGCTTTAAAAGTTCCGGGGATCTGAAGGGACACCAGCTTGTTCACACTAATGAGAGCCCATTTACGTGTCCTGACTGTGGGAAGAGCTTTAAATGCTCCGGGGATCTGAAGGAACACCAGCTTGTTCACACTAATGAGAGGCCGTTTACATGTCCTGACTGTGGGAAGAGCTTTAAAAGTTCTGGGGATCTGAAGGGACACCAGCGAGTTCACACTGCAGAGAGGCCATTCACCTGCTCCGTGTGTGGGAAGGGATTCTTGCAGTCCTGCAACCTGCTGACACACCAGCTTGTTCACACTGACGAGAGACCATTTAACTGTTCTGACTGTGGGAAGAGCTTTAAAAGCCCTGGGGAGCTGAAGGTACACCAGCGAGTTCACACTGACGAGAGACCCTTTAAATGTTCTGAGTGTGGGAAGAGCTTTAAAAGCCCCATGGATCTCAAGCAACACCAGCGAGTTCACACTGGAGAGAGGCCGTTCACCTGCTCCATGTGTGGGAAGGGATTCGCTCGGTCAACCAACCTGCAGAGACACCAGCGCCTCCACACTGGGGAGAGGATATTCATCTGCTCTGAATGTGGGAAGGGATTCACTGAATCATCCACCCTGCAGACACACCAGCTTGTTCACACTGACGAGAGACCCTTTAAATGTTCTGACTGTGGGAAGAGCTTTAAAAGCTCCCGGGATCTGAAGGGACACCAACACCTACACACTGGGGAGTGGCCGTTCACCTGCTCCGTGTGTGGGAAGGGATTCGCTCGGTCCTCCAACCTGCTGACACACCAGCTTGTTCACACTGGGGAGGCGCCGTTCACCTGCTCCATGTGTGGGAAGGGATTCACTCAGTCATCCCACCTGCTGAGACACGAGCGAGCTCACATTGGGGAGAGACCCTTTAAATGTTCTGACTGTGGGAAGAGCTTTAAAAGCCCCGGGGATCTGAAGGGACACCAGCGAGCTCACACTGACGAGAGACCCTTTAAATGTTCTGAGTGTGGGAAGAGTTTTAAAAGCCCCTGGGTTCTCAAGCAACACCAGCGAGTTCACACTGGAGAGAGACCGTTCACCTGCTTCGTGTGTGGGAAGGGATTCGCTCGGTCAACCAACCTGCAGAAACACCAGCTCCTCCACACTGGGGAGAGGCCGTTCACCTGCTCCGTGTGTGGGAAGGGATTCACTGAGTCATCCACCCTCCTGTCACACCAGCTTGTTCACACTGACGAGAGACCCTTTAAATGTTCGGACTGTGGGAAGAGCTATAAAAGCTCTAAGAACCTTAAGGGACACCAGCGTCTTCACACTGATCATAGAATCTAACAGCACAGAAGGAGGTGATTCGGCCCATCATGTCTGTGCCGGCTCTTTGAAAGAGCTGTCCAATTTAGTCCCAAACCCCAGCTTTATCCCCAGAACTCTGCAAACTAGTCCTCTTCAAGTACACGTCCAATCACCATTTGAAAGTTCCTGTGGAACCTGATTCCAGCATCCTTTCAGATGGTGCGTTCCAGATCTTAACAACCCTCTGTGTGAAAACAATTCTCCTCATTCACCTCTAGTTCTTTTAGCAACTATTTTAAATCTGTGACCTTTGGTTACCGACCCACTTGCCAGAGTGAACAGTTTCTCCCTACTTGCTCGATCAAAACCCCTCATCATTTTGAACCCCTCTATTAGGTCTCCTCTTAACCTTCTCTGCTCTAAGGGGAACAATCCCAGCTTCTCCAATCTCTCCACATAACTGAAGTCCCTCATCCCTGGTACCATCCTGGTCAACCTCCTCTGCACCTTCTCCAAGGCCTTGACATCCTTCCTAAAGTGTGGTGCCCAGAACTGTACACAAGACTCCAGCTGAGGCCAAAACCCTGCAGCAACACAAAACCCTGGTTAGACCACACCTGGAGTACTGTGAGCAGTTCTGGGCATCACACCTTAGGAAGGATATATTGGCCTTGGAGGGAGTGCAGCGCAGGTTTACCAGAATGATACCCGGACTTGAAGGGTTAAGTTACGGGGAGAGATTACACAAATTAGGGTTGTATTCCCTGGAATTTAGAAGGTTAAGGTGTGATCTGATTGAAGTTTTCAGGATATTAAGGGGAACAGATAGGGTAGATAGAGAGAAACTATTTCCGCTGGTTGGGGATTCTAGGACTCGGGGCATAGTCTAAAAATTAGAGCCAGACCTTTCAGGAGTGAAATTAGGAAACACTTCTACACACAAAGGGTGGTAGAAGTTTGGAACTCTCTTCCGCAAACGGCAATTGATGCGAGATCAATTGTTAATTTTAAATCTGAGATTGATAGGTTTTTGTTACCCAAAGGTATTAAGGGATATGGGCCAAAGGCGGGTGTATGGAGTTAGGTCACAGATCAGCCATGATCTCATTGAATGGCGGAACAGGCTCGAGGGGCTGAATGGCCTCCTCCTGTCCTATGTTCCTAACTAGTGATTTGTAAAGGTTTAGTGTAACTTCCTTGTTTTTGTATTCAATGGCCCTATTTACAAAGCCAAGTATCCCATACGCTTTCTGAACCGCCTCACCAACTTGCCGTGGCACTTTCAAAGATTTGTGAATATGGACCCCCAGGTCCCTCTGCTCTTGCACCCCCTCAAAATAGTCCCATTTAGATTATACGGCCTCTCCCTGTTGTTTCTCCCAAAGTGCATCACTTCACACTTATCCTCATTTAATTTCATCTGCCTTGTGTCTGCTCATTTCACAGTCTGTCTCTGTCCTCCTGAAGTCTGCTACTACTATGCTCACTATTTACTACGTTGCCAAGTTTTGTATCATCTGTAAACTTCAAACTTGTACACCTATACCCAAGTCCAGGTCAGTTATATATAACAAGAAAAGCAATGGTCCTAATCCCGACCCCTGGGGGAACCCACTGCATACTTCCCTCCAGTCAGAAAAACATCCCTCAGCACTGCTCACTGTCTCCTCTCCCTTAGCCAATTATATACCCAAATTACCATCAGCCCTTTAATTCCCTGTGCTTCTATTTTCCGAGTAAGTCTCTTATGTGGTACTTTATCAAATGCCTTGTGAAAGTCCATATAAACAACATCTGCTGCACTACCTTCATCAACACTCTGTTACTTCATCAAAGAACTCAATCAGGTTAGTCAGACATGATTTACCTTTAACAAATCCATAGTGCCCGCCGAGGCACTAAAGCATGGCGGAGAAGCACTACTGGCGCGAATTCATTAACTCATTTCTCTTATCTGGAAGGAGGAGAGCATGCCAGGGGATCTCAGAGATGCCGTAATTGTGACCATCTTCAAGAAAGGTGAAAAGTCCGATTGCGGTAATTACAGAGGAGTTTCCCTGCTGTCTGCCACAGGGAAAGTCATTGCAAGAATCCTCCTCAATTGCCTTCTCCCAGTGGCCAAAGAGCTCCTCCCAGAGTCGCAATGCGGATTCCGCCCACTAAGGGGCACAATGGACATGATCTTCACCGCACGTCAATTACAAGAGAAATGCAGGGAACAGCACCAACCGCTGTACATGGCCTTTGATCTCACAAAGGCCTTCGACACTGTTAACCGTGAGGGATTATGGAGTGTCCTCCTCAAATTCGGCTGCCCTCAAAAGTTTGTCACCATCCTCCGCCTGCTTCACGACGACATGCAAGCCATGATCCTGACCAACGGTTCCACCACAGACCCAATTCACGTACGACCCGGGGTCAAGCAAGGCTGTGTCATCACACCAACGCTATTCTCGATCTTCCTGGCTGCAATGCTCCATCTCACCCTCAGTAAGCTCCCCACTGGAGTGGAGCTAATTTACAGAACAAACGGGAAACTGTTCAACCTCCGTTCGCCTCCAGTCCAGATCCAAGGTTGTCCCATCCTCTGTCGTCGAATTACAGTATGCAGACGACACTTGCGTCTGCGCTCACTCAGAGGTCGAACTCCAAACCATCGTCAACATCTTCACCGAAGCATACGAGAGCATGGGCCTTACACTAAACATCCGTAAGACAAAGGTCCTCTAACAATCTGCCCCCGCCACACAGTACTGCCCCCCGATTATTAAAATCCATGACAAGGCCTTGGACAACGTGGACCACTTTCCATACCTCGGGAGCCTACTGTCAACAAGGGCAGACGTCGATGACGACGTCCAACACCGCCTTCAGTGTGCCAGTGCAGCCTTCGGTCGCCTGAGGAAGAGAGTGTTTGAAGACCAGGACCTCAAACCCAGCACTAAGCTCATGGTCTACAGAGCAGCAGTGATACCCGCCCTGCTGTATGCCTCAGAGACATGGACCATGTACAGCAGGCACCTGAAAGCACTGGAGAGGTACCTCTGCAAGATCCTGCAAATCCATTGGCAGGATAGGCGCACCAACGTCAGTGTTCTCGCTCAGGCCAACATCCTCAGCATCGAAGCTTTGCCCACACTCGATCAGCTCCGATGGACGGGTCACATCGTCCGCATGCCCGATACAAGACTCCCAAAACAAGCGCTCCACTCGGAGCTCCGGCACAGCAAGAGAGCCCCAGGTGGGCAGAGGAAATGCTTCAAGGACACCCTCAAAGCCTCCTTGAAAAAGTGCAACATCCCCACTGACACCTGGGAATCCCTGGCCCAAGACCGCACAAAGTGAAGGAGAAGCATCCGGGAAAGTGCCAAACACCTCGAGTCTCTTCGCCAGGAGCAAGCGGAGCCAAGCGCAAGGCGCGGAAGGAGCGCACGTCAACCCAAGCACTCCACCCACCCGCCCCTTCAAGCACCGTCTGCCCCACCTGTGACAGAGACTGTAGGTCCCGCATTGGACTCCTCAGTCACCTGAGAACTCATTTTTAATGTGGAAGCAAGTCATCCTCGGTTCCGAGGGACTGCCTAAGAAGAAGAAGAAGACTGGCTATCCCTTATTAACCCATGCTTCTCCAAGTGAGAATAAATTTTGTCCTTGACAATGGTCTCTAGTCGTTCACCCATCACTGACATTAGACTGATTGGCCTGTAGTTACCAGGTTTATCCCTCTCCCCTTTTTTAAACAGGGGTGTAACATTTGCAATCCTCCAGTCTTCTGGCACCACTCCCATATATCTGAGGGAGATTGAAAGATTGTGGTCAGAGCTTCTGCTGTCTCCACCCTAGCTTCCCTCAGCAACCTAGGATGCATCGCATCTGGACAGGGTGACTTGTTAACTTTGAGTGATGACAACCTATTTAGCACCTCCTTTCTATCTATTTTTATCCTATCCAATTTCTCTACTCCCCCATCCTCAACTGCGACATTAACTTCATCCTCTTCTTTTGTGAAGACAGATGCTAAGTACTCATTCATACCTCAGCCATGCACTCTGCCTCCGTATGATGAGCTCCTATTTGGTCCCTAATCGGCCCCACCATTCCTTTAACTATCCTTTTACTTTTCATGTTTATAGAAGATTTTTGGGTTCCCTTATATGTTACCCGCTAATCCTTTCTTGTATTCTCTCCCTTCATATATCCTTTATCAATTTCCCCCACAGTCTCTGTATTCTCCTGGTTTTTGACTGTATTCTGTACCTGACATTTGTCGTAAACCTCCTTTTTCTGTTTTATTTTAACCTCTATATCCTTTGAAATCCAGGGAGCTCCAGCTTTGGACGCCCCATCTTTCCTCCTTATGGGAATATGAAAGACTTGAAAGACTTGCATTTATATAGCGCCTTTCACCACCACTGGACGTCTCAAAGCGCTTTACAGCCAATGAAGTACTTTTTGAAGTAGAGTCACTGTTGTAATGTGGGAAATGTGGCAGCCAATTTGCGCTCAGCAAGCTCCCACAAACAGCAATGTGTTAATGACCAGATAATCTGTTTTTGTTATGTTGATTGATGGATAAATATTGGCCAGGACACCAGGGATAAGTCCCCTGCTCTTCTTCAAAATAGTGCCATGGGATCTTTTACATCCACCTGAGAGAGCAGACGGGGCCTCGGTTTAACGTCTCATCCTAAAGATGGCACCTCTGACAGTGCAGCACTACCTCAGCACTGCACTGGAGTGTCAGCCTAGATTTATGTGCTCATAAATCCACAACCTTCTGACTCAGAGAGAGTGCGACCAACTGAGCCACAGTTGACATATGCTTGTTTTATAACACTCCCGTAAGCTGTTGGGACGTTTTACTACGTTAAAGACGCTATTTAAATACAAATTGTTATTGTCTGAAACTAACAAATAGCCCAGAGGGAATAACTCGCAAATATTAAATATTTTGTTCCACAGAAGCACGGGTTTATCTGCTTTTATTCATGAATTTAAAAAGTCTGTATTAAAACCTGAGCCAGTGTGTTGTGAGACAAAGAGCCTTGTGTCCAATAAGGGGAATAAAGGCCCACAGCCTCCCCTGGCCCCGGGCCCTGAACAAGGGACTGGAGAAACTCGCTGCCCCGCGGATCAGACAATCAGCCGGCGCTAGTCCCGCCCCTCGGGCTCCCCGATTGGTTGGAGGACCCGCCGCCGGCTCGCTCCTCCAGCCCCGCCCCGCTCGCTCCCTATTGGTCGGAGCTCCCGTCAATCAGGCCGTGGTGCTGGGGTCACGTGTTCCTCGAGTGCGCTCCGCCAAACTGAAGAAGCTCCGCTCGGGGCCCGGATCCGCGGACTCTCAGGTTTGTGTTTCTCTTTATTCTCTCCCCCACTCTGATCTCGGTCGGATCTCGGGGTAAACTCACTTTCCCTCACTGATTGCGGCGCTGAACCAACAGCGACTTGACAAAGAAAGCCCCCGCGGCGGCCTACGGCTCCGGGGCCCAGTGCGCATGCGCATGGGAGGATGATTGACAAGTCCCAGGGTGTGTGTCCTGAGCATGCGCGGTGCGGACTCCCGGGGCGGGGGAGGATCACGTGCGGCTGAGCAGGGGCGGGGCCTCCGGGAGGTGTGACCGGAAACGGCGGGTGCAGAACCCGCCCACTGGGCGCGTGTCAGAGCAGAGTGAGGTCACTGAGGGATGAAGGAGGCGAGCCCGACCCTGACTCTCCACTGCACACTCGCCTCCTTCATCCCTCAGTGACCTAGCCCGACCCTGACTCTCCACTGCACACTCGCCTCCTTCATCCCTCAGTGACCGAGCCCGACCCTGACTCTCCACTGCACACTCGCCTCCTTCATCCCCCGAGCCCGACCCTGACTCTCCACTGCACACTCGCCTCCTTCATCCCTCAGTGACCTAGCCCGACCCTGACTCTCCACTGCACACTCGCCTCCTTCATCCCTCAGTGATCTCGCCCGACCCTGACTCTCCACTGCACACTCTCCTCCTTCATCCCTCAGTGACCCAGCCCGACCCTGACTCTCCACTGCACACTCGCCTCCTTCATCCCTCAGTGACCTAGCCCGACCCTGACTCTCCACTGCACACTCGCCTCCTTCATCCCTCAGTGACCTAGCCCGACCCTGACTCTCCACTGCACACTCGCCTCCTTCATCCCTCAGTGACCTAGCCCGACCCTGACTCTCCACTGCACACTCGCCTCCTTCATCACCCAGTGACCGAGCCCGACCCTGACTCTCCACTGCACACTCGCCTCCTTCATCCCTCAGTGACCTAGCCCGACCCTGACTCTCCACTGCACACTCGCCTCCTTCATCCCTCAGTGACCTAGCCCGACCCTGACTCTCCACTGCACACTCGCCTCCTTCATCCCTCAGTGACCTAGCCCGACCCTGACTCTCCACTGCACACTCGCCTCCTTCATCCCTCAGTGACCTAGCCCGACCCTGACTCTCCACTGCACACTCGCCTCCTTCATCCCTCAGTGACCTAGCCCGACCCTGACTCTCCACTGCACACTCGCCTCCTTCATCCCTCAGTGACCTAGCCCGACCCTGACTCTCCACTGCACACTCGCCTCCTTCATCCCTCAGTGACCTAGCCCGACCCTGACTCTCCACTGCACACTCGCCTCCTTCATCCCTCAGTGACCTAGCCCTACCCTGACTCTCCACTGCACACTCGCCTCCTTCATCCCTCAGTGACCTAGCCCGACCCTGACTCTCCACTGCACACTCGCCTCCTTCATCCCTCAGTGACCGAGCCCGACCCTGACTCTCCACTGCACACTCGCCTCCTTCATCCCTCAGTGACCTAGCCCGACCCTGACTCTCCACTGCACACTCACCTCCTTCATCCCTCAGTGACCTAGCCCGACCCTGACTCTCCACTGCACACTCGCCTCCTTCATCCCTCAGTGACCTAGCCCGACCCTGACTCTCCACTGCACACTCGCCTCCTTCATCCCTCAGTGACCTAGCCCGACCCTGACTCTCCACTGCACACTCGCCTCCTTCATCCCTCAGTGACCTAGCCCGACCCTGACTCTCCACTGCACACTCGCCTCCTTCATCCCTCAGTGACCTAGCCCGACCCTGACTCTCCACTGCACACTCGCCTCCTTCATCCCTCAGTGACCTAGCCCGACCCTGACTCTCCACTGCACACTCGCCTCCTTCATCCCTCAGTGACCAAGCCCGACCCTGACTCTCCACTGCACACTCGCCTCCTTCATCCCTCAGTGACCGAGCCCGACCCTGACTCTCCACTGCACACTCGCCTCCTTCATCCCTCAGTGACCGAGCCCGACCCTGACTCTCCACTGCACACTCGCCTCCTTCATCCCTCAGTGACCTAGCCCGACCCTGACTCTCCACTGCACACTCGCCTCCTTCATCCCTCAGTGACCTAGCCCGACCCTGACTCTCCACTGCACACTCGCCTCCTTCATCCCTCAGTGACCTAGCCCGACCCTGACTCTCCACTGCACACTCGCCTCCTTCATCCCTCAGTGACCTAGCCCGACCCTGACTCTCCACTGCACACTCGCCTCCTTCATCCCTCAGTGACCTAGCCCGACCCTGACTCTCCACTGCACACTCGCCTCCTTCATCCCTCAGTGACCGAGCCCGACCCTGACTCTCCACTGCACACTCGCCTCCTTCATCCCTCAGTGACCTAGCCCGACCCTGACTCTCCACTGCACACTCGCCTCCTTCATCCCTCAGTGACCTAGCCCGACCCTGACTCTCCACTGCACACTCGCCTCCTTCATCCCTCAGTGACCTAGCCCGACCCTGACTCTCCACTGCACACTCGCCTCCTTCATCCCTCAGTGACCTAGCCCGACCCTGACTCTCCACTGCACACTCGCCTCCTTCATCCCTCAGTGACCTAGCCCGACCCTGACTCTCCACTGCACACTCGCCTCCTTCATCCCTCAGTGACCTAGCCCGACCCTGACTCTCCACTGCACACTCGCCTCCTTCATCCTCAGTGACCTAGCCCGACCCTGACTCTCCACTGCACACTCGCCTCCTTCATCCCTCAGTGACCTAGCCCGACCCTGACTCTCCACTGCACACTCGCCTCCTTCATCCCTCAGTGACCTAGCCCGACCCTGACTCTCCACTGCACACTCGCCTCCTTCATCCTCAGTGACCTAGCCCGACCCTGACTCTCCACTGCACACTCGCCTCCTTCATCCCTCAGTGACCTAGCCCGACCCTGACTCTCCACTGCACACTCGCCTCCTTCATCCCTCAGTGACCTAGCCCGACCCTGACTCTCCACTGCACACTCGCCTCCTTCATCCCTCAGTGACCTAGCCCGACCCTGACTCTCCACTGCACACTCGCCTCCTTCATCCCTCAGTGACCTAGCCCGACCCTGACTCTCCACTGCACACTCGCCTCCTTCATCCCTCAGTGACCTAGCCCGACCCTGACTCTCCACTGCACACTCGCCTCCTTCATCCCTCAGTGACCTAGCCCGACCCTGACTCTCCACTGCACACTCGCCTCCTTCATCCCTCAGTGACCTAGCCCGACCCTGACTCTCCACTGCACACTCGCCTCCTTCATCCCTCAGTGACCTAGCCCGACCCTGACTCTCCACTGCACACTCGCCTCCTTCATCCCTCAGTGACCTAGCCGACCCTGACTCTCCACTGCACACTCACCTCCTTCATCCCTCAGTGACCTAGCCCGACCCTGACTCTCCACTGCACACTCGCCTCCTTCATCCCTCAGTGACCTAGCCCGACCCTGACTCTCCACTGCACACTCGCCTCCTTCATCCCTCAGTGACCTAGCCCGACCCTGACTCTCCACTGCACACTCGCCTCCTTCATCCCTCAGTGACCTAGCCCGACCCTGACTCTCCACTGCACACTCGCCTCCTTCATCCCTCAGTGACCTAGCCCGACCCTGACTCTCCACTGCACACTCGCCTCCTTCATCCCTCAGTGACCTAGCCCGACCCTGACTCTCCACTGCACACTCGCCTCCTTCATCCCTCAGTGACCTAGCCCGACCCTGACTCTCCACTGCACACTCGCCTCCTTCATCCCTCAGTGACCTAGCCCGACCCTGACTCTCCACTGCACACTCGCCTCCTTCATCCCTCAGTGACCTAGCCCGACCCTGACTCTCCACTGCACACTCGCCTCCTTCATCCCTCAGTGACCGAGCCCGACCCTGACTCTCCACTGCACACTCGCCTCCTTCATCCCTCAGTGACCTAGCCCGACCCTGACTCTCCACTGCACACTCGCCTCCTTCATCCCTCAGTGACCCAGCCCGACCCTGACTCTCCACTGCACACTCGCCTCCTTCATCCCTCAGTGACCGAGCCCGACCCTGACTCTCCACTGCACACTCGCCTCCTTCATCCCTCAGTGACCTAGCCCGACCCTGACTCTCCACTGCACACTCGCCTCCTTCATCCCTCAGTGACCTAGCCCGACCCTGACTCTCCACTGCACACTCGCCTCCTTCATCCCTCAGTGACCTAGCCCGACCCTGACTCTCCACTGCACACTCGCCTCCTTCATCCCTCAGTGACCTAGCCCGACCCTGACTCTCCACTGCACACTCGCCTCCTTCATCCCTCAGTGACCTAGCCCGACCCTGACTCTCCACTGCACACTCGCCTCCTTCATCCCTCAGTGACCTAGCCCGACCCTGACTCTCCACTGCACACTCGCCTCCTTCATCCCTCAGTGACCGAGCCCGACCCTGACTCTCCACTGCACACTCGCCTCCTTCATCCCTCAGTGACCTAGCCCGACCCTGACTCTCCACTGCACACTCGCCTCCTTCATCCCTCAGTGACCTAGCCCGACCCTGACTCTCCACTGCACACTCGCCTCCTTCATCCCTCAGTGACCTAGCCCGACCCTGACTCTCCACTGCACACTCGCCTCCTTCATCCCTCAGTGACCTAGCCCGACCCTGACTCTCCACTGCACACTCGCCTCCTTCATCCCTCAGTGACCTAGCCCGACCCTGACTCTCCACTGCACACTCGCCTCCTTCATCCCTCAGTGACCTAGCCCGACCCTGACTCTCCACTGCACACTCGCCTCCTTCATCCCTCAGTGACCTAGCCCGACCCTGACTCTCCACTGCACACTCGCCTCCTTCATTCCTCAGTGACCTAGCCCGACCCTGACTCTCCACTGCACACTCGCCTCCTTCATCCCTCAGTGACCTAGCCCGACCCTGACTCTCCACTGCACACTCGCCTCCTTCATCCCTCAGTGACCTAGCCCGACCCTGACTCTCCACTGCACACTCGCCTCCTTCATCCCTCAGTGACCTAGCCCGACCCTGACTCTCCACTGCACACTCGCCTCCTTCATCCCTCAGTGACCTAGCCCGACCCTGACTCTCCACTGCACACTCGCCTCCTTCATCCCTCAGTGACCTAGCCCGACCCTGACTCTCCACTGCACACTCGCCTCCTTCATCCCTCAGTGACCTAGCCCGACCCTGACTCTCCACTGCACACTCGCCTCCTTCATCCCTCAGTGACCTAGCCCGACCCTGACTCTCCACTGCACACTCGCCTCCTTCATCCCTCAGTGACCTAGCCCGACCCTGACTCTCCACTGCACACTCGCCTCCTTCATCCCTCAGTGACCTAGCCCGACCCTGACTCTCCACTGCACACTCGCCTCCTTCATCCCTCAGTGACCTAGCCCGACCCTGACTCTCCACTGCACACTCGCCTCCTTCATCCCTCAGTGACCTAGCCCGACCCTGACTCTCCACTGCACACTCGCCTCCTTCATCCCTCAGTGACCTAGCCCGACCCTGACTCTCCACTGCACACTCGCCTCCTTCATCCCTCAGTGACCTAGCCCGACCCTGACTCTCCACTGCACACTCGCCTCCTTCATCCCTCAGTGACCTAGCCCGACCCTGACTCTCCACTGCACACTCGCCTCCTTCATCCCTCAGTGACCTAGCCCGACCCTGACTCTCCACTGCACACTCGCCTCCTTCATCCCTCAGTGACCTAGCCCGACCCTGACTCTCCACTGCACACTCGCCTCCTTCATCCCTCAGTGACCGAGCCCGACCCTGACTCTCCACTGCACACTCGCCTCCTTCATCCCTCAGTGACCTAGCCCGACCCTGACTCTCCACTGCACACTCGCCTCCTTCATCCCTCAGTGACCTAGCCCGACCCTGACTCTCCACTGCACACTCGCCTCCTTCATCCCTCAGTGACCTAGCCCGACCCTGACTCTCCACTGCACACTCGCCTCCTTCATCCCTCAGTGACCTAGCCCGACCCTGACTCTCCACTGCACACTCGCCTCCTTCATCCCTCAGTGACCTAGCCCGACCCTGACTCTCCACTGCACACTCGCCTCCTTCATCCCTCAGTGACCTAGCCCGACCCTGACTCTCCACTGCACACTCGCCTCCTTCATCCCTCAGTGACCTAGCCCGACCCTGACTCTCCACTGCACACTCGCCTCCTTCATCCCTCAGTGACCTAGCCCGACCCTGACTCTCCACTGCACACTCGCCTCCTTCATCCCTCAGTGACCTAGCCCGACCCTGACTCTCCACTGCACACTCGCCTCCTTCATCCCTCAGTGACCTAGCCCGACCCTGACTCTCCACTGCACACTCGCCTCCTTCATCCCTCAGTGACCTAGCCCGACCCTGACTCTCCACTGCACACTCGCCTCCTTCATCCCTCAGTGACCTAGCCCGACCCTGACTCTCCACTGCACACTCGCCTCCTTCATCCCTCAGTGACCTAGCCCGACCCTGACTCTCCACTGCACACTCGCCTCCTTCATCCCTCAGTGACCTAGCCCGACCCTGACTCTCCACTGCACACTCGCCTCCTTCATCCCTCAGTGACCTAGCCCGACCCTGACTCTCCACTGCACACTCGCCTCCTTCATCCCTCAGTGACCTAGCCCGACCCTGACTCTCCACTGCACACTCGCCTCCTTCATCCCTCAGTGACCTAGCCCGACCCTGACTCTCCACTGCACACTCGCCTCCTTCATCCCTCAGTGACCTAGCCCGACCCTGACTCTCCACTGCACACTCGCCTCCTTCATCCCTCAGTGACCTAGCCCGACCCTGACTCTCCACTGCACACTCGCCTCCTTCATCCCTCAGTGACCTAGCCCGACCCTGACTCTCCACTGCACACTCGCCTCCTTCATCCCTCAGTGACCTAGCCCGACCCTGACTCTCCACTGCACACTCGCCTCCTTCATCCCTCAGTGACCTAGCCCGACCCTGACTCTCCACTGCACACTCGCCTCCTTCATCCCTCAGTGACCTAGCCCGACCCTGACTCTCCACTGCACACTCGCCTCCTTCATCCCTCAGTGACCTAGCCCGACCCTGACTCTCCACTGCACACTCGCCTCCTTCATCCCTCAGTGACCTAGCCCGACCCTGACTCTCCACTGCACACTCGCCTCCTTCATCCCTCAGTGACCTAGCCCGACCCTGACTCTCCACTGCACACTCGCCTCCTTCATCCCTCAGTGACCTAGCCCGACCCTGACTCTCCACTGCACACTCGCCTCCTTCATCCCTCAGTGACCTAGCCCGACCCTGACTCTCCACTGCACACTCGCCTCCTTCATCCCTCAGTGACCTAGCCCGACCCTGACTCTCCACTGCACACTCGCCTCCTTCATCCCTCAGTGACCTAGCCCGACCCTGACTCTCCACTGCACACTCGCCTCCTTCATCCCTCAGTGACCTAGCCCGACCCTGACTCTCCACTGCACACTCGCCTCCTTCATCCCTCAGTGACCTCGCCCGACCCTGACTCTCCACTGCACACTCGCCTCCTTCATCCCTCAGTGACCTAGCCCGACCCTGACTCTCCACTGCACACTCGCCTCCTTCATCCCTCAGTGACCTAGCCCGACCCTGACTCTCCACTGCACACTCGCCTCCTTCATCCCTCAGTGACCTAGCCCGACCCTGACTCTCCACTGCACACTCGCCTCCTTCATCCCTCAGTGACCTAGCCCGACCCTGACTCTCCACTGCACACTCGCCTCCTTCATCCCTCAGTGACCTAGCCCGACCCTGACTCTCCACTGCACACTCGCCTCCTTCATCCCTCAGTGACCTAGCCCGACCCTGACTCTCCACTGCACACTCGCCTCCTTCATCCCTCAGTGACCTAGCCCGACCCTGACTCTCCACTGCACACTCGCCTCCTTCATCCCTCAGTGACCTAGCCCGACCCTGACTCTCCACTGCACACTCGCCTCCTTCATCCCTCAGTGACCTAGCCCGACCCTGACTCTCCACTGCACACTCGCCTCCTTCATCCCTCAGTGACCTAGCCCGACCCTGACTCTCCACTGCACACTCGCCTCCTTCATCCCTCAGTGACCTAGCCCGACCCTGACTCTCCACTGCACACTCGCCTCCTTCATCCCTCAGTGACCTAGCCCGACCCTGACTCTCCACTGCACACTCGCCTCCTTCATCCCTCAGTGACCTAGCCCGACCCTGACTCTCCACTGCACACTCGCCTCCTTCATCCCTCAGTGACCTAGCCCGACCCTGACTCTCCACTGCACACTCGCCTCCTTCATCCCTCAGTGACCTAGCCCGACCCTGACTCTCCACTGCACACTCGCCTCCTTCATCCCTCAGTGACCTAGCCCGACCCTGACTCTCCACTGCACACTCGCCTCCTTCATCCCTCAGTGACCTAGCCCGACCCTGACTCTCCACTGCACACTCGCCTCCTTCATCCCTCAGTGACCTAGCCCGACCCTGACTCTCCACTGCACACTCGCCTCCTTCATCCCTCAGTGACCTAGCCCTACCCTGACTCTCCACTGCACACTCGCCTCCTTCATCCCTCAGTGACCTAGCCCGACCCTGACTCTCCACTGCACACTCGCCTCCTTCATCCCTCAGTGACCTAGCCCGACCCTGACTCTCCACTGCACACTCGCCTCCTTCATCCCTCAGTGACCTAGCCCGACCCTGACTCTCCACTGCACACTCGCCTCCTTCATCCCTCAGTGACCTAGCCCGACCCTGACTCTCCACTGCACACTCGCCTCCTTCATCCCTCAGTGACCTAGCCCGACCCTGACTCTCCACTGCACACTCGCCTCCTTCATCCCTCAGTGACCTAGCCCGACCCTGACTCTCCACTGCACACTCGCCTCCTTCATCCCTCAGTGACCTAGCCCGACCCTGACTCTCCACTGCACACTCGCCTCCTTCATCCCTCAGTGACCTAGCCCGACCCTGACTCTCCACTGCACACTCGCCTCCTTCATCCCTCAGTGACCTAGCCCGACCCTGACTCTCCACTGCACACTCGCCTCCTTCATCCCTCAGTGACCTAGCCCGACCCTGACTCTCCACTGCACACTCGCCTCCTTCATCCCTCAGTGACCTAGCCCGACCCTGACTCTCCACTGCACACTCGCCTCCTTCATCCCTCAGTGACCTAGCCCGACCCTGACTCTCCACTGCACACTCGCCTCCTTCATCCCTCAGTGACCTAGCCCGACCCTGACTCTCCACTGCACACTCGCCTCCTTCATCCCTCAGTGACCTAGCCCGACCCTGACTCTCCACTGCACACTCGCCTCCTTCATCCCTCAGTGACCTAGCCCGACCCTGACTCTCCACTGCACACTCGCCTCCTTCATCCCTCAGTGACCTAGCCCGACCCTGACTCTCCACTGCACACTCGCCTCCTTCATCCCTCAGTGACCTAGCCCGACCCTGACTCTCCACTGCACACTCGCCTCCTTCATCCCTCAGTGACCTAGCCCGACCCTGACTCTCCACTGCACACTCGCCTCCTTCATCCCTCAGTGACCTAGCCCGACCCTGACTCTCCACTGCACACTCGCCTCCTTCATCCCTCAGTGACCTAGCCCGACCCTGACTCTCCACTGCACACTCGCCTCCTTCATCCCTCAGTGACCTAGCCCGACCCTGACTCTCCACTGCACACTCGCCTCCTTCATCCCTCAGTGACCTAGCCCGACCCTGACTCTCCACTGCACACTCGCCTCCTTCATCCCTCAGTGACCTAGCCCGACCCTGACTCTCCACTGCACACTCGCCTCCTTCATCCCTCAGTGACCTAGCCCGACCCTGACTCTCCACTGCACACTCGCCTCCTTCATCCCTCAGTGACCTAGCCCGACCCTGACTCTCCACTGCACACTCGCCTCCTTCATCCCTCAGTGACCTAGCCCGACCCTGACTCTCCACTGCACACTCGCCTCCTTCATCCCTCAGTGACCTAGCCCGACCCTGACTCTCCACTGCACACTCGCCTCCTTCATCCCTCAGTGACCTAGCCCGACCCTGACTCTCCACTGCACACTCGCCTCCTTCATCCCTCAGTGACCTAGCCCGACCCTGACTCTCCACTGCACACTCGCCTCCTTCATCCCTCAGTGACCTAGCCCGACCCTGACTCTCCACTGCACACTCGCCTCCTTCATCCCTCAGTGACCTAGCCCGACCCTGACTCTCCACTGCACACTCGCCTCCTTCATCCCTCAGTGACCTAGCCCGACCCTGACTCTCCACTGCACACTCGCCTCCTTCATCCCTCAGTGACCTAGCCCGACCCTGACTCTCCACTGCACACTCGCCTCCTTCATCCCTCAGTGACCTAGCCCGACCCTGACTCTCCACTGCACACTCGCCTCCTTCATCCCTCAGTGACCTAGCCCTACCCTGACTCTCCACTGCACACTCGCCTCCTTCATCCCTCAGTGACCTAGCCCGACCCTGACTCTCCACTGCACACTCGCCTCCTTCATCCCTCAGTGACCTAGCCCGACCCTGACTCTCCACTGCACACTCGCCTCCTTCATCCCTCAGTGACCTAGCCCGACCCTGACTCTCCACTGCACACTCGCCTCCTTCATCCCTCAGTGACCTAGCCCGACCCTGACTCTCCACTGCACACTCGCCTCCTTCATCCCTCAGTGACCTAGCCCGACCCTGACTCTCCACTGCACACTCGCCTCCTTCATCCCTCAGTGACCTAGCCCGACCCTGACTCTCCACTGCACACTCGCCTCCTTCATCCCTCAGTGACCTAGCCCGACCCTGACTCTCCACTGCACACTCGCCTCCTTCATCCCTCAGTGACCTAGCCCGACCCTGACTCTCCACTGCACACTCGCCTCCTTCATCCCTCAGTGACCTAGCCCGACCCTGACTCTCCACTGCACACTCGCCTCCTTCATCCCTCAGTGACCTAGCCCGACCCTGACTCTCCACTGCACACTCGCCTCCTTCATCCCTCAGTGACCTAGCCCGACCCTGACTCTCCACTGCACACTCGCCTCCTTCATCCCTCAGTGACCTAGCCCGACCCTGACTCTCCACTGCACACTCGCCTCCTTCATCCCTCAGTGACCTAGCCCGACCCTGACTCTCCACTGCACACTCGCCTCCTTCATCCCTCAGTGACCTAGCCCGACCCTGACTCTCCACTGCACACTCGCCTCCTTCATCCCTCAGTGACCTAGCCCGACCCTGACTCTCCACTGCACACTCGCCTCCTTCATCCCTCAGTGACCTAGCCCGACCCTGACTCTCCACTGCACACTCGCCTCCTTCATCCCTCAGTGACCTAGCCCGACCCTGACTCTCCACTGCACACTCGCCTCCTTCATCCCTCAGTGACCTAGCCCGACCCTGACTCTCCACTGCACACTCGCCTCCTTCATCCCTCAGTGACCTAGCCCGACCCTGACTCTCCACTGCACACTCGCCTCCTTCATCCCTCAGTGACCTAGCCCGACCCTGACTCTCCACTGCACACTCGCCTCCTTCATCCCTCAGTGACCTAGCCCGACCCTGACTCTCCACTGCACACTCGCCTCCTTCATCCCTCAGTGACCTAGCCCGACCCTGACTCTCCACTGCACACTCGCCTCCTTCATCCCTCAGTGACCTAGCCCGACCCTGACTCTCCACTGCACACTCGCCTCCTTCATCCCTCAGTGACCTAGCCCGACCCTGACTCTCCACTGCACACTCGCCTCCTTCATCCCTCAGTGACCTAGCCCGACCCTGACTCTCCACTGCACACTCGCCTCCTTCATCCCTCAGTGACCTAGCCCGACCCTGACTCTCCACTGCACACTCGCCTCCTTCATCCCTCAGTGACCTAGCCCGACCCTGACTCTCCACTGCACACTCGCCTCCTTCATCCCTCAGTGACCTAGCCCGACCCTGACTCTCCACTGCACACTCGCCTCCTTCATCCCTCAGTGACCGAGCCCGACCCTGACTCTCCACTGCACACTCGCCTCCTTCATCCCTCAGTGACCTAGCCCGACCCTGACTCTCCACTGCACACTCGCCTCCTTCATCCCTCAGTGACCTAGCCCGACCCTGACTCTCCACTGCACACTCGCCTCCTTCATCCCTCAGTGACCTAGCCCGACCCTGACTCTCCACTGCACACTCGCCTCCTTCATCCCTCAGTGACCTAGCCCGACCCTGACTCTCCACTGCACACTCGCCTCCTTCATCCCTCAGTGACCTAGCCCGACCCTGACTCTCCACTGCACACTCGCCTCCTTCATCCCTCAGTGACCTAGCCCTACCCTGACTCTCCACTGCACACTCGCCTCCTTCATCCCTCAGTGACCTAGCCCGACCCTGACTCTCCACTGCACACTCGCCTCCTTCATCCCTCAGTGACCTAGCCCGACCCTGACTCTCCACTGCACACTCGCCTCCTTCATCCCTCAGTGACCTAGCCCGACCCTGACTCTCCACTGCACACTCGCCTCCTTCATCCCTCAGTGACCTAGCCCGACCCTGACTCTCCACTGCACACTCGCCTCCTTCATCCCTCAGTGACCTAGCCCGACCCTGACTCTCCACTGCACACTCGCCTCCTTCATCCCTCAGTGACCTAGCCCGACCCTGACTCTCCACTGCACACTCGCCTCCTTCATCCCTCAGTGACCTAGCCCGACCCTGACTCTCCACTGCACACTCGCCTCCTTCATCCCTCAGTGACCTAGCCCGACCCTGACTCTCCACTGCACACTCGCCTCCTTCATCCCTCAGTGACCTAGCCCGACCCTGACTCTCCACTGCACACTCGCCTCCTTCATCCCTCAGTGACCTAGCCCGACCCTGACTCTCCACTGCACACTCGCCTCCTTCATCCCTCAGTGACCTAGCCCGACCCTGACTCTCCACTGCACACTCGCCTCCTTCATCCCTCAGTGACCTAGCCCGACCCTGACTCTCCACTGCACACTCGCCTCCTTCATCCCTCAGTGACCTAGCCCGACCCTGACTCTCCACTGCACACTCGCCTCCTTCATCCCTCAGTGACCTAGCCCGACCCTGACTCTCCACTGCACACTCGCCTCCTTCATCCCTCAGTGACCTAGCCCGACCCTGACTCTCCACTGCACACTCGCCTCCTTCATCCCTCAGTGACCCAGCCCGACCCTGACTCTCCACTGCACACTCGCCTCCTTCATCCCTCAGTGACCTAGCCCGACCCTGACTCTCCACTGCACACTCGCCTCCTTCATCCCTCAGTGACCTAGCCCGACCCTGACTCTCCACTGCACACTCGCCTCCTTCATCCCTCAGTGACCTAGCCCGACCCTGACTCTCCACTGCACACTCGCCTCCTTCATCCCTCAGTGACCTAGCCCGACCCTGACTCTCCACTGCACACTCGCCTCCTTCATCCCTCAGTGACCTAGCCCGACCCTGACTCTCCACTGCACACTCGCCTCCTTCATCCCTCAGTGACCTAGCCCGACCCTGACTCTCCACTGCACACTCGCCTCCTTCATCCCTCAGTGACCTAGCCCGACCCTGACTCTCCACTGCACACTCGCCTCCTTCATCCCTCAGTGACCTAGCCCGACCCTGACTCTCCACTGCACACTCGCCTCCTTCATCCCTCAGTGACCTAGCCCGACCCTGACTCTCCACTGCACACTCGCCTCCTTCATCCCTCAGTGACCTAGCCCGACCCTGACTCTCCACTGCACACTCGCCTCCTTCATCCCTCAGTGACCTAGCCCGACCCTGACTCTCCACTGCACACTCGCCTCCTTCATCCCTCAGTGACCTAGCCCGACCCTGACTCTCCACTGCACACTCGCCTCCTTCATCCCTCAGTGACCTAGCCCGACCCTGACTCTCCACTGCACACTCGCCTCCTTCATCCCTCAGTGACCTAGCCCGACCCTGACTCTCCACTGCACACTCGCCTCCTTCATCCCTCAGTGACCTAGCCCGACCCTGACTCTCCACTGCACACTCGCCTCCTTCATCCCTCAGTGACCTAGCCCGACCCTGACTCTCCACTGCACACTCGCCTCCTTCATCCCTCAGTGACCTAGCCCTACCCTGACTCTCCACTGCACACTCGCCTCCTTCATCCCTCAGTGACCTAGCCCGACCCTGACTCTCCACTGCACACTCGCCTCCTTCATCCCTCAGTGACCTAGCCCGACCCTGACTCTCCACTGCACACTCGCCTCCTTCATCCCTCAGTGACCTAGCCCGACCCTGACTCTCCACTGCACACTCGCCTCCTTCATCCCTCAGTGACCTAGCCCGACCCTGACTCTCCACTGCACACTCGCCTCCTTCATCCCTCAGTGACCTAGCCCGACCCTGACTCTCCACTGCACACTCGCCTCCTTCATCCCTCAGTGACCTAGCCCGACCCTGACTCTCCACTGCACACTCGCCTCCTTCATCCCTCAGTGACCTAGCCCGACCCTGACTCTCCACTGCACACTCGCCTCCTTCATCCCTCAGTGACCTAGCCCGACCCTGACTCTCCACTGCACACTCGCCTCCTTCATCCCTCAGTGACCTAGCCCGACCCTGACTCTCCACTGCACACTCGCCTCCTTCATCCCTCAGTGACCTAGCCCGACCCTGACTCTCCACTGCACACTCGCCTCCTTCATCCCTCAGTGACCTAGCCCGACCCTGACTCTCCACTGCACACTCGCCTCCTTCATCCCTCAGTGACCTAGCCCGACCCTGACTCTCCACTGCACACTCGCCTCCTTCATCCCTCAGTGACCTAGCCCGACCCTGACTCTCCACTGCACACTCGCCTCCTTCATCCCTCAGTGACCTAGCCCGACCCTGACTCTCCACTGCACACTCGCCTCCTTCATCCCTCAGTGACCTAGCCCGACCCTGACTCTCCACTGCACACTCGCCTCCTTCATCCCTCAGTGACCTAGCCCGACCCTGACTCTCCACTGCACACTCGCCTCCTTCATCCCTCAGTGACCTAGCCCGACCCTGACTCTCCACTGCACACTCGCCTCCTTCATCCCTCAGTGACCTAGCCCGACCCTGACTCTCCACTGCACACTCGCCTCCTTCATCCCTCAGTGACCTAGCCCGACCCTGACTCTCCACTGCACACTCGCCTCCTTCATCCCTCAGTGACCTAGCCCGACCCTGACTCTCCACTGCACACTCGCCTCCTTCATCCCTCAGTGACCTAGCCCGACCCTGACTCTCCACTGCACACTCGCCTCCTTCATCCCTCAGTGACCTAGCCCGACCCTGACTCTCCACTGCACACTCGCCTCCTTCATCCCTCAGTGACCTAGCCCGACCCTGACTCTCCACTGCACACTCGCCTCCTTCATCCCTCAGTGACCTAGCCCTACCCTGACTCTCCACTGCACACTCGCCTCCTTCATCCCTCAGTGACCTAGCCCGACCCTGACTCTCCACTGCACACTCGCCTCCTTCATCCCTCAGTGACCTAGCCCGACCCTGACTCTCCACTGCACACTCGCCTCCTTCATCCCTCAGTGACCTAGCCCGACCCTGACTCTCCACTGCACACTCGCCTCCTTCATCCCTCAGTGACCTAGCCCGACCCTGACTCTCCACTGCACACTCGCCTCCTTCATCCCTCAGTGACCTAGCCCGACCCTGACTCTCCACTGCACACTCGCCTCCTTCATCCCTCAGTGACCTAGCCCGACCCTGACTCTCCACTGCACACTCGCCTCCTTCATCCCTCAGTGACCTAGCCCGACCCTGACTCTCCACTGCACACTCGCCTCCTTCATCCCTCAGTGACCTAGCCCGACCCTGACTCTCCACTGCACACTCGCCTCCTTCATCCCTCAGTGACCTAGCCCGACCCTGACTCTCCACTGCACACTCGCCTCCTTCATCCCTCAGTGACCTAGCCCGACCCTGACTCTCCACTGCACACTCGCCTCCTTCATCCCTCAGTGACCTAGCCCGACCCTGACTCTCCACTGCACACTCGCCTCCTTCATCCCTCAGTGACCTAGCCCGACCCTGACTCTCCACTGCACACTCGCCTCCTTCATCCCTCAGTGACCTAGCCCGACCCTGACTCTCCACTGCACACTCGCCTCCTTCATCCCTCAGTGACCTAGCCCGACCCTGACTCTCCACTGCACACTCGCCTCCTTCATCCCTCAGTGACCTAGCCCGACCCTGACTCTCCACTGCACACTCGCCTCCTTCATCCCTCAGTGACCTAGCCCGACCCTGACTCTCCACTGCACACTCGCCTCCTTCATCCCTCAGTGACCTAGCCCGACCCTGACTCTCCACTGCACACTCGCCTCCTTCATCCCTCAGTGACCTAGCCCGACCCTGACTCTCCACTGCACACTCGCCTCCTTCATCCCTCAGTGACCTAGCCCTACCCTGACTCTCCACTGCACACTCGCCTCCTTCATCCCTCAGTGACCTAGCCCGACCCTGACTCTCCACTGCACACTCGCCTCCTTCATCCCTCAGTGACCTAGCCGACCCTGACTCTCCACTGCACACTCGCCTCCTTCATCCCTCAGTGACCTAGCCCGACCCTGACTCTCCACTGCACACTCGCCTCCTTCATCCCTCAGTGACCTAGCCCGACCCTGACTCTCCACTGCACACTCGCCTCCTTCATCCCTCAGTGACCTAGCCCGACCCTGACTCTCCACTGCACACTCGCCTCCTTCATCCCTCAGTGACCTAGCCCGACCCTGACTCTCCACTGCACACTCGCCTCCTTCATCCCTCAGTGACCTAGCCCGACCCTGACTCTCCACTGCACACTCGCCTCCTTCATCCCTCAGTGACCTAGCCCGACCCTGACTCTCCACTGCACACTCGCCTCCTTCATCCCTCAGTGACCTAGCCCTACCCTGACTCTCCACTGCACACTCGCCTCCTTCATCCCTCAGTGACCTAGCCCGACCCTGACTCTCCACTGCACACTCGCCTCCTTCATCCCTCAGTGACCTAGCCCGACCCTGACTCTCCACTGCACACTCGCCTCCTTCATCCCTCAGTGACCTAGCCCGACCCTGACTCTCCACTGCACACTCGCCTCCTTCATCCCTCAGTGACCTAGCCCGACCCTGACTCTCCACTGCACACTCGCCTCCTTCATCCCTCAGTGACCTAGCCCGACCCTGACTCTCCACTGCACACTCGCCTCCTTCATCCCTCAGTGACCTAGCCCGACCCTGACTCTCCACTGCACACTCGCCTCCTTCATCCCTCAGTGACCTAGCCCGACCCTGACTCTCCACTGCACACTCGCCTCCTTCATCCCTCAGTGACCTAGCCCGACCCTGACTCTCCACTGCACACTCGCCTCCTTCATCCCTCAGTGACCTAGCCCGACCCTGACTCTCCACTGCACACTCGCCTCCTTCATCCCTCAGTGACCGAGCCCGACCCTGACTCTCCACTGCACACTCGCCTCCTTCATCCCTCTGTGACCTAGTCCAACCCTGACACTCCACTACACACTCGCATCCTTCATCCCTCAGTGACCTAGCCCGACTCTGACTCTCCACTGCACACTCGCCTCCTTCATCCCTCAGTGACCCAAGCCCGACCTGACTCTCCACTGCACACTCGCCTCCTTCATCCCCCAGAGCCCGACCCT
>JASTWF010000681.1:55875-244577 GCA_030390025.1 Squalus acanthias
GGGATGAAGGAGGCGAGTGTGCAGTGGAGAGTCAGGGTCGGGCTAGGTCACTGAGGGATGAAGGAGGCGAGTGTGCAGTGGAGAGTCAGGGTCGGGCTAGGTCACTGAGGGATGAAGGAGGCGAGTGTGCAGTGGAGAGTCAGGGTCGGGCTAGGTCACTGAGGGATGAAGGAGGCGAGTGTGCAGTGGAGAGTCAGGGTCGGGCTAGGTCACTGAGGGATGAAGGAGGCGAGTGTGCAGTGGAGAGTCAGGGTCGGGCTAGGTCACTGAGGGATGAAGGAGGCGAGTGTGCAGTGGAGAGTCAGGGTCGGGCTAGGTCACTGAGGGATGAAGGAGGCGAGTGTGCAGTGGAGAGTCAGGGTCGGGCTAGGTCACTGAGGGATGAAGGAGGCGAGTGTGCAGTGGAGAGTCAGGGTCGGGCTAGGTCACTGAGGGATGAAGGAGGCGAGTGTGCAGTGGAGAGTCAGGGTCGGGCTAGGTCACTGAGGGATGAAGGAGGCGAGTGTGCAGTGGAGAGTCAGGGTCGGGCTAGGTCACTGAGGGATGAAGGAGGCGAGTGTGCAGTGGAGAGTCAGGGTCGGGCTAGGTCACTGAGGGATGAAGGAGGCGAGTGTGCAGTGGAGAGTCAGGGTCGGGCTAGGTCACTGAGGGATGAAGGAGGCGAGTGTGCAGTGGAGAGTCAGGGTCGGGCTAGGTCACTGAGGGATGAAGGAGGCGAGTGTGCAGTGGAGAGTCAGGGTCGGGCTAGGTCACTGAGGGATGAAGGAGGCGAGTGTGCAGTGGAGAGTCAGGGTCGGGCTAGGTCACTGAGGGATGAAGGAGGCGAGTGTGCAGTGGAGAGTCAGGGTCGGGCTAGGTCACTGAGGGATGAAGGAGGCGAGTGTGCAGTGGAGAGTCAGGGTCGGGCTAGGTCACTGAGGGATGAAGGAGGCGAGTGTGCAGTGGAGAGTCAGGGTCGGGCTAGGTCACTGAGGGATGAAGGAGGCGAGTGTGCAGTGGAGAGTCAGGGTCGGGCTAGGTCACTGAGGGATGAAGGAGGCGAGTGTGCAGTGGAGAGTCAGGGTCGGGCTAGGTCACTGAGGGATGAAGGAGGCGAGTGTGCAGTGGAGAGTCAGGGTCGGGCTAGGTCACTGAGGGATGAAGGAGGCGAGTGTGCAGTGGAGAGTCAGGGTCGGGCTAGGTCACTGAGGGATGAAGGAGGCGAGTGTGCAGTGGAGAGTCAGGGTCGGGCTAGGTCACTGAGGGATGAAGGAGGCGAGTGTGCAGTGGAGAGTCAGGGTCGGGCTAGGTCACTGAGGGATGAAGGAGGCGAGTGTGCAGTGGAGAGTCAGGGTCGGGCTAGGTCACTGAGGGATGAAGGAGGCGAGTGTGCAGTGGAGAGTCAGGGTCGGGCTAGGTCACTGAGGGATGAAGGAGGCGAGTGTGCAGTGGAGAGTCAGGGTCGGGCTAGGTCACTGAGGGATGAAGGAGGCGAGTGTGCAGTGGAGAGTCAGGGTAGGGCTAGGTCACTGAGGGATGAAGGAGGCGAGTGTGCAGTGGAGAGTCAGGGTCGGGCTAGGTCACTGAGGGATGAAGGAGGCGAGTGTGCAGTGGAGAGTCAGGGTCGGGCTAGGTCACTGAGGGATGAAGGAGGCGAGTGTGCAGTGGAGAGTCAGGGTCGGGCTAGGTCACTGAGGGATGAAGGAGGCGAGTGTGCAGTGGAGAGTCAGGGTCGGGCTAGGTCACTGAGGGATGAAGGAGGCGAGTGTGCAGTGGAGAGTCAGGGTCGGGCTAGGTCACTGAGGGATGAAGGAGGCGAGTGTGCAGTGGAGAGTCAGGGTCGGGCTAGGTCACTGAGGGATGAAGGAGGCGAGTGTGCAGTGGAGAGTCAGGGTCGGGCTAGGTCACTGAGGGATGAAGGAGGCGAGTGTGCAGTGGAGAGTCAGGGTCGGGCTAGGTCACTGAGGGATGAAGGAGGCGAGTGTGCAGTGGAGAGTCAGGGTCGGGCTAGGTCACTGAGGGATGAAGGAGGCGAGTGTGCAGTGGAGAGTCAGGGTCGGGCTAGGTCACTGAGGGATGAAGGAGGCGAGTGTGCAGTGGAGAGTCAGGGTCGGGCTAGGTCACTGAGGGATGAAGGAGGCGAGTGTGCAGTGGAGAGTCAGGGTCGGGCTAGGTCACTGAGGGATGAAGGAGGCGAGTGTGCAGTGGAGAGTCAGGGTCGGGCTAGGTCACTGAGGGATGAAGGAGGCGAGTGTGCAGTGGAGAGTCAGGGTCGGGCTAGGTCACTGAGGGATGAAGGAGGCGAGTGTGCAGTGGAGAGTCAGGGTCGGGCTCGGTCACTGAGGGATGAAGGAGGCGAGTGTGCAGTGGAGAGTCAGGGTCGGGCTAGGTCACTGAGGGATGAAGGAGGCGAGTGTGCAGTGGAGAGTCAGGGTCGGGCTAGGTCACTGAGGGATGAAGGAGGCGAGTGTGCAGTGGAGAGTCAGGGTCGGGCTAGGTCACTGAGGGATGAAGGAGGCGAGTGTGCAGTGGAGAGTCAGGGTCGGGCTAGGTCACTGAGGGATGAAGGAGGCGAGTGTGCAGTGGAGAGTCAGGGTCGGGCTAGGTCACTGAGGGATGAAGGAGGCGAGTGTGCAGTGGAGAGTCAGGGTCGGGCTAGGTCACTGAGGGATGAAGGAGGCGAGTGTGCAGTGGAGAGTCAGGGTCGGGCTAGGTCACTGAGGGATGAAGGAGGCGAGTGTGCAGTGGAGAGTCAGGGTCGGGCTAGGTCACTGAGGGATGAAGGAGGCGAGTGTGCAGTGGAGAGTCAGGGTCGGGCTAGGTCACTGAGGGATGAAGGAGGCGAGTGTGCAGTGGAGAGTCAGGGTCGGGCTAGGTCACTGAGGGATGAAGGAGGCGAGTGTGCAGTGGAGAGTCAGGGTCGGGCTAGGTCACTGAGGGATGAAGGAGGCGAGTGTGCAGTGGAGAGTCAGGGTCGGGCTAGGTCACTGAGGGATGAAGGAGGCGAGTGTGCAGTGGAGAGTCAGGGTCGGGCTAGGTCACTGAGGGATGAAGGAGGCGAGTGTGCAGTGGAGAGTCAGGGTCGGGCTAGGTCACTGAGGGATGAAGGAGGCGAGTGTGCAGTGGAGAGTCAGGGTCGGGCTAGGTCACTGAGGGATGAAGGAGGCGAGTGTGCAGTGGAGAGTCAGGGTCGGGCTAGGTCACTGAGGGATGAAGGAGGCGAGTGTGCAGTGGAGAGTCAGGGTCGGGCTAGGTCACTGAGGGATGAAGGAGGCGAGTGTGCAGTGGAGAGTCAGGGTCGGGCTCGGTCACTGAGGGATGAAGGAGGCGAGTGTGCAGTGGAGAGTCAGGGTCGGGCTAGGTCACTGAGGGATGAAGGAGGCGAGTGTGCAGTGGAGAGTCAGGGTCGGGCTAGGTCACTGAGGGATGAAGGAGGCGAGTGTGCAGTGGAGAGTCAGGGTCGGGCTCGGTCACTGAGGGATGAAGGAGGCGAGTGTGCAGTGGAGAGTCAGGGTCGGGCTAGGTCACTGAGGGATGAAGGAGGCGAGTGTGCAGTGGAGAGTCAGGGTCGGGCTAGGTCACTGAGGGATGAAGGAGGCGAGTGTGCAGTGGAGAGTCAGGGTCGGGCTAGGTCACTGAGGGATGAAGGAGGCGAGTGTGCAGTGGAGAGTCAGGGTCGGGCTAGGTCACTGAGGGATGAAGGAGGCGAGTGTGCAGTGGAGAGTCAGGGTCGGGCTAGGTCACTGAGGGATGAAGGAGGCGAGTGTGCAGTGGAGAGTCAGGGTCGGGCTAGGTCACTGAGGGATGAAGGAGGCGAGTGTGCAGTGGAGAGTCAGGGTCGGGCTAGGTCACTGAGGGATGAAGGAGGCGAGTGTGCAGTGGAGAGTCAGGGTCGGGCTAGGTCACTGAGGGATGAAGGAGGCGAGTGTGCAGTGGAGAGTCAGGGTCGGGCTAGGTCACTGAGGGATGAAGGAGGCGAGTGTGCAGTGGAGAGTCAGGGTCGGGCTAGGTCACTGAGGGATGAAGGAGGCGAGTGTGCAGTGGAGAGTCAGGGTCGGGCTAGGTCACTGAGGGATGAAGGAGGCGAGTGTGCAGTGGAGAGTCAGGGTCGGGCTAGGTCACTGAGGGATGAAGGAGGCGAGTGTGCAGTGGAGAGTCAGGGTCGGGCTAGGTCACTGAGGGATGAAGGAGGCGAGTGTGCAGTGGAGAGTCAGGGTCGGGCTAGGTCACTGAGGGATGAAGGAGGCGAGTGTGCAGTGGAGAGTCAGGGTCGGGCTAGGTCACTGAGGGATGAAGGAGGCGAGTGTGCAGTGGAGAGTCAGGGTCGGGCTAGGTCACTGAGGGATGAAGGAGGCGAGTGTGCAGTGGAGAGTCAGGGTCGGGCTAGGTCACTGAGGGATGAAGGAGGCGAGTGTGCAGTGGAGAGTCAGGGTCGGGCTAGGTCACTGAGGGATGAAGGAGGCGAGTGTGCAGTGGAGAGTCAGGGTCGGGCTCGGTCACTGAGGGATGAAGGAGGCGAGTGTGCAGTGGAGAGTCAGGGTCGGGCTAGGTCACTGAGGGATGAAGGAGGCGAGTGTGCAGTGGAGAGTCAGGGTCGGGCTAGGTCACTGAGGGATGAAGGAGGCGAGTGTGCAGTGGAGAGTCAGGGTCGGGCTAGGTCACTGAGGGATGAAGGAGGCGAGTGTGCAGTGGAGAGTCAGGGTCGGGCTAGGTCACTGAGGGATGAAGGAGGCGAGTGTGCAGTGGAGAGTCAGGGTCGGGCTCGGTCACTGAGGGATGAAGGAGGCGAGTGTGCAGTGGAGAGTCAGGGTCGGGCTAGGTCACTGAGGGATGAAGGAGGCGAGTGTGCAGTGGAGAGTCAGGGTCGGGCTAGGTCACTGAGGGATGAAGGAGGCGAGTGTGCAGTGGAGAGTCAGGGTCGGGCTAGGTCACTGAGGGATGAAGGAGGCGAGTGTGCAGTGGAGAGTCAGGGTCGGGCTAGGTCACTGAGGGATGAAGGAGGCGAGTGTGCAGTGGAGAGTCAGGGTCGGGCTAGGTCACTGAGGGATGAAGGAGGCGAGTGTGCAGTGGAGAGTCAGGGTCGGGCTAGGTCACTGAGGGATGAAGGAGGCGAGTGTGCAGTGGAGAGTCAGGGTCGGGCTAGGTCACTGAGGGATGAAGGAGGCGAGTGTGCAGTGGAGAGTCAGGGTCGGGCTAGGTCACTGAGGGATGAAGGAGGCGAGTGTGCAGTGGAGAGTCAGGGTCGGGCTAGGTCACTGAGGGATGAAGGAGGCGAGTGTGCAGTGGAGAGTCAGGGTCGGGCTAGGTCACTGAGGGATGAAGGAGGCGAGTGTGCAGTGGAGAGTCAGGGTCGGGCTAGGTCACTGAGGGATGAAGGAGGCGAGTGTGCAGTGGAGAGTCAGGGTCGGGCTAGGTCACTGAGGGATGAAGGAGGCGAGTGTGCAGTGGAGAGTCAGGGTCGGGCTAGGTCACTGAGGGATGAAGGAGGCGAGTGTGCAGTGGAGAGTCAGGGTCGGGCTAGGTCACTGAGGGATGAAGGAGGCGAGTGTGCAGTGGAGAGTCAGGGTCGGGCTAGGTCACTGAGGGATGAAGGAGGCGAGTGTGCAGTGGAGAGTCAGGGTCGGGCTAGGTCACTGAGGGATGAAGGAGGCGAGTGTGCAGTGGAGAGTCAGGGTCGGGCTAGGTCACTGAGGGATGAAGGAGGCGAGTGTGCAGTGGAGAGTCAGGGTCGGGCTAGGTCACTGAGGGATGAAGGAGGCGAGTGTGCAGTGGAGAGTCAGGGTCGGGCTAGGTCACTGAGGGATGAAGGAGGCGAGTGTGCAGTGGAGAGTCAGGGTCGGGCTAGGTCACTGAGGGATGAAGGAGGCGAGTGTGCAGTGGAGAGTCAGGGTCGGGCTAGGTCACTGAGGGATGAAGGAGGCGAGTGTGCAGTGGAGAGTCAGGGTCGGGCTAGGTCACTGAGGGATGAAGGAGGCGAGTGTGCAGTGGAGAGTCAGGGTCGGGCTAGGTCACTGAGGGATGAAGGAGGCGAGTGTGCAGTGGAGAGTCAGGGTCGGGCTAGGTCACTGAGGGATGAAGGAGGCGAGTGTGCAGTGGAGAGTCAGGGTCGGGCTAGGTCACTGAGGGATGAAGGAGGCGAGTGTGCAGTGGAGAGTCAGGGTCGGGCTCGGTCACTGAGGGATGAAGGAGGCGAGTGTGCAGTGGAGAGTCAGGGTCGGGCTAGGTCACTGAGGGATGAAGGAGGCGAGTGTGCAGTGGAGAGTCAGGGTCGGGCTAGGTCACTGAGGGATGAAGGAGGCGAGTGTGCAGTGGAGAGTCAGGGTCGGGCTAGGTCACTGAGGGATGAAGGAGGCGAGTGTGCAGTGGAGAGTCAGGGTCGGGCTAGGTCACTGAGGGATGAAGGAGGCGAGTGTGCAGTGGAGAGTCAGGGTCGGGCTAGGTCACTGAGGGATGAAGGAGGCGAGTGTGCAGTGGAGAGTCAGGGTCGGGCTAGGTCACTGAGGGATGAAGGAGGCGAGTGTGCAGTGGAGAGTCAGGGTCGGGCTAGGTCACTGAGGGATGAAGGAGGCGAGTGTGCAGTGGAGAGTCAGGGTCGGGCTAGGTCACTGAGGGATGAAGGAGGCGAGTGTGCAGTGGAGAGTCAGGGTCGGGCTAGGTCACTGAGGGATGAAGGAGGCGAGTGTGCAGTGGAGAGTCAGGGTCGGGCTAGGTCACTGAGGGATGAAGGAGGCGAGTGTGCAGTGGAGAGTCAGGGTCGGGCTAGGTCACTGAGGGATGAAGGAGGCGAGTGTGCAGTGGAGAGTCAGGGTCGGGCTAGGTCACTGAGGGATGAAGGAGGCGAGTGTGCAGTGGAGAGTCAGGGTCGGGCTAGGTCACTGAGGGATGAAGGAGGCGAGTGTGCAGTGGAGAGTCAGGGTCGGGCTAGGTCACTGAGGGATGAAGGAGGCGAGTGTGCAGTGGAGAGTCAGGGTCGGGCTAGGTCACTGAGGGATGAAGGAGGCGAGTGTGCAGTGGAGAGTCAGGGTCGGGCTAGGTCACTGAGGGATGAAGGAGGCGAGTGTGCAGTGGAGAGTCAGGGTCGGGCTAGGTCACTGAGGGATGAAGGAGGCGAGTGTGCAGTGGAGAGTCAGGGTCGGGCTAGGTCACTGAGGGATGAAGGAGGCGAGTGTGCAGTGGAGAGTCAGGGTCGGGCTAGGTCACTGAGGGATGAAGGAGGCGAGTGTGCAGTGGAGAGTCAGGGTCGGGCTAGGTCACTGAGGGATGAAGGAGGCGAGTGTGCAGTGGAGAGTCAGGGTCGGGCTAGGTCACTGAGGGATGAAGGAGGCGAGTGTGCAGTGGAGAGTCAGGGTCGGGCTAGGTCACTGAGGGATGAAGGAGGCGAGTGTGCAGTGGAGAGTCAGGGTCGGGCTAGGTCACTGAGGGATGAAGGAGGCGAGTGTGCAGTGGAGAGTCAGGGTCGGGCTAGGTCACTGAGGGATGAAGGAGGCGAGTGTGCAGTGGAGAGTCAGGGTCGGGCTCGGTCACTGAGGGATGAAGGAGGCGAGTGTGCAGTGGAGAGTCAGGGTCGGGCTAGGTCACTGAGGGATGAAGGAGGCGAGTGTGCAGTGGAGAGTCAGGGTCGGGCTAGGTCACTGAGGGATGAAGGAGGCGAGTGTGCAGTGGAGAGTCAGGGTCGGGCTAGGTCACTGAGGGATGAAGGAGGCGAGTGTGCAGTGGAGAGTCAGGGTCGGGCTAGGTCACTGAGGGATGAAGGAGGCGAGTGTGCAGTGGAGAGTCAGGGTCGGGCTAGGTCACTGAGGGATGAAGGAGGCGAGTGTGCAGTGGAGAGTCAGGGTCGGGCTAGGTCACTGAGGGATGAAGGAGGCGAGTGTGCAGTGGAGAGTCAGGGTCGGGCTAGGTCACTGAGGGATGAAGGAGGCGAGTGTGCAGTGGAGAGTCAGGGTCGGGCTAGGTCACTGAGGGATGAAGGAGGCGAGTGTGCAGTGGAGAGTCAGGGTCGGGCTAGGTCACTGAGGGATGAAGGAGGCGAGTGTGCAGTGGAGAGTCAGGGTCGGGCTAGGTCACTGAGGGATGAAGGAGGCGAGTGTGCAGTGGAGAGTCAGGGTCGGGCTAGGTCACTGAGGGATGAAGGAGGCGAGTGTGCAGTGGAGAGTCAGGGTCGGGCTAGGTCACTGAGGGATGAAGGAGGCGAGTGTGCAGTGGAGAGTCAGGGTCGGGCTAGGTCACTGAGGGATGAAGGAGGCGAGTGTGCAGTGGAGAGTCAGGGTCGGGCTAGGTCACTGAGGGATGAAGGAGGCGAGTGTGCAGTGGAGAGTCAGGGTCGGGCTAGGTCACTGAGGGATGAAGGAGGCGAGTGTGCAGTGGAGAGTCAGGGTCGGGCTAGGTCACTGAGGGATGAAGGAGGCGAGTGTGCAGTGGAGAGTCAGGGTCGGGCTAGGTCACTGAGGGATGAAGGAGGCGAGTGTGCAGTGGAGAGTCAGGGTCGGGCTAGGTCACTGAGGGATGAAGGAGGCGAGTGTGCAGTGGAGAGTCAGGGTCGGGCTAGGTCACTGAGGGATGAAGGAGGCGAGTGTGCAGTGGAGAGTCAGGGTCGGGCTAGGTCACTGAGGGATGAAGGAGGCGAGTGTGCAGTGGAGAGTCAGGGTCGGGCTAGGTCACTGAGGGATGAAGGAGGCGAGTGTGCAGTGGAGAGTCAGGGTCGGGCTAGGTCACTGAGGGATGAAGGAGGCGAGTGTGCAGTGGAGAGTCAGGGTCGGGCTAGGTCACTGAGGGATGAAGGAGGCGAGTGTGCAGTGGAGAGTCAGGGTCGGGCTAGGTCACTGAGGGATGAAGGAGGCGAGTGTGCAGTGGAGAGTCAGGGTCGGGCTAGGTCACTGAGGGATGAAGGAGGCGAGTGTGCAGTGGAGAGTCAGGGTCGGGCTAGGTCACTGAGGGATGAAGGAGGCGAGTGTGCAGTGGAGAGTCAGGGTCGGGCTAGGTCACTGAGGGATGAAGGAGGCGAGTGTGCAGTGGAGAGTCAGGGTCGGGCTAGGTCACTGAGGGATGAAGGAGGCGAGTGTGCAGTGGAGAGTCAGGGTCGGGCTAGGTCACTGAGGGATGAAGGAGGCGAGTGTGCAGTGGAGAGTCAGGGTAGGGCTAGGTCACTGAGGGATGAAGGAGGCGAGTGTGCAGTGGAGAGTCAGGGTCGGGCTAGGTCACTGAGGGATGAAGGAGGCGAGTGTGCAGTGGAGAGTCAGGGTCGGGCTAGGTCACTGAGGGATGAAGGAGGCGAGTGTGCAGTGGAGAGTCAGGGTCGGGCTAGGTCACTGAGGGATGAAGGAGGCGAGTGTGCAGTGGAGAGTCAGGGTCGGGCTAGGTCACTGAGGGATGAAGGAGGCGAGTGTGCAGTGGAGAGTCAGGGTCGGGCTAGGTCACTGAGGGATGAAGGAGGCGAGTGTGCAGTGGAGAGTCAGGGTAGGGCTAGGTCACTGAGGGATGAAGGAGGCGAGTGTGCAGTGGAGAGTCAGGGTCGGGCTCGGTCACTGAGGGATGAAGGAGGCGAGTGTGCAGTGGAGAGTCAGGGTCGGGCTAGGTCACTGAGGGATGAAGGAGGCGAGTGTGCAGTGGAGAGTCAGGGTCGGGCTAGGTCACTGAGGGATGAAGGAGGCGAGTGTGCAGTGGAGAGTCAGGGTCGGGCTAGGTCACTGAGGGATGAAGGAGGCGAGTGTGCAGTGGAGAGTCAGGGTCGGGCTAGGTCACTGAGGGATGAAGGAGGCGAGTGTGCAGTGGAGAGTCAGGGTCGGGCTAGGTCACTGAGGGATGAAGGAGGCGAGTGTGCAGTGGAGAGTCAGGGTCGGGCTAGGTCACTGAGGGATGAAGGAGGCGAGTGTGCAGTGGAGAGTCAGGGTCGGGCTCGGTCACTGAGGGATGAAGGAGGCGAGTGTGCAGTGGAGAGTCAGGGTCGGGCTAGGTCACTGAGGGATGAAGGAGGCGAGTGTGCAGTGGAGAGTCAGGGTCGGGCTAGGTCACTGAGGGATGAAGGAGGCGAGTGTGCAGTGGAGAGTCAGGGTAGGGCTAGGTCACTGAGGATGAAGGAGGCGAGTGTGCAGTGGAGAGTCAGGGTCGGGCTGGGTCACTGAGGGATGAAGGAGGCGAGTGTGCAGTGGAGAGTCAGGGTCGGGCTAGGTCACTGAGGGATGAAGGAGGCGAGTGTGCAGTGGAGAGTCAGGGTCGGGCTAGGTCACTGAGGGATGAAGGAGGCGAGTGTGCAGTGGAGAGTCAGGGTAGGGCTAGGTCACTGAGGGATGAAGGAGGCGAGTGTGCAGTGGAGAGTCAGGGTCGGGCTAGGTCACTGAGGGATGAAGGAGGCGAGTGTGCAGTGGAGAGTCAGGGTCGGGCTAGGTCACTGAGGGATGAAGGAGGCGAGTGTGCAGTGGAGAGTCAGGGTCGGGCTAGGTCACTGAGGGATGAAGGAGGCGAGTGTGCAGTGGAGAGTCAGGGTCGGGCTAGGTCACTGAGGGATGAAGGAGGCGAGTGTGCAGTGGAGAGTCAGGGTCGGGCTAGGTCACTGAGGGATGAAGGAGGCGAGTGTGCAGTGGAGAGTCAGGGTCGGGCTAGGTCACTGAGGGATGAAGGAGGCGAGTGTGCAGTGGAGAGTCAGGGTCGGGCTAGGTCACTGAGGGATGAAGGAGGCGAGTGTGCAGTGGAGAGTCAGGGTCGGGCTAGGTCACTGAGGGATGAAGGAGGCGAGTGTGCAGTGGAGAGTCAGGGTCGGGCTAGGTCACTGAGGGATGAAGGAGGCGAGTGTGCAGTGGAGAGTCAGGGTCGGGCTAGGTCACTGAGGGATGAAGGAGGCGAGTGTGCAGTGGAGAGTCAGGGTCGGGCTAGGTCACTGAGGGATGAAGGAGGCGAGTGTGCAGTGGAGAGTCAGGGTCGGGCTAGGTCACTGAGGGATGAAGGAGGCGAGTGTGCAGTGGAGAGTCAGGGTCGGGCTAGGTCACTGAGGGATGAAGGAGGCGAGTGTGCAGTGGAGAGTCAGGGTCGGGCTAGGTCACTGAGGGATGAAGGAGGCGAGTGTGCAGTGGAGAGTCAGGGTCGGGCTAGGTCACTGAGGGATGAAGGAGGCGAGTGTGCAGTGGAGAGTCAGGGTCGGGCTAGGTCACTGAGGGATGAAGGAGGCGAGTGTGCAGTGGAGAGTCAGGGTCGGGCTAGGTCACTGAGGGATGAAGGAGGCGAGTGTGCAGTGGAGAGTCAGGGTCGGGCTCGGTCACTGAGGGATGAAGGAGGCGAGTGTGCAGTGGAGAGTCAGGGTCGGGCTAGGTCACTGAGGGATGAAGGAGGCGAGTGTGCAGTGGAGAGTCAGGGTCGGGCTAGGTCACTGAGGGATGAAGGAGGCGAGTGTGCAGTGGAGAGTCAGGGTCGGGCTAGGTCACTGAGGGATGAAGGAGGCGAGTGTGCAGTGGAGAGTCAGGGTAGGGCTAGGTCACTGAGGGATGAAGGAGGCGAGTGTGCAGTGGAGAGTCAGGGTCGGGCTCGGTCACTGAGGGATGAAGGAGGCGAGTGTGCAGTGGAGAGTCAGGGTCGGGCTAGGTCACTGAGGGATGAAGGAGGCGAGTGTGCAGTGGAGAGTCAGGGTCGGGCTAGGTCACTGAGGGATGAAGGAGGCGAGTGTGCAGTGGAGAGTCAGGGTCGGGCTCGGTCACTGAGGGATGAAGGAGGCGAGTGTGCAGTGGAGAGTCAGGGTCGGGCTAGGTCACTGAGGGATGAAGGAGGCGAGTGTGCAGTGGAGAGTCAGGGTCGGGCTAGGTCACTGAGGGATGAAGGAGGCGAGTGTGCAGTGGAGAGTCAGGGTCGGGCTAGGTCACTGAGGGATGAAGGAGGCGAGTGTGCAGTGGAGAGTCAGGGTCGGGCTAGGTCACTGAGGGATGAAGGAGGCGAGTGTGCAGTGGAGAGTCAGGGTCGGGCTAGGTCACTGAGGGATGAAGGAGGCGAGTGTGCAGTGGAGAGTCAGGGTCGGGCTAGGTCACTGAGGGATGAAGGAGGCGAGTGTGCAGTGGAGAGTCAGGGTAGGGCTAGGTCACTGAGGGATGAAGGAGGCGAGTGTGCAGTGGAGAGTCAGGGTCGGGCTAGGTCACTGAGGGATGAAGGAGGCGAGTGTGCAGTGGAGAGTCAGGGTCGGGCTAGGTCACTGAGGGATGAAGGAGGCGAGTGTGCAGTGGAGAGTCAGGGTCGGGCTAGGTCACTGAGGGATGAAGGAGGCGAGTGTGCAGTGGAGAGTCAGGGTCGGGCTAGGTCACTGAGGGATGAAGGAGGCGAGTGTGCAGTGGAGAGTCAGGGTCGGGCTAGGTCACTGAGGGATGAAGGAGGCGAGTGTGCAGTGGAGAGTCAGGGTCGGGCTAGGTCACTGAGGGATGAAGGAGGCGAGTGTGCAGTGGAGAGTCAGGGTCGGGCTCGGTCACTGAGGGATGAAGGAGGCGAGTGTGCAGTGGAGAGTCAGGGTCGGGCTAGGTCACTGAGGGATGAAGGAGGCGAGTGTGCAGTGGAGAGTCAGGGTCGGGCTAGGTCACTGAGGGATGAAGGAGGCGAGTGTGCAGTGGAGAGTCAGGGTCGGGCTAGGTCACTGAGGGATGAAGGAGGCGAGTGTGCAGTGGAGAGTCAGGGTCGGGCTAGGTCACTGAGGGATGAAGGAGGCGAGTGTGCAGTGGAGAGTCAGGGTCGGGCTAGGTCACTGAGGGATGAAGGAGGCGAGTGTGCAGTGGAGAGTCAGGGTCGGGCTAGGTCACTGAGGGATGAAGGAGGCGAGTGTGCAGTGGAGAGTCAGGGTCGGGCTAGGTCACTGAGGGATGAAGGAGGCGAGTGTGCAGTGGAGAGTCAGGGTCGGGCTAGGTCACTGAGGGATGAAGGAGGCGAGTGTGCAGTGGAGAGTCAGGGTCGGGCTAGGTCACTGAGGGATGAAGGAGGCGAGTGTGCAGTGGAGAGTCAGGGTCGGGCTAGGTCACTGAGGGATGAAGGAGGCGAGTGTGCAGTGGAGAGTCAGGGTCGGGCTAGGTCACTGAGGGATGAAGGAGGCGAGTGTGCAGTGGAGAGTCAGGGTCGGGCTAGGTCACTGAGGGATGAAGGAGGCGAGTGTGCAGTGGAGAGTCAGGGTCGGGCTAGGTCACTGAGGGATGAAGGAGGCGAGTGTGCAGTGGAGAGTCAGGGTCGGGCTCGGTCACTGAGGGATGAAGGAGGCGAGTGTGCAGTGGAGAGTCAGGGTCGGGCTAGGTCACTGAGGGATGAAGGAGGCGAGTGTGCAGTGGAGAGTCAGGGTCGGGCTAGGTCACTGAGGGATGAAGGAGGCGAGTGTGCAGTGGAGAGTCAGGGTCGGGCTAGGTCACTGAGGGATGAAGGAGGCGAGTGTGCAGTGGAGAGTCAGGGTCGGGCTAGGTCACTGAGGGATGAAGGAGGCGAGTGTGCAGTGGAGAGTCAGGGTCGGGCTAGGTCACTGAGGGATGAAGGAGGCGAGTGTGCAGTGGAGAGTCAGGGTCGGGCTAGGTCACTGAGGGATGAAGGAGGCGAGTGTGCAGTGGAGAGTCAGGGTCGGGCTAGGTCACTGAGGGATGAAGGAGGCGAGTGTGCAGTGGAGAGTCAGGGTCGGGCTAGGTCACTGAGGGATGAAGGAGGCGAGTGTGCAGTGGAGAGTCAGGGTCGGGCTAGGTCACTGAGGGATGAAGGAGGCGAGTGTGCAGTGGAGAGTCAGGGTCGGGCTAGGTCACTGAGGGATGAAGGAGGCGAGTGTGCAGTGGAGAGTCAGGGTCGGGCTCGGTCACTGAGGGATGAAGGAGGCGAGTGTGCAGTGGAGAGTCAGGGTCGGGCTAGGTCACTGAGGGATGAAGGAGGCGAGTGTGCAGTGGAGAGTCAGGGTCGGGCTAGGTCACTGAGGGATGAAGGAGGCGAGTGTGCAGTGGAGAGTCAGGGTCGGGCTAGGTCACTGAGGGATGAAGGAGGCGAGTGTGCAGTGGAGAGTCAGGGTCGGGCTAGGTCACTGAGGGATGAAGGAGGCGAGTGTGCAGTGGAGAGTCAGGGTCGGGCTAGGTCACTGAGGGATGAAGGAGGCGAGTGTGCAGTGGAGAGTCAGGGTCGGGCTAGGTCACTGAGGGATGAAGGAGGCGAGTGTGCAGTGGAGAGTCAGGGTCGGGCTAGGTCACTGAGGGATGAAGGAGGCGAGTGTGCAGTGGAGAGTCAGGGTCGGGCTAGGTCACTGAGGGATGAAGGAGGCGAGTGTGCAGTGGAGAGTCAGGGTCGGGCTAGGTCACTGAGGGATGAAGGAGGCGAGTGTGCAGTGGAGAGTCAGGGTCGGGCTAGGTCACTGAGGGATGAAGGAGGCGAGTGTGCAGTGGAGAGTCAGGGTCGGGCTAGGTCACTGAGGGATGAAGGAGGCGAGTGTGCAGTGGAGAGTCAGGGTCGGGCTAGGTCACTGAGGGATGAAGGAGGCGAGTGTGCAGTGGAGAGTCAGGGTCGGGCTAGGTCACTGAGGGATGAAGGAGGCGAGTGTGCAGTGGAGAGTCAGGGTCGGGCTAGGTCACTGAGGGATGAAGGAGGCGAGTGTGCAGTGGAGAGTCAGGGTCGGGCTAGGTCACTGAGGGATGAAGGAGGCGAGTGTGCAGTGGAGAGTCAGGGTCGGGCTAGGTCACTGAGGGATGAAGGAGGCGAGTGTGCAGTGGAGAGTCAGGGTCGGGCTAGGTCACTGAGGGATGAAGGAGGCGAGTGTGCAGTGGAGAGTCAGGGTCGGGCTAGGTCACTGAGGGATGAAGGAGGCGAGTGTGCAGTGGAGAGTCAGGGTCGGGCTAGGTCACTGAGGGATGAAGGAGGCGAGTGTGCAGTGGAGAGTCAGGGTCGGGCTAGGTCACTGAGGGATGAAGGAGGCGAGTGTGCAGTGGAGAGTCAGGGTCGGGCTAGGTCACTGAGGGATGAAGGAGGCGAGTGTGCAGTGGAGAGTCAGGGTCGGGCTAGGTCACTGAGGGATGAAGGAGGCGAGTGTGCAGTGGAGAGTCAGGGTCGGGCTAGGTCACTGAGGGATGAAGGAGGCGAGTGTGCAGTGGAGAGTCAGGGTCGGGCTAGGTCACTGAGGGATGAAGGAGGCGAGTGTGCAGTGGAGAGTCAGGGTCGGGCTAGGTCACTGAGGGATGAAGGAGGCGAGTGTGCAGTGGAGAGTCAGGGTCGGGCTAGGTCACTGAGGGATGAAGGAGGCGAGTGTGCAGTGGAGAGTCAGGGTCGGGCTAGGTCACTGAGGGATGAAGGAGGCGAGTGTGCAGTGGAGAGTCAGGGTCGGGCTAGGTCACTGAGGGATGAAGGAGGCGAGTGTGCAGTGGAGAGTCAGGGTCGGGCTAGGTCACTGAGGGATGAAGGAGGCGAGTGTGCAGTGGAGAGTCAGGGTCGGGCTCGGTCACTGAGGGATGAAGGAGGCGAGTGTGCAGTGGAGAGTCAGGGTCGGGCTAGGTCACTGAGGGATGAAGGAGGCGAGTGTGCAGTGGAGAGTCAGGGTCGGGCTAGGTCACTGAGGGATGAAGGAGGCGAGTGTGCAGTGGAGAGTCAGGGTCGGGCTAGGTCACTGAGGGATGAAGGAGGCGAGTGTGCAGTGGAGAGTCAGGGTCGGGCTAGGTCACTGAGGGATGAAGGAGGCGAGTGTGCAGTGGAGAGTCAGGGTCGGGCTAGGTCACTGAGGGATGAAGGAGGCGAGTGTGCAGTGGAGAGTCAGGGTCGGGCTAGGTCACTGAGGGATGAAGGAGGCGAGTGTGCAGTGGAGAGTCAGGGTCGGGCTAGGTCACTGAGGGATGAAGGAGGCGAGTGTGCAGTGGAGAGTCAGGGTCGGGCTCGGTCACTGAGGGATGAAGGAGGCGAGTGTGCAGTGGAGAGTCAGGGTCGGGCTCGGTCACTGAGGGATGAAGGAGGCGAGTGTGCAGTGGAGAGTCAGGGTCGGGCTGGGTCACTGAGGGATGAAGGTGGCGAGTGTGCAGTGGAGAGTCAGGGTCGGGCGAGGTCACAGAGGGATGAAGGAGGCGAGTGTGCAGTGGAGAGTCAGGGTCGGGCGAGGTCACAGAGGGATGAAGGAGGCGAGAGTGCAGTGGAGAGTCAGGGTCGGGTTGGGTCACTGGGTGATGAAGGAGGCGAGTGTGCAGTGGAGAGTCAGGGTCGGGCTAGGTCACTGGGTGATGAAGGAGGCGAGTGTGCAGTGGAGAGTCAGGGTCGGGTTGGGTCACTGGGTGATGAAGGAGGCGAGTGTGCAGTGGAGAGTCAGGGTCGGGCTCGCCTCCTTCATCCCTCAGTGACCTCACTCTGATCTGACACGCGCCCAGTGGGCGGGCTCTGCACCCGCCGTTTCCGGTCACACCTCCCGGAGGCCCCGCCCCTGCTCAGCCCCATGTGACCCCCATCCCCCGGGGTCCGCACCGCGCATGCTCAGGACACACACCCTGGGACTTGTCAATCATTCTCCCATGCGCATGCGCACTGGGCCCCGGAACCGTAGGCCGCCGCGCGGGGCTTTCTTTGTCAAGTCGGTGTTGGTTAAGCGCCGCAATCAGTGAGGGAAAGTGAATTTACCCCGAGATCAGAGTGAGGGAGAGAATAAAGAGAAACACAAACCTGAGAGCCCGCGGATCCGGGCCCCGAGCGAAGCTTCTTCAGTTTGGCGGAGCGCACTCGAGGCACACGTGACCCCGGCCTGATTGATGGGAGATTCCGACCAATAGGGAGCGAGCGGGGCGGGGCTGGAGGAGCGAGCCGGCGGCGGGTCCTCCAACCAATCGGGGAGCCCGAGGGGCGGGACTAGCGCCGGCTGATTGTCTGATCCGCGGGGCAGCGAGTTTCTCCAGTCCCTTGTTCAGGGCCCGGGGCCAGGGGAGGCTGTGGGCCTTTATTCCCCTTATTGGACACAAGGCTCTTTGTCTCACAACACACTGGCTCAGGTATTAATACAGACTTTTTAAATTCATGAATAAAAGCAGATAAAACCCGTGCTTCTGTGGAACAAAATATATTTGCGAGTTATTCCCTCTGGGCTATTTGTTAGTTTCAGACAATAACAATTTGTATTTAAATAGCGTCTTTAACGTAGTAAAACGTCCCAACAGCTTGCGGGAATGTTATAAAACAAAATTTGACACCGGGTACAAACCAAGCATATGTCAACTGTGGCTCAGTTGGTCGCACTCTCTCTGAGTGAGAAGGTTGTGGATTTATGAGCACATAAATCTAGGCTGACACTCCAGTGCAGTGCTGAGAGAGTGCTGCACTGTCAGAGGTGCCATCTTTAGGATGAGACGTTAAACCGAGGCCCCGTCTGCTCTCTCAGGTGGATGTAAAAGATCCCATGGCACTATTTTGAAGAAGAGCAGGGGAGTTATCCCTGGTGTCCTGGCCAATATTTATCCATCAATCAACATAACAAAAACAGATTATCTGGTCATTAACACATTGCTGTTTGTGGGAGCTTGCTGAGCGCAAATTGGCTGCCACATTTCCCACATTACAACAGTGACTCTACTTCAAAAAGTACTTCATTGGCTGTAAAGCGCTTTGAGACGTCCAGTGGTGGTGAAAGGCGCTATATAAATGCAAGTCTTTCAAGTCTTTCATATTCCCATAAGGAGGAAAGATGGGGCGTCCAAAGCTCGAGCTCCCTGGATGACAAAGGATATAGAGGTTAAAATAAAACAGAAAAAGGAGGTTTACGACAAATGTCAGGTACAGAATACAGTCAAAAACCAGGAGAATACAGAGACTGTGGGGGAAATTGATAAAGGATATATGAAGGGAGAGAATACAAGAAAGGATTAGCGGGTAACATATAAGGGAACCCAAAAATCTTCTATAAACATGAAAAGTAAAAGGATAGTTAAAGGAATGGTGGGGCCGATTAGGGACCAAATAGGAGCTCATCATACGGAGGCAGAGGGTGTGGCTGAGGTACTGAATGAGTACTTAGCATCTGTCTTCACAAAAGAAGAGGATGAAGTTAATGTCGCAGTTGAGGATGGGGGAGTAGAGAAATTGGATAGGATAAAAATAGATAGAAAGGAGGTGCTCAATAGGTTGTCATCACTCAAAGTTAACAAGTCACCCGGTCCAGATGCGATGCATCCTAGGTTGCTGAGGGAAGCTAGGGTGGAGACAGCAGAAGCTCTGACCACAATCTTTCAATCTCCCTCAGATATATGGGAGTGGTGCCAGAGGACTGGAGGATTGCAAATGTTACACCCCTGTTTAAAAAAGTGGAGAGGGATAAACCTGGTAACTACAGGCCAATCAGTCTAATGTCAGTGATGGGTGAACGACTAGAGACCATTGTCAAGGACAAAATTTATTCTCACTTGGAGAAGCATGGGTTAATAAGGGATAGCCAGTCTTCTTCTTCTTCTTAGGCAGTCCCTGGGAACCGAGGATGACTTGCTTCCACATTAAAAATGAGTTCTCAGGTGACTGAGGAGTCCAATGCGGGACCTACAGTCTCTGTCACAGGTGGGGCAGACGGTGCTTGAAGGTGCGGGTGGGTGGAGTGCTTGGGTTGACGTACGCTCTCTGCGCTTGGCTCCGCTTGCTCCTGGCGAAGAGACTCGAGGTGTTTGGCACTTTCCCGGATGCTTCTCCTTCACTTTGTGCGGTCTTGGGCCAGGGATTCCCAGGTGTCAGTGGGGATGTTGCACTTTTTCAAGGAGGCTTTGAGGGTGTCCTTGAAGCATTTCCTCTGCCCACCTGGGGCTCTCTTGCTGTGCCGGAGCTCCGAGTGGAGCCCTTGTTTTGGGAGTCTTGTATCGGGCATGCAGACAATGTGACCCGTCCATCGGAGCTGATCGAGTATGGGCAAAGCTTCGATGCTGAGGATGTTGGCCTGAGCGAGAACACTGATGTTGGTGCGCCTATCCTGCCAATTGGTTTGCAGGATCTTGCAGAGGTACCTCTCCAGTGCTTTCAGGTGCCTGCTGTACATGGTCCATGTCTCTGAGGCATGCAGGGCGGGTATCACTGCTGCTCTGTAGACCATGAGCTCAGTGCTGGGTTTGAGGTCCTGGTCTTCAAACACTCTCTTCCTCAGGCGACCGAAGGCTGCACTGGCACACTGAAGGCGGTGTTGGACGTCGTCATCGACGGCTGCCCTTGTTGACAGTAGGTTCCCGAGGTATGGAAAGTGGTCCACGTTGTCCAAGGCCTTGTCATGGATTTTAATAATCGGGGGGCAGTACTGTGTGGCGGGGGCAGATTGTTAGAGGACCTTTGTCTTACGGATGTTTAGTGTAAGGCCCATGCTCTCGTATGCTTCGGTGAAGATGTTGACGATGGTTTGGAGTTCGACCTCTGAGTGAGCGCAGACGCAAGTGTCGTCTGCATACTGTAATTCGACGACAGAGGATGGGACAACCTTGGATCTGGACTGGAGGCGACGGAGGTTGAACAGTTTCCCGTTTGTTCTGTAAATTAGCTCCACTCCAGTGGGGAGCTTACTGAGGGTGAGATGGAGCATTGCAGCCAGGAAGATCGAGAATAGCGTTGGTGTGATGACACAGCCTTGCTTGACCCCGGGTCGTACGTGAATTGGGTCTGTGGTGGAACCGTTGGTCAGGATCATGGCTTGCATGTCGTCGTGAAGCAGGCGGAGGATGGTGACAAACTTTTGAGGGCAGCCGAATTTGAGGAGGACACTCCATAATCCCTCACGGTTAACAGTGTCGAAGGCCTTTGTGAGATCAAAGGCGGCCATGTACAGCGGTTGGTGCTGTTCCCTGCATTTCTCTTGTAATTGACGTGCGGTGAAGATCATGTCCATTGTGCCCCTTAGTGGGCGGAATCCGCATTGCGACTCTGGGAGGAGCTCTTTGGCCACTGGGAGAAGGCAATTGAGGAGGATTCTTGCAATGACTTTCCCTGTGGCAGACAGCAGGGAAACTCCTCTGTAATTACCGCAATCGGACTTTTCACCTTTCTTGAAGATGGTCACAATTACGGCATCTCTGAGATCCCCTGGCATGCTCTCCTCCTTCCAGATAAGAGAAATGAGTTAATGAATTCGCGCCAGTAGTGCTTCTCCGCCATGCTTTAGTGCCTCGGCGGGCACTATGGATTTGTTAAAGGTAAATCATGTCTGACTAACCTGATTGAGTTCTTTGATGAAGTAACAGAGTGTTGATGAAGGTAGTGCAGCAGATGTTGTTTATATGGACTTTCACAAGGCATTTGATAAAGTACCACATAAGAGACTTACTCGGAAAATAGAAGCACAGGGAATTAAAGGGCTGATGGTAATTTGGGTATATAATTGGCTGAGGGAGAGGAGACAGTGAGCAGTGCTGAGGGATGTTTTTCTGACTGGAGGGAAGTATGCAGTGGGTTCCCCCAGGGGTCGGGATTAGGACCATTGCTTTTCTTGTTATATATAACTGACCTGGACTTGGGTATAGGTGGACAAGTTTGAAGTTTACAGATGATACAAAACTTGGCAACGTAGTAAATAGTGAGCATAGTAGTAGCAGACTTCAGAAGGACAGAGACAGACTGTGAAATGAGCAGACACAAGGCAGATGAAATTAAATGAGGATAAGTGTGAAGTGATGCACTTTGGGAGAAACAACAGGGAGAGGCCGTATAATCTAAATGGGACTATTTTGAGGGGGTGCAAGAGCAGAGGGACCTGGGGGTCCATATTCACAAATCTTTGAAAGTGCCACGGCAAGTTGGTGAGGCGGTTCAGAAAGCGTATGGGATACTTGGCTTTGTAAATAGGGCCATTGAATACAAAAACAAGGAAGTTACACTAAACCTTTACAAATCACTAGTTAGGAACATAGGACAGGAGGAGGCCATTCAGCCCCTCGAGCCTGTTCCGCCATTCAATGAGATCATGGCTGATCTGTGACCTAACTCCATACACCCGCCTTTGGCCCATATCCCTTAATACCTTTGGGTAACAAAAACCTATCAATCTCAGATTTAAAATTAACAATTGATCTCGCATCAATTGCCATTTGCGGAAGAGAGTTCCAAACTTCTACCACCCTTTGTGTGTAGAAGTGTTTCCTAATTTCACTCCTGAAAGGTCTGGCTCTAATTTTTAGACTATGCCCCCGAGTCCTAGAATCCCCAACCAGCGGAAATAGTTTCTCTCTATCTACCCTATCTGTTCCCCTTAATATCCTGAAAACTTCAATCAGATCACACCTTAACCTTCTAAATTCCAGGGAACACAACCCTAATTTGTGTAATCTCTCCCCGTAACTTAACCCTTGAATCCGGGTATCATTCTGGTAAACCTGCGCTGCACTCCCTCCAAGGCCAATATATCCTTCCTAAGGTGTGGTGCCCAGAACTGCTCACAGTACTCCAGGTGTGGTCTAACCAGGGTTTTGTGTTGCTGCAGGGTTTTGGCCTCAGCTGGAGTCTTGTGTACAGTTCCGGGCACCACACTTTAGGAAGGATGTCAAGGCCTTGGAGAGGGTGCAGAGGAGGTTGACCAGGATGGTACCAGGGATGAGGGACTTCAGTGATGTGGAGAGATTGGAGAAGCTGGGATTGTTCCCCTTAGAGCAGAGAAGGTTAAGAGGAGACCTAATAGAGGGGTTCAAAATGATGAGGGGTTTTGATCGAGCAAGTAGGGAGAAACTGTTCACTCTGGCAAGTGGGTCAGTAACCAAAGGTCACAGATTTAAAATAGTTGCTAAAGAACTAGAGGTGAATGAGGAGAATTGTTTTCACACAGAGGGTTGTTAAGATCTGGAACGCACCATCTGAAAGGATGCTGGAATCAGGTTCCACAGGAACTTTCAAACGGTGATTGGACGTGTACTTGAAGAGGACTAGTTTGCAGAGTTCTGGGGATAAAGCTGGGGTTTGGGACTAAATTGGACAGTTCTTTCAAAGAGCCAGCACAGACACGATGGGCCAAATCACCTCCTTCTGTGCTGCTAGATTCTATGATCAGTCTGAAGACGCTGGTGTCTCTTAAGGCTCTTCGAGCTTTTAAAGCTCTTCCCACAGTCAGAACATTTAAAGGGTCTCTCGTCAGTGTGAACTCGCTGGTGTGACAGGAGGGTGGATGACTGAATGAATCCCTTCCCACACACGGAGCAGGTGAACTGCCTCTCTCCAGTGTGAACTCGCTGGTGTTTCTTCAGCTCCCCGGAGCTTTTAAAGCTCTTCCCACAGTCAGAACATTTAAAGGGTCTCTCGTTAGTGTGAACTCGCTGGTGTGTCAGCAGGGTGGATGATTCAGTGAATCCCTTCCCACACACTGAGCAGGTGAACGGTCTCTCCCCAGTGTATAGGTGTTGGTGTCTCTTCAGCTTCTGGGAGCTTTTAAAGCTCTTTCCACAGTCAGAACATTTAAAGGGTTTCTCGTCAGTGTGAACAAGCTGGTGTTTCTTCAGCTCCGCGGAGCTTTTAAAGCTCTTCCCACAGTCAGAACATTTAAAGGGTCTCTCGTCAGTGTGAACTCGCTGGTGTTTCTTCAGCTCCCCGGAGCTTTTAAAGCTTTTCCCACAGTTAGAACATTGAAAGGGTCTCTCGTCAGTGTGAACAAGCTGGTGTGACAGGAGGGTGGATGAATGAGTGAATCCCTTCCCACACACGGAGCAGGTGAACGGCCACTCTCCAGTGTGAACTCGCTGATGTGCCAGCAGGTTGGAGGACAAAGCGAATCCCTTCCCACACACGGAGCAGGTGAACGGCCACTCCCCAGTGTGTAGGTGTTGGTGTCTCTTCAGATCCCCGGAGCTTTTAAAGATCTTTCCACAGTCAGAACATTTAAAGGGTCTCTCGTCAGTGTGAACTCGCTGGTGTGTCTGCAGCGTGGATGACTGATTGAATCCCTTCCCACATTCAGAGCAGATGAATGTCCTCTCCCCAGTGTGAACTCGCTGGTGTCTCAGCAGGTTGGATGAGTGAGTGAATCCCTTCCCACACTCGAAGCAGGTGAATGGCCTCTCCCCAGTGTGAACTCGCTGGTGTTGCTTGAGCTCCCAGGGGCTTTTAAAACTCTTCCCACAGTCAGAACATTTAAAGGGTCTCTCCCCAGTGTGAACAAGCTGGTGTCCCTTCAGCTCCCTGGGGCTTTTAAAATTCTTCCCACAGTCAGAACAGTTAAATGGTCTCTCATCAGTGTGAACAAGCTGGTGTCTCAGCAGGTTGCAAGACTGCAAGAATCCCTTCCCACACACGGAGCAGGTGAACAGCCTCTCTGCAGTGTGAACAAGCTGGTGTCCCTTCAGATCCCCGGAACTTTTAAAGCTCTTCCCACAGTCAGGACAGTTAAACGGCCTCTCATCAGTGTGAACTCGCTGGTGTCCCTTCAGATCCTGAGGGCTTTTAAAGCTCTTCCCACAGTCAGGACACTGAAATGGTCTCTCATCAGTGTGAACAAGCTGGTGTCCCTTCAGCTCCTGGGGGCTTTTAAAGCTCTTCCCACAGTCAGAACACTGAAACGGTCTCTCGTCAGTGTGAACTCGCTGGTGTGTTTGCAGGTGGGATGAACAAACAAATCCCTTCCCACACACGGAGCAGGTGAACGGCCTCTCCCCAGTGTGAACTCGCTGGTGTGTTTGCAGGTGGGATGAACAAACAAATCCCTTCCCACACACGGAGCAGGTGAATGGCCTCTCCCCAGTGTGAACTCGCTGGTGTGTTTGCAGGTGGGATGGATAAACAAATCCCTTTCCACACACGGAGCAGGTGAACGGACTGTCCCCTGGTGTGACTGCGCCGTTGAACTTCTATTGCAGACAGGGAACTGAATCCTTTCCCACCGTCCCCACCTTTACCCGGTTTCTCCCCGGTGTGACGGTGCACGTGTCTCGCCAGGTCAGGCGATCGGCTGAATCCGCGTCCACACACCGAACACGTGTGCGGTTTGTCATCGCTGCGATCGCTGCTTTCTCCTTCCATGTGCAAAGGCCGATGATATTCAGGTCCTGATGAATCGAGCGACTCTGTCAGATCTTGACGTGATGTTTGGTCTGAGCTTCCCGCATGTAACTGCTCCACTTCTATAACCCTGTAAAATGAGTTCAGAAAAGGATCAGAGGCAAACTGTTGTTTAATTTTCCCCTTTCCCAGCCTAGGGGCAGTGAAGCTGATTTTCAGGCTCCAGCTGCTGCACAGGTTGGTTGAAAGGATCAGCAGTAATGGCGGCTGCAATACCCACAAGCCCCGGCGCTCCAGAAAGCGCTCTGTTGACTCTGAGTCCCGCCCATGTGCTCATGGCCCCCGCGCTCTCCCTCCTGCTCCACAATCGCCCGTCCCGATCGGTCCACAACGCGCATGCTCAGCGCACAAAACCCCTTGGTTGGAACATCAGGCGCGCATGCGGAGCTGCAACATCTGGTACGTGTGCGCGGCTCAGGTGGGGGCGAGTCGGTGTTTCGCCTCAGCCGCCAGGGAGGTGCGCATGCGCAGGATGACCCAACATTCTTCCTGTCAGCAATCACTCCCTCGTTTCTTTAATTAAAACAGAAAATGCTGGAAATACTCAGCAGGTCAGGCAGCATCTGTGGAGAGAGAAACAGAGTTAACGTTTCAGGTCAATGACCTTTCGTCAGAACTGCTTGTCCTTTAGTGTCAGCCAGTGGCTCAGTGGGTCACACTCTCGCCTCTGAGTCAGAAAGTTGTGGGTTCAAATCACACTCCAGAGACTTGAGCACAAAAATCCAGGCTGACACTCCAGTGCAGCGTTGAGGGAGTGTGGCACTGTCGGAGGTGCCATTTTTTGGAGTAGACGTTAAAGCGAGGCCCCGTCTGCTCTCTCAGGTGGATGTCAAAGATCCTATGCCATTATTTTGAAGAAGAAAAGCAAAGAGAGGGCATGAAAAAATATTGGCAAGTAAAATCAAGGAAAACCCAAAGATGTTTTATAAATACATTAAGAGCAAGAGGATAACTAAAGTAAGAGTGGAGCCTATTAGGGACTATAAAGGTAACCTGTGTGTGGAAGTGGAAGACATGAGTATGGTTCTTAATGAATACTTTGCGTCTGTTTTCACAAAAGAAGAGAGGGACGATGCAGACATTGCAATCAGGGAGGAAGAGTGTGAAATATTAGATGAAATAAACATAGTGAAAGAGGAAGTATTAAGAGGTTTAGCATCTTTGAAAGTGGAGAAATCACCAGGCCTGGATGAAATGTATCCCAGACTGGTAAGAGAGGAAATAGCAGAGGCTCTGACCATCATTTTCTAATCCTCTCTGGCTACAGGTGTGGTGCCAGAGGACTGGAGAACTGCTAACGTGGTACCGTTGTTTAAAAATGGAGAAAGGGATAGACCAAGTAATTACAGGCCAGTCAGCCTAACCTCGGTGGTGGGAAAATTATTGGAAAAAGTTCTGAAGGACAGGATAAATCTTCATTTAGAAAGACACGGATTAATCAGGGACAGTCAGCATGGATTTGTTAAGGGAAGGTCGTGTCTGACTAACTTGATTGAATTTTATGGGGAGGTAACAAGGAGGGTCGATGAGGGTAGTGCGTTTGATGTAGTCTATATTGATTTTAGCAAGGCTTTTGATTCTGGTCACGAAAGTAAAAGCCCATGGGATCCAAGGCAAAGTGGTAAGTTGGATCCAAAATTGTCTCAGAGGCAGGAAACAAAGGGTAATGGTCGAAGGGTATTTTTGTGACTGGAAGGTTGTTTCCAGTGGGTTTCCGCAGGGCTCAGTACTGGGATCTTTGCTTTTTGTGGTATATATCAATGATTTGGACTTGAATGTAAGAAGTATGATTAAGAAGTTTGCAGATGACACAAAAATTGGCCGTGTGGTTGATAATGAAGAAGAAAGCTGCAGACTGCAGGAAGATATCAATGGACTGGTCAGGTGGGCAGACAAGTGGGAAATGGAATTCAATCTGGAGAAGTGTGAGGTAATGCACTTGGGGAGGTCTAACAAGACTTGGGAATACACTATAAATGGTAGGACACTGAGAAGTGCAGAAGATCAGAGGGACCTTGGAGAGCATGTCCACAGATCCCTGAAGGGTGCGGGACAGGTAGATAAGGCGCATGCGCACACGGGGCGGCGACACAGCGACCCCTCCCGGTCACCAAGGGCAACAACGGCGCATGCCCAGAGGACACCAAACCCTCCCCCACTCGGAGCTGCGCCTGCGCGGTCGGATCCTGCCGATCGGAGTCGGCGCGAGGCATTCCGGGGAAAGGCCTTTGTGTCGGTTACAGAGTCGCGATCGGTGACGCAAAGTGAGTTTTCTCCGCTCCGATTGGGTGGAGAATCGCGCGGGGTCGGGGGGAGGGGTGGTTCGGGAGAGAATAAAGAGAAATAGAAAAACCTGAGAGTCCGCGAGGCCCCGGACCGAGCGGAGTCAGTTGGACGGAGCACGTGATCTCCTCGGGGACACGTGACCAGGGCCCACGGCCTGATTGACGGGAGCTTCCGACCAATAGGGAGCGAGCGGGGCGGGGCTGGAGGAGCGAGCCGGCGGCGGGTCCTCCAACCAATCGGGGAGCCCGAGGGGCGGGACTAGCGCCGGCTGATTGTCTGATCCGCGGGGCAGCGAGTTTCTCCAGTCCCTTGTTCAGGGCCCGGGGCCAGGGGAGGCTGTGGGCCTTTATTCCCCTTATTGGACACAAGGCTCTTTGTCTCACAACACACTGGCTCAGGTTTTAATACAGACTTTTTAAATTCATCAATAAAAGCAGATAAACCCGTGCTTCTGTGGCACAAACTTTCTAATATTTTATAGAATCATAGAATGGTTACAGCACAGAAGGAGGCCATTCAGCCCGTCGAGCCCGTGCCGGCTCTCTGCAAGATCACTTCAGCTAGTCCCACTCCCCGCCCTTTCCCCGTAGCCCTGCAAATTTCTTTCCTTCAGGTACTCATCCAATTCCCGTTTGAAAGCCGTGATTGAATCTGCCTCCACCACCCTTTCAGGCAGTGCATTCCAGATCCTAACCACTCGCTGCGTAAAAAAGTTTTTCCTCATGTCGCCTTTGGTTCTTCTGCCAATCACCTTAAATCTGTGTCCTCTGGTTCTCGACCCTTCCGCCAATGGGAACAGTTTCTCTCTATCTACTCTGTCCAGAACCCTCATGATTTTGAACACCTCGATCAAATCTCCTCTCAACCTTCTCTTCTCTAAGGAGAACAACCCCAGCTTCTCCAGTCTATCCATGTAACTGAAGTCCCTCATCTCTTATCCCTGGAACCATTATTGTAAATCTTTTCTGCACCATCTCTAAGGCCTTCACATCCTTCATAAAGTGCGGTGCCCAGAATTGGACACAATACTTCAGCTGAGGCCAAACCAGTGTTTTATAAAGGTTCATCATAAGGTTCTTCCTTGCTTTTGGACTCTATGCCTCTATTTATAAAGCCCAGGATCCCGTATGCTTTTTTAACCGCTTTCTCAATCTGCCCTGCCACCTCCAACGATTTGTGCACACATACCCCCAGGTGTCTCTGTTCATGCACCCACTTTAGAATTGTACCCTTTAGTTTATATTGCCTCTCCTCATTCTTCCTGCCAAAATGTATCACTTCGCACTTTTCTGCACTAAATTTCATTTGCCACGTGTCCACCCATTCCACCAGCCTGTCTATGCCCTCTTGAAGTCTATCACTATCCTCCTCACTGCTCACTATACTTCCAAGTTTTGTGTCATCTGCAAATTTTTAAATTGTGCCCTGTACACCCAAGTCCAAGTCATTAATATGTATCAAGAAAAGCAGTGGTCCTAGTACCGACCCCTGGGGAACACCACTGTATACCTTCCTCCAGTCCGAAAAACAACTGTTCACCACTATTCTCTGTTTTCTGTCACTTAGCCAATTTCGGATCCATGCTGCCACTGTCACTTTTACTCCATGGGCTTCAACTTTGTGGCCCTTGTCGAACGCCTTTTGGAAATCCATGTACACCACGTTAACCGCATTACCCTCATCAACCCTCTCTGTTACCTCATCAAAAACCTCAATCAGAATCAGAGTGGCCGGGCCCGGCGGACGTGCGGCCAGGGCCCCGGCACCAGGAAACCCAGGGTGCAGCGCCTCCCCCAGACAGGAGAAACCACAACTGGCATCGACACAGCAGACCCGCCAATCCAGAGCCGGCTTGTATCAGGGCGGGCGCTGGATGCGGAAGTCGGTCCCTGGCCGCCTGTGTCGGTCTTTTTGTTGCTTCAGTTTGAGCTGGAGTGGAGATGGAGGAGAAGCTGCTGGGTTTAACCCCCAGTACTTCTGAGCCCAGGAGGACCCAACAATTTCCAATGTGAGACTGTCAAGGGAGGTGGATTCTGGGGGAGATTAGGTTGTTAAACAGACACTGTCCCTACAATGTAAAAGAGTATTGTTTTAGGAACAAGTATTTCTGTACAGGCTTTTAATTTAGTTTACATATACAGATTTTTTTTAATTCATTCTTGGGATGTGGGCGTCGCTAGCAAGAACATCATATATTGCCAATCCCCAGTTGCCCGTTGAGAAGGGGCTGGTGAGTCGCCTTCTTGAACCGCTGCAGTCCGTGTGGTGAAGGTACTCCCACAATGCTGTTGGGTGAGGAGTTCCAGGATTTTGACCCAGCAACGATGAATATGTCTGAGTCAGGATGGTGTGTGACTTTGAGGGAAACTTGGAGATGATGGTGCTCCCATGCAACAGCTGCCCTTGTCCTTCTAGGTGGTGGAGGTTGTGGGTTTGGGATCTTCTGTCAAAGTTCTGGTCGAGTTGCAGATGTATAAAGTTCCTTTCCTTCGACCACCTCCCACTTCCACCTCTCTCTCTCTCTCCTCCCATAGAGGCCAGAGTCTTGTGTAGGCCCAGACCAGGTGGCGGATTCCCTTCCCTGGAGGACATCAGTGAACCAGTTGGGTTTTTATGACAATCCGGCAGCTTTCATGGTCACTTTTTTCTAGTGCCGGCCCCAGAAATGACCAGATTCATTAAACTCAATTTCACAACCTGCCTTTGTTTTCTTGTGGGTTCTCTCTCATGCTCCCTGTTTTAAATTCATTTTACAGGGCATTAGAAGGGGAGGATTTACAGACGGTAAGCTCAAACCAAACATCACGTCAAGATCTGACAGTCACTCAACTCATCGGATCTGAATATCACCGGCCTCTGAACATGGAAGCAAAAAGCACCGTTCACAGCGGGGAGAAACCGTACACGTGTTCTGTGTGTGGACAAGGCTTCAGCCAATCATCTGGCCTATTGAGACACAAGCGAGTTCACACCGGGGAGAGGCCGTTCCCCTGCTCTGAGTGTGGGAAGGGATTCACTAATTCATCCCACCTACTGAGACACCAGCATGTTCACACTGGGGACAGGCCGTTCACCTGCTCTGTGTGTGGGAAGGGATTCACTGAGTCATCCAACCTGCTGAATCACCAGCGAGTTCACACTGATGAGAGACCTTTTAAATGCCTGGACTGTGGGAAGTGCTTTAAAAGTTCCAGGGAACTGACATGCCACCAACGTGTTCACACTGACGAGAGACCGTTCAGGTGCTCTCTCTGCGGGACTGGGTTCAGGCGATCATCTGAACTCACTGAACACCTGCGCACTCACACTGGGGAGAGGCCGTTCACCTGCTCCATGTGTGGGAAGGGATTCACTCAGTCATCCAACCTTTTGAGACACCAGCGAGTTCACACTGACGAGAGACCGTTCAGGTGCTCTCACTGTGGGACTGGGTTCAGGCGATCATCTGAACTCACTGTACACCAGCGCACTCACACTGGGGAGAGGCCATTCACCTGCTCCTTGTGTGGGAAGGGATTCACTCGTTCATCCACCCTGCTGAAACACCAGCGAATTCACACCGGGGAGAGGCCGTTCACCTGCTCTGAGTGTGGGAAGGGATTCACTCGTTCATCCCACCTGCTGAGACACCAGCGAGTTCACAAGTGACTGCAGGGGTTGGATTCTGCTGTTATTGCTGCTGTTAATCACATCCAGGACTGAACCATGTTCATTCTGACAGTTGGGGTTTGTTTCTGCTGATGTTAATAACCCCTATAACTGGGCTGGAGTTTAATATTCTGGATAGATGTTAAATAAATCAGCTTTGTTTCAAACACATTGTTGTAGATTTTCTTCTTTCCCACCTGAGTGTTTAGCATCACCTGGCTGGAGCTCAGAAAGGACAATCTGGGGGAGGATCGTACGGCGGGAACAGAACTTCAGCCTGGACACAGTCCTTCAGGGCCACACTGAGAGGGGAAACGGCACTTTGGTCTTTCTCGTCTCTCTTCACTGACAGCAAAGGCCCCGTGCGGGTTAATCTCGAGGCGTGTGAGAAATGTGTCCCAGCTGCTCTCTGCCATGGTTCAGAGCTCCTAGACATGGAACAGAAGGCTCCTTTAGGAATGTACCCCAGTGCTTTTTTTTTAAAGGCCTTATTAACCTGTGTCGCTACTTTTAGTGATTTGTGTATCTGTATCCCTGGATCCCTCTGCTCCTCCAGCCCATTTAGACTCTTAGGGGGAAAAATTCAGTGGCGCCCCCTTTGGGTCGCTAAAGTCGCCGGGGCTAATTTTAGCGCCCCAAAAAAGTTAGCGCCCCTGCGCATTAAATTCAGTGGTAGTGCCCCAAGCAGGAGGCGGGGTGCTACTGGAAGCGCTCCCCTCCCTCTTGGGGCGCTACCAGTAAATTTCACGGCACTTCGTGCAACAGCGCCACGCGCGTCGACACATCGCACCGTGTCATAGCAGACCTCCCTCCCTGATTAAAGGGGAGGGGCCTAGCACTGCCCACACCGGGGCCTTGCTGGACCACCAGGGAGCGGGGTGTTGGGAAAACACTCTTAGAATTTTAAATGTGTGTTCATTCCCATTGTGGGCATATTGATGAGCAGTAATGTGTAGTTTTTTTTTTACAAAAGCTCTACTAGACATGTTAAACTACTAGTTATTTAATCAGGGCTGCAGCTGCTGAAAGGTTGACTGTACTGAGGTTTGTGGCCAGAGCTGGCAGACGTGTTGTTCTGAAGTCTGATGTCTCACACCTGAAGAGTCTGTTTATGTCGTGTTGTAATGACCTTTTTCTGTTGCCTGGTGTCAGAAATAGAAAATCAAAGGGAGATGATGCCCTACTCTGTTAATCAACTCTTTGACACATTTCCATGCATTTCCTTAATTTACAAAGACCACAACTCCATTAGTGACCAATGGATTGCCAGTCTGCCACTTTTTAGTGAGGCTTGAAAGGATTTGTTGCAAAGCTCCACTTGTCCATCTGTCTGTGTGTCACTGTGTTTGGATTGTGTTAGACAACAGTCCGAATATCTCGCCTCCATCCATTACAATTTTTGGAGTGTTAGATTGTACTTGGAAGAAGTTGATTTTGAATCTGACAATTCTGAAATTGTGGCTTCTGTGCCATAAATTTCTATGATTCTAATGTGATCAGGCAAAGCAAATTAAAAGATGATGCTGCTATTTACTTAACATAACTGTATAATTCTACAAGGATGCTATCACAGTCTTCCTCAGTATTAACTACACCCTCCAATTTTGTGTAAACTGCAAATTTTGAAATTGTACTTCCGATTCCAAAGTCCAAATCATTGAAGTAAATGGTCATACCAGTGGTCCCAGCACCGATCCCCGTGCAACACCACTTCCCATCTTCTTCCATTCTGAGTAAATACCTTTATTCCCTACTCTCTGTTTTCTGGTTTGTAGCCAACTTGCTATCCATTCTGCCACCTTTCCCCTGACTCCACATGCTCTGATCTTAGTCAATAGTCCACTATGCGGTACCTTATCGAAGGCCTTTTCAAAATCCAAGTATATTACATCAACTGCATTACCCGTGTCTACGCTTTCTGTTATTTCTGTTATTTCTTCAAAGAATTCAATGAGGTTGGTCAAGCAGGACCTTTCCTTATGCTGACTATTCTTAATTATCCGCCTCCCCACAACTACCCGCCAGTTTAAGACACAAACTCCGGGACAACCAGGAAGTGCTGGGAAATCCCCAGCGAGTCAGGGAGCATCTGTAAATGGAGGAGAAATAGCTGATTTCTAGCCTGTACATACAATGATGACTTTTGTAAACTCCTTTTACAGGAATTTCAAGGCAGGAATTGCAGACAGGAAATTCAAACCAAACATCACAACAAGATCTGACAGAGTTACTCGATTCATCAGGACCTGAATATCATCGGCTTTTGAATGTGGAAGGAGAAATGTTTGTCTGTTCGGTCCGTGGGAAAAGATTTCAAACATCAGTGTGACTGGAAAAGCACCGAGACTCACACACCCGAGTGAGAGTGTTCCAGTGCACTGACTGTGGAAAGAGCTTTAATCAATAACACAGCCTGAAAAATCATTGCACCATTCACAGCGGGGAGAAACCGTACACGTGTTCTGTGTGTGGACAAGGCATCAACTGATCGTCCAACCTGGAGAGACACAAGGACACCCGCACCATGGAGAAACTGTGGAAATGTGGGGACTGTGGGAAGGGATTCAATTACCCATCCCAGCTGGAAACTCATCAACGCAGTCACACTGGGGAGAGACCGTTCATCTGCTCTGTGTGTGGGAAGGGATTCACTTGTTCATATCTGCTGAGAAGACACCAGAGAGTTCACACTGAATTGAGACTATTCAGTTGCTCTCACTGCAAAAAGAGATTCAAGCACTCATCCAGTCTCACTGAACACCAGCGTGTTCACACTGGGGAGAGGCCTTTTCAATGCTCTGTCTGTGAAAACAACTTTAAAAGCTCAAGTGAGCTGATTAATCACCAGCGAGTTCACACTGATGAGAGACTTTTTAAATGCTTGGACTGCGGGAACAGCTTTAAACGCTCTGTGGGTCTGATTAGACACCAGCGAGTTCACACTGATGAGAGACCATTTCAATGCTCTGAATGTGGGAACAGATTTAAATGCTCTGAGGGATTGATTAGACACCAGCGAGTTCACACTGATGAGAGACCATTTCAATGCTCTGAATGTGGGAACAGATTTAAACGCTCTGAGGGACTGATTAAACACCAGCGAGTTCACACTGATGAGAGACCATTTCAATGCTCTGACTGTGGGAATAGATTTAAAAGCTCTGAAGGATTGACTAGGCACCGGCTCATTCACACTGACGAGAGACTGTTTCAATGCTCTGACTGTGGGAACAGCTTTAAAAGCTCAGAGGGACTGATTAAACACCAGCGAGTTCACACTGATGAGAGACCGTTTAGTTGCTCTCACTGCGGGAAGAGGTTCAGGCTCTCATCCAACCTTATTGCACACCAGTGTGTTCACATGAGGGGGAGGCCATTCATCTGCTCCGTGTGTGCGAAGGAATTCTCCCAGTCATCCAACCTGCTGAGACACCAGCGAGTTCACGTGTGACAGCAGGGGTTGGATTCTGCTGTTGTTAATCACATCCAGGACTCAACCATGTTCAGTCTGACAGTTGGGATTGTTTTTGCTGGTGTTAATAATCCCTCTAACTGGGGTGGAATTTAATATTAAAAGAAAAGAAAGACTTACATTTATATAGCGCCTTTCATGACCACCGGTCGTCCCAAAGTGCTTTACAGACAATGAAATACTTTTTTTTTGAAGTGTAATCACTGTTGTAATGTAGGAAATGCGGCAGCCAATTGGGCACAGCAAGCTCCCACAAACAGCAATGTGATAATGACCAGATAATCTGTTTTAGTGATGTTGATTCTGGATATATGCCAAATAAATCAGCTTTGTTTTAAACAGTGTGTCAATTCCTTGTTTTTTCCATTATAAGAGGAGACTAATGGATTTCCTGCTACCGATTTTTCCATTTTTGGGCCTTTTCTCCTGTCTTACTCTAGAATTTTTAAGTTCTCATAAATTTGGTTACCCTCATGGACAAGTCCCAGTTCCCCATATCTTCCAGAGTGCCTCTCCTAGGCTTGGTAGCCTAACCGTAAGATCCTAACCCGAATTACTAACGTAATCCCTAACCCCAACCCCTGACTGTATCACCCTAACCACAGTCCTCACGTCTATCACTGATCCCTAAAGTGCCCAGTCTCAATAGTGATTGTGATGTCAACGTGGTGCAGAGGTCATGGGCCAGGTTATTTTTAAATATATTTTCCTCTCCTCACTTCCAAATGCGCCTCTTCTGTTCCTCAACCGCTCCATTCACCCAAGACCCATAGTATTATTTAGAGGACAGGCAGCTGATGCGTAAAAAAGAATCAATTATCAGGAATTTCTTCACATCCTCAATGGCGGCAGTGCATACCCAGAATGCCGCGCGGTTGGGAATACGCCCTATCTGAGTGACGGGGGCCCAGTGCGCAGGCGCAGTAGAGCCGGGTTCCTGGGCCGCCTGGAGGAAGATGGCGGTCGGGACAGAGCGGGCGCGGTGGGAGAATAAAACACAAGGCCGGCTTTATAATAAAGGGGCTGCGGCCTTAGACCCGAATAACAGCCCCCGGGGCCGGGGTTCATCCAGCTGCGGGGCGGTGGCTTTGAGGCTTTCTCCCGGGGACAGAAGGAGGAATTGGAGCCGTGGGTGGGCTGGGAAGCTTCATAAACACCCGGTGTAGGCCTCAGGCCCCGTGTTTGGCCCGCGGTGACAGACCCGGCCGCCCGGGTCAGCGGGGTCACTGGCCGCCATCTTGGACAGGGCGGGGTCACGGCGCATGCGCGACCATCTTGGTACAGGACCAGAGTGGGCGGGGCTTCAGGGTCCCAGTGACCAGGAGAGACAATCATTGACTCATTGATTTTATTCTCACTCTGCACACAGCGGGTGTGGAACTGAACCCAACCAGAGTAGAGGGAGGGAGAAAACTGGGAGTGGAGGAAAGAAATGTTGGAGATGTACGCTGTCAACACCCAGCTCTACCTCTTCTCTCAACCCCTCCACGGTCTCTAAATTGTCAGACTGCTTGTCTGACATACAGTGCTGGATGAGCAGAAATTTTCTCCAATTAAATACTGGGAAGACTGAAGCCATTGTTTTTGGTCCCCGCCACAAACTCTGTTCCCTATCCACTGACTCCACCCTCTCTTTAACATCTGTCTGAGGCTGAACCACACTGTTCACAACCTTGGTGTCATATTTGAGCCTGAAATGAGCTTCTGACCACATCCGCAGCATAACGAAGACCGCCTATTTCCACCTCCGTAACATCGCCCGTCTCCACCCTTGCCTCAGCTCATCCGATGCTGAAACCCTCATCCATGCCTTTGTTACCTCTAGACTTGACTATTCCAACTCACTCCTGGCTGTCCTCCCACATTCTGCCCTTCGTAAACTTGAGGTCATCCAAAACTCGGCTGCCCGTGTCCTAACTCGCACTAAGTCCTGTTCGCCCATCACCCTTGTGCTCGCTGACCTACATTGGCTCCCGGTTAAGCAGCACCTCAATTTCACAATTCACGCTTAACCATTGGTGGCCGTGCCTTCTGTTGCCTAGGCCCTAAGCTGTGGAATTCCCTGCCTAAACCTGTTCGCCTCGCTACCTCTCGTTCCTCCTTTAAGACGCTACTTAAAACCTACCTCTGACCAAGCTTTTGGTCACCTGCCCTAATTTATCCTTATGTGGCTCGGTGTCAAATTTTTTGTCTTATAATACTCCTCTGCAACGCCTTGGGACATTTTGCTATGTTAAAGGTGCTGTATAAATACAAGTTGTTGTTGTTGTTGAGATGGTGCGATGGGTTTGGATTTCAGCACAGGGAGGAGGGAGAGTGTGTGGGACGGGGATTTACAGCTTTGGGGGAACAAGAGAGGAAAGAATGTTCCATAGAAACTAGAATTGTTTGTTCTGAATTTCTAGCCTGTACTTCCAGTGATTACTTTTGTAAACTCCTTTTACAGGGTATTAGAAGGGGAGGATTTGAAGACGGGAAACTCAAACCAAACATCACGTCAAGATCTGACAGAGTCACTCCATTCATCAGGACCTGAATATCATCGGCCTTTGAATGTGGAAGGAGAAATGTTTGTCTGTTCTGTCTGTGGGAAAAGATTTCAAACATCAGTGTGACTGGAAAAGACACACACACCCGAGTGAGAGTGTTCCAGTGCACTGACTGTGGAAAGAGCTTTAACCATTTACACAGCCTGAAAAAACATTCACAGCGGGGAGAAACCGTACACGTGTTGTGTGTGTGGATGAGTCCAACCTGGAGAGACACAAGGACACCCGCACCACGGAGAAACCGTGGAAATGTGAGGACTGTGGGAAGGGATTCAATTACCCGTCTGACCTGGAAACTCATCGACGCAGTCACACCGGGGAGAGGCCGTTCACCTGCTCCGTGTGTGGGAAGGGATTCACTCAGTCATCCAGCCTCCATACACACCAGCGAGTTCACACTGGGGAGAGACCATTTTCCTGCTCAGTGTGTGGGAAGGGATTCATTTCTTCATCCATCTTCAGACACACCAGCGAGTTCACACCGGGGAGAGGCCGTTCACCTGCTCCGTATGTGGGAAGGGATTCACCTCTTCATCCTATCTTCTGACACACCAGCGAATTCACACTGGGGAGAGGCCGTTCACCTGCTCCATGTGTGGGAAGGGATTCACCTCTTCATCCCGTGTTCTGGCACACCAGCAAGTTCACACTGCAGAGAGGCCGTTCACCTGCTCAGTGTGTGGGAAGGGATTCACTGTTTCATCCAGGCTGCTGACACACCAAGGTGTTCACACTGGAGAGACACCATTCACCTGTTCCATCTGTGGAAAGGGATTCACTCATTCATCACATCTGCTGAGACACCAGCGTGTGCACTTTTAGGAGAGGCCATTGTTGCTGCTGTTAATCTGCCCATGTGTGCAAAGAGATTCACGTGATCACCCACCTCAGTACACACCAGCGTGTTTACACTAATAAGAGACTTTTCAAATGTTCTGACTGTGAGAGGGGACTGTGGGAAGGGATTCACTACTTCATCCAACCTGCTGAGACACCAGCGAGTTCACATGTGACTGCAGGGGTTGGAATCTGCTGTTATTGCTGCTGTTAATCACAACCAGGACTGAACCATGTTCATTCTAGCAGTTGGGTTTGTTTTGGCTGATGGGAGGAGGCTTGTGTGGAGCTGAATGGCTTATTTCTGTGCTGTAAATACCTTGTAATACTTTGTAGGTAAAGGGATAAGGGAATGGAGTTCCTACAATGTGTACTGGACTCCTTTCTAACCCAGTATGTAAGAAGCCCGACAAGGGAGGATTCTCTACTGGATCTAGTAATGGAGAATGAACCAGAGCAGATACGAGAAGTAAAAGTAGGGGAACATCTAGGCAATAGTGACCATAATATAATACGCTTTAAGATAATAACTGAGAAGGACAAAAGTATGACGAAGACCAGGGTAATAGATTGGAGAAAAGCTGATTTTTGAGGGGCTGTGAATAGAGCTTGGGAAAATAAAATGGACAACAATATTGGCAAACAATGATGTAGAAGAGCAATTGGAAATATTTAAAACGTGTTCAACAGAGTCCAGGAAAAATATATTCCGCTAAAAAACAAGAACAAACTAAACACTAATGAGTCACCGTGGACGAATAAAGACACAAGGGAAAAATTGAGGGTAAGGAAAGAGGCATACACCAAGTACAGGGACAGCAGGGGAGAGCATGACAAGGGAGAATACGAAGAGATTAGGAGAGAAGTCAAAAAAACAATTAGGAACGCAAAGAGGAACTATGAAATTAAATTATCAAGGAACATAAAGCAAAATAGTAACATATTCTGCAGGCACATAATTTTTTTTTAAAAGAATGTCAGGATGGGAATAGGGCCACTAAGGGATGGACAGGATAAAATCACAGGCAGCGATAGTGAGATGGGAGAAATAGTAAAAATTACTTTGCTTCAGTATTTACCAGGGAGACAGATCAGGTGGGCATGACATCCGAGATAAGATTAGAAATGATATAACTGCATTTAAAATGAAAAGAAGAGAAATATTAAATAAACTAATCAAACTCAAAGAGGATAAAACCCCTGGTCTGGATGGCCTGTTTCTGTGCTGTGTATTCTATGTCATTTTTAAAAGATGGATCTACAAGATGCCCAAGTCTGACAGGACAGAAAATTCTATTATATCACAAAGTCCACTTCAATCACCCTGGGCAGATTTCCACCATCCTTTTGTGAAAAGTGCTTCCTGATTTCACTCCTAGGTGGCCGAGCCTTAATTTGAAGGTGATGCCCTCTTGTTCTGGACTCGCCTGCCAGAGAAAATAGTTTCTATTTTGACATTAGGGAATCCCTTTCTCATTTTAAATACCCGGATCAGATCACCCCTCAATGTTTGAAACTCAGGGGAATACAAACCAAGTTTATGCAACCTGACCTCATAATTGAAGCCTTCAAGCCCCAGTATCATTCTGGTGAATCTGCACTGCACCCCCTCCAAGGCCAGTCTATCCTTCCTGAGGATCAGTGCCCAGTACTGAACACAGTTCTCCAGATGGGCTCTGACCCAGGCTCTGTACAACTGAAGCATCATTTCCCCCCCTTTGTATTCCAGCCCCTCGAGATAAAGGCCAACATTCCATTACCATTGTCATGACTTTTTGTATCTGTGCTCTGGCTTTTAGTGATTTGTGTACATCGACACCCAAATCCCTTTGCTCCTCCACAGTTCCCAGTCTCTCACACTCGGATTTATCTTTCTTGCATCCCAAGTGGACGACCTCACATTTCCCCACATTGAGCTCCATCTGCCACAGTGTTGCCCACTCACCTAATCTGTCTCTGTCCCTTTGTAACTTCCTGCTCCCATCTACACATCTTACTGGGCCTCCTAACTTAGTGTCATCTGGAAACTTGGATATAAAACTCTCTCTTCCTTCATCCAAGTCAGTGGTGTATATGGTGAAAAGCTGAGGCTCCAGTCCAGATCCCCAGGGACACCACTTGTCACATCCTGCCAATCAGTGTACATTCCCTTTATCCCCAGTCTCTGTCTCCTACCTCCCAACCAATTCCCAACCCATGTCACAAGGTGATTTTCAATTTTCTGCACTTTTATATTTGCTAATAATCTCTTGTGCTGAACCTTATTAAATGCCTTCTGGAAATCCATATAGAGAACATGCATAGACACTCCCATGTCTACCTTATTAGAGACCTCAAAAATTCTACTAGGTTAGTCAGACATGACCTACTCTCCACAAATCCACGCTGACTTCCTTTGATCAGCTCGTACTTGTTCAAGTGCTCAATCATTTTGTCTTTGATAGATTCCAGTAACTTCCCCACAACTGACATTAAACTGACAGGTCTGTATTTTCCTGGTTTTTCCCCTCCTTTCCTAAATAATGGAGTGACATTATCAGTTTTCATATCCAAAGGCACAATTCCAGAGTCTAGTGAGCTTTTGGAAATTACCTCTAGACTTCACCATGACAACGCTCTCCTGACAACCTCCCATTTTCTCCCCTCCGTAAACTTGAGGTCATCCAAAACTCGGCTGCCCGTGTCCTAACTCACACCAAGTCCCGTTCGCCCATCACCCCTGCGCTCACTGACCTACATTGGCCCCCGGTTAAGCAACGCCTCGATTTCAAAATTCTCATCCTTGTTTTCAAATCCCTCCATGGCCTCGCCCCTCCCTATCTCTGTAATCTCCTTCAGCCCCACAACCCCCCGAGATATCTGCGCTCCTCTAATTCTGGCCTCTTGAGCATCCCTGATTATAATCACTCCACCATTGATGGCCGTGCCTTCTGTTGCCTGGGCCCTAAGCTCTGGAATTCCCTGCCTAAACCTCTCTGCCTCACTACCTCTCTTTCTTCCTTTAAGACGCTGCTTAAAACCTACATAGAAACATAGAAAATAGGTACAGGAGTAGACCATTCGGTCCTTAGAGCCTGCACCGCCATTCAATGCGTTCATGGCTGAACATGCTACCTCAGTACCCCATTCCTGCTTTCTCGCCATACCCCTTGATCCCCCTAGTTGTGAGTGTTATATCTAACTCCCTTTTGAATATATTTAGCGAACTGGCCTCAACAACCTTCTGTGGAAGAGAATTCCATAGATTCACCACTCTCTGGGTGAAGAAGTTCCTCCTCAGCTCAGTCTTAAATGGCTTCCCCTTAATCCTTAGACTGTGACCCCTGGTTCTAGTTTTCCCTAACATTGGGAACATTCTGCCCGCATCTAATTTGTCTAAACCAGTCAGGATTTTAAATGTCTCTATAAGATCCCCCCTCATTCTTCTGAACTCCAGAGGATACAAGTTCAGTTGACCCAATCTTTCTTGATATGTCAGTCCGGCCATCCCAGGAATCAATCTAGTGAACCTTCGCTGCACTCCCTCAATAGCAAGAATGTCCTTCCTTAAGTTAGGAGACCAAAACTGCGCACAATACTCCAGGTGTGGCCTCACCAAGGCCCTGTACAACTGCAGCATCACCTCCCTACTCCTGTACTCAAATCCCCTTACTATGAAGGCCATCATTCCGTTTGCTTTCTTGACTGCCTGCTGCACTTGCATTCCCACCTTCAGTGACTGATGTACCATGACGCCCAGGTCTCGTTGCACCTCCCCTTTCCCTAATCTGCCACCACTCAGGTAATAGTCCGCCTCTCTATTTTTACCACCAAAGTGGATAACCTCACATTTATCCACATTGTACTTCATCTGCCATACATTTGCCCATTCACCCAACCTGTCCAAGTCACTCTGTAGCCTCCTAGCATCCTCCTCATTGTTCACACTGCCTCCCAATTTAGTGTCATCCGCAAATTTGGAGATATTACATTTAATCCCTTCGTCCAAATCATTAATATATAATGTAAACAGCTGGGGTCCCAGCACCGAACCCTGCGGTACCCCGCTGGTCACTGCCTGCCATTCTGAAAAGTACCCATTTACTCCTACTCTTTGTTTCCTGTGTGCCAACCAGTTCTCAATCCACGTCAACACATTACCCCCAATCCCATGTGCTTTAACTTTGCTCACCAATCTCTTGTGTGGGACCTTGTCGAAGGCCTTCTGAAAGTCCAAATACACCACATCTACTGGTTCCCCCCTGTCCACCCTATTGGAAACATCCTCAAAAAATTCCAGAAGATTTGTCAAGCATGATTTCCCTTTCACAAATCCATGCTGACTTGGACCTATCATGTCGCCACTTTCCAAATGGTCTGTTATGACATCTTTAATAATTGCTTCCATCATTTTACCCACGACCGATGTCAGGCTGACCGGTCTATAATTCCCTGCTTTCTCCCTCCCTCCTTTTTTAAAAAGAGGGGTTACATTGGCCACCCTCCACTCCATCGGAACTGATCCAGAGTCTAAGGAATGTTGGAAAATGATCGTCAATGCATCCACTATTTCCAAGGCCACCTCCTTAAGTACTCTGGGATGCAGACCATCAGGCCCCGGGGATTTTTCAGCCTTCAGTCCCATCAATTTCCCCAATACCTTTTCCCGACTAATAAGGATTTCCCTCAGCTCCTCCCTCTTACCAGATCCTCTGACCCCTTTTATTTCCGGCAGGTTGTGTGTGTCCTCCACAGTAAACACCGAACCAAAGTACTTGTTCAATTGATCTGCCATTTCCTTGTTCCCCATTTCGACTTGCCCTGTTTCCGACTGCAGGGGACCTACGTTTGTTTTTACTAACCTCTTTCTTTTTACATATTTATAGAAGCTTTTGCAGTCCATTTTAATGTTCTCTGCAAGCTTCCTTTCATATTTTATTTTCCCTGCCCTAATCAAACCCTTCGTCCTCCTTTGCTGAGTTTTGAAGTTCTCCCAGTCCCCGGGTTTGCTGCTACTTCTGGCCAATTTGTATGCAACTTCCTTGGTTTTAATACTATCCCTGATTTCCCTTGTTAGCCATGGTTGAGCCACCTTCCCTTTTTTATTTTTACGCCAGACCGGGATGTACAATTGTTGTAGTTCATCCATGCGATCTCTAAATGTCTGCCATTGCCCTTCCACTGATAGCCCCTTAAATATCGCTTGCCAATTTAACCTCGCCAATTCACGCCTCATACCTTCAAAGTTGCCCTTATTTAAGTTCTGGACCATGGTCTCTGACTTAACTGTTTCCTTCTCCATCCTAATGTAGAACTCCACCATACTATGGTCACCTCTTTGGCCAAGCTTTTGATCATCTGCCCTAATTTCTGCTTATGTGGCTCCGTGTCAAATCTTTTGTCTTACAATACTCCTGTGAAGCGCCTTGGGACATTTTACTACGTTAAAGGCGCTATATAAATACAAGTAGTTGTTGTTGTCGGGTGATGGGGAAGTAAGTCTCCTTGCAGTTCTCTGGAGGCCCTTTGTGAGTTCTTTAATTGTTAGTTTAGTTTGAGGTTGTTTGTTCTGTAACTTTCCTTCAGCAGGATGACCTGATTGACAGATGTAACCAGAATCGGGCAGCCTCTACTTTCCAGGCCTGAAATCGAGGGGCGGTTCGCAGCTGAGTTGAGAGTCGGTGCCCCGGGGGCGAGGAACCGACAGCTGCGGTCCAGGTGGAACATCTGCTGGCGCCGCCCGGGTTCCTCAGTCTGTTCATTGGCTGCCCTCAGCCCCGCCCACTGGGCGCCGCAAGCCCCGCCCCTCACACACTGATTGGTTGGAGGACCCGCCGCCTGCTCGGTCCTCCAGCCCCGCCCCACTCTTCCTATTGGTCCGAAGGTCCCGTCAATCACCCGGGCAGTGTGAGCTGAGCATGCGCGGACCTTGGCAGCAGCCGCTGACACATCAGGTGAGAGAGCTCAGGGATAACAACAGAAAACGCTGGAAAAACTCAGCAGGCCAGGCAACATCCGTGGAGAGAGAAAGAGAGTTGACGTTTCAGGTCGATGACCTTTCATCAGAACTGGGAAGAGCTGGAAATCAAAGAGATTTAAGGCCAGGGTAAAGCTGGGAAAAGGGGGAGGGGATAAAGGAACAAAGGAGGAGATGAAGAGACATTAAGAGACATTAAGAGATATGCAAGGCTAGAGGTGGTGTTAATGTGACAGATTAAGGCTGAATGAAGTGTGAAATCCACTGGCAGAATGAAGGACAGCTGCCAGCTTCTAGGAGGAAAAAAAAAGGTGGGGGGGACAAATAAAAGGGTGGATAAAATAAAATATAAATGTGATTGGAGCTGAGGTTATGATCTAAAATTGTTGAACTCGATATTGAGTCCAGAGGGCTGTAGCGTGCCTAAACGAAAGATGAGGTGCTGTTCCTCGAGCTTACGCTGAGCTTCCGTGGAACAGTGTAATAGGCCGAGGACGGTGAGGTCAGAGTGGGAGTGAAGCGGTGAATTAAAGTGACAGGCCACCGGGAGCTCGGGGTCCCCCTTACGGACTGAACGGAGGTGTTCCGCAAAGCGGTCACCCAATCTGCGTTTGGTCTCCCCAATGTAGAGGAGTCCACATCGTGAGCAGCGAATACAGTATACTAAATTGCAGGAAGTACAAGTAAATCGCTGTTTCACCTGGAAGGGGTGTTTGGGGCCCTGGACAGTGGGAAGAGGGGAGGTATAAGGGCATGTGTTGCATCTCCTGCGCGTGCACGGGAAGGTGCCGGGCGAAGGGGAAGGGGTGCTGGGGGTGGTAGTGGAGTGGACTAGGGTGTCGCGGAGGGAGCGGTCCCTGCGGAATGCTGAAAGGGGAGGTGAGGGGAAGATGTGTTTGGTGGTGGGATCACGCTGGAGGTGGCGGAAATGGCGGAGGATGATCCGTTGAATGTGGAGGCTGGTGGGGTGAAAGGTGAGGACAAGGGGAACCCTATCGTGGTTCCGGGAGGGAGGGGCAGGGGTGAGGGCAGATGTGCGGGAGATAGAACGGACACGGTCGAGGGCCGTGTCGACCACGGTAGAGGGGAATCCTCGGTTGAGGAAAAAGGAAGACATGTCGGAAGCACTGGTATGGAAGGTGGCATCATCAGAGCAGATGCGGCGGAGACGGAGAAACTGGGAGAATGGAATAGAGTCCTTACAGGAGGCGGGGTGGGAGGAAGTGTAGTCCAGGTAGCTGTGGGAGTCGGTGGGCTTGTAACCAAACACATCTTCCCCTCACCTCCCCTTTCAGCATTCCGCAGGGACCGCTCCCTCCGCGACACCCTAGTCCACTCCTCTACCACCCCCAGCACCCCTTCCCCTTCGCCCGGCACCTTCCCGTGCACGCGCAGGAGATGCAACACATGCCCTTATACCTCCCCTCTTCCCACTGTCCAGGGCCCCAAACACCCCTTCCAGGTGAAACAGCGATTTACTTGTACTTCCTGCAATTTAGTATACTGTATTCGCTGCTCACGATGTGGACTCCTCTACATTGGGGAGACCAAACGCAGATTGGGTGACCGCTTTGCGGAACACCTCCGTTCAGTCCGTAAGGGGGACCCCGAGCTCCCGGTGGCCTGTCACTTTAATTCACCGCTTCACTCCCACTCTGACCTCACCGTCCTCGGCCTATTACACTGTTCCACGGAAGCTCAGCGTAAGCTCGAGGAACAGCACCTCATCTTTCGTTTAGGCACGCTACAGCCCTCTGGACTCAATATCGAGTTCAACAATTTTAGATCATAACCTCAGCTCCAATCACATTTATATTTTATTTTATCCACCCTTTTATTTGTCCCCCCCACCTTTTTTTTTTCCTCCTAGAAGCTGGCAGCTGTCCTTCATTCTGCCAGTGGATTTCACACTTCATTCAGCCTTAATCTGTCACATTAACACCACCTCTAGCCTTGCATATCTCTTAATGTCTCTTAATGTCTCTTCATCTCCTCCTTTGTTCCTTTATCCCCTCCCCCTTTTCCCAGCTTTACCCTGGCCTTAAATCTATTTGATTTCCAGCTCTTCCCAGTTCTGATGAAAGGTCATCGACCTGAAACGTCAACTCTCTTTCTCTCTCTACGGATGCTGCCTGGCCTGCTGAGTTTTTCCAGCGTTTTCTGTTGTTATTTCGGATTTCCAGCATCTGCAGTATTTTGCTATCGAGAGAGCTCAGGGAGCGGGTTAATAAACCCCGGGGGGACGCGGGCTGCACACACCCCGAGTGCGGCCCCAGGCCCCATTATTAAAACACTCAACATTATCCGCTTCACAAACACCCGGGGTGGGCCTCAGGCCCCGAACAAGAGCCTCCGGGCCGGGCGTTTGCCCCGAGCGGGGCGGCAGCTGCGGGGCTTTCTCCCGGTGACAGGCCCGGGTTAACGGCCGCCATCTTGACAGGCTCAGGGGGCAGCAGGGCGCATGCGCGGCCCCCTTGGCCAGGAACCAGGAGGAGAGAATCTTGGCAATTTCTATCCTGGACTCACAGTCATGGCTTTTGGAAACTCCTTTTACAGGCTGTGAGAAGGGCAGCATTTACACACCGCAAACTCACACCAAACATCACATCAAGATCTGACAGAGTCACTCCATTCATCAGGACCCGAATATCATCGGCCTTTGAATGTGGAAGGAGAAATGTTTGTCTGTTCTGTCTGTGGGAAAAGATTTCAAACATCAGTGTGACTGGAAAAGACACACACACCCGAGTGAGAGTGTTCCAGTGCACTCTCTGTGGAAAGAGCTTTAACCAGTTACACAGCCTGAAAAAACATCGCACCATTCACAGCGGGGAGAAACCGTGCACGTGTTCTGTGTGTGCATGAGGCTTCAACTGATCGTCCAACCTGGAGAGACACAAGGACACCCGAACCACGGAGAAACCGTGGAAATGTGGGGACTGTGCGAAGGCATTCAGCTCCCCGTCCCGGCTGGAAACTCATCGGCGCAGTCACACCGGGGAGAAGCCGTTCACCTGCTCTGTGTGTGGGAAGGATTCAGTCAGTCATCCCACCTTCTGACACACCAGCGAGTTCACACTGGAGAGAGACCGTTCAGTTGTTCTCACTGCGGGAAGAGATTTGGGCAGTTATCGAACCTCACTGACCACGAGCGAGTTCACACTGGAGAGAGGCCATTCAGTTGCTCTCAATGCGGGAAGAGGTTCGGGCAGTCATCTAGCCTCACTGAACACATGCGAGTTCACACTGGAGAGAGGACATTCACCTGCATTGTGTGTGGAAAGGGATTTGCTCGATTAGCCAACCTCACTAAACACCAACTTGTTCACACTGAAAAGAGACCTTTCCAATGTTCTGAGTGTGAGAAGAGCTTTAAAAGCACAAGAGATCTGCTGACACACCAACACACTCACACTGGGGACAGGCCGTTCACCTGCTCTATTTGTGGGAAGGGATTTGCTAATTCATCCAACCTGCTGACACACCATCGAGTTCACACTGGGGAGAGGCCGTTCACCTGCTTCATGTGTGGTAAAAAATTCATCCAGTCATCCCACCTGCTGACACACCAGCGAGTTCACACTGGGGAGAGGCCGTTCACATGCTCTGTGTGTGGGAAGGGATTCACTGATTCATCCACCCTACTGAGACACCAGCAAGTTCACACCGGGGAGAGGCCGTTCACCTGCTCCGTGTGTGGAAAGGGATTCATTCAGTCATCCCACCTGCTGAATCATCAGTGAGTTCACACTGGGGAGAGGCCGTTCTCCTGCTCCGAGTATGGGAAGGGATTCACTCGGTCCTCGCACCTGCTGAAACACCAGCGAGTTCACAAGTGACTGCAGTGGGTTGGATTCTGCTGTTATTGCCGTTAATCACATCCAGGACTGAACCTTGTTCATTCTGACAGTTGGGGTTTGTTTCTGCTGATGTTAATAACTTCTATAACTGGGCTGGAGTTTAATATTCTCGATAAACGTCAAATAAATCAGTTTTGTTTCAAACACGCAATGCGTCGAGTATTTGTTTCCTTCAAGATGAGAGGAGATTAACAGAACTGGAAAAAGTTGGAAAAGTAACAGATTTTTAAGCAATTTTTTCCATTTTTGATGAAGGGTCATCGACCTGAAACGTTAACTCTGTTTCTCTCTCCACGGATGCTGCCTGGCCTGCTGAGTGTTTCCAGCATTTTCTGTTGTTGTTTCAGATTTCCAGCATCCGCAGTATTTTGCTACAGAAAATCATCTGGTGGATGCTGATTCGCTCAATTCCTTCAAGCGAGAGCTGGACCTGTTTCTGGCTGGGGCGGAGATCACCTCTTACAGAAGGTAGGCACTGCTGGGAATTCAGGGCCAGAGTGATCTCCTGGACTAATTTCGATCACCTAGATGGGTCGGACAGGAATTTGCAAGATTATTTTGGCCTGGGTTTTTACCTGTTTTTTTGCCTCTCCCAGGAGCTCACATGATTTCGGGAGGGGTGGAGTGTATATATTGTGATACACAAGGTATCGCAAATGTGTGGGACAGGCTGGATGGACCAGAGGGTCTTTACCTGTCCCTCATTGTTCGGATGTTCCATTCACTAATCTGGTCTTTCACTGGCGGGGCTTTTACCCAGCATACCCCACGGTGGGGAATGTGCCGCACCCAGACTACAGGAGCCCAGTGCGCAGGCGCGGTACCGGGCTGTGTTTGGAGCATGCGCAGTGCGAGTACTGCAGAAGGACAGAGCCTGGTCACGGGCTCCTTGCAGCGCGTAATAGATGGCAAAGCCGAGCGGAGTAATGGACCGGCAAGTGGGTGGGGAGGGTTCATAAACAACTGGTGTAGGCCGGACGCCCCGAATATTATCCTGAAGGTCCCGCGTTTGCAGCTTCGGGGCTTCTCCCGGTCACAGGCCCAGGATAACAGCCGCCATCTTGATTCAACTCCCGGTGTAGGCGAGAGGCCCAGCTGCCAGTGCGGAGGGGCCGGGGCGATAGCGAGAGGCCCAGCTGCCAGTGCGGAGGGGCCGGGGCGATAGCGAGAGGCCCAGTTGCCAGTGCGGAGGGGCCGGGGCGATAGCGAAAGGCCCAGCTGCCAGAGCGGAGGGGCCGGGGCGATAGCGAGAGGCCCAGCTGCCAGTGCGGAGGGGCCGGGGCGATAGCGAAAGGCCCAGCTGCCAGAGCGGAGGGGCCGGGGCGATAGCGAGAGGCCCAGCTGCCAGTGCGGAGGGGCCGGGGCGATAGCGAGAGGCCCAGCTGCCAGTGCGGAGGGGCCAGGGCGATAGCGAGAGGCCCAGCTGTCAGTGCGGAGGGGCCGGGGCGATAGCGAGAGGCCCAGCTGCCAGTGCAGAGGGGCCGGGGCGATAGCGAGAGGCCCAGCTGCCAGTGCAGAGGGGCCGGGGCGATAGCGAGAGGCCCAGCTGCCAGTGCGGAGGGGCCGGGGCAGAGGCGAGAGGCCCAGCTGTCAGTGCGGAGGGGCCGGGGCGATAGCGAGAGGCCCAGCTGCCAGTGCAGAGGGGCCGGGGCGATAGCGAGAGGCCCAGCTGCCAGTGCAGAGGGGCCGGGGCGATAGCGAGAGGCCCAGCTGCCAGTGCGGAGGGGCCGGGGCGATAGCGAGAGGCCCAGCTGCCAGTGCGGAGGGGCCGGGGCGATAGCGAGAGGCCCAGCTGCCAGTGCGGAGGGGCAGGGGCGATAGCGAGAGGCCCAGCTGCTAGTGCAGAGGGGCCGGGGCGATAGCGAGAGGCCCAGCTGCCAGTGCGGAGGGGCCAGGGCGATAGCGAGAGGCCCAGCTGCTTGTGGGGAACTCCAGCGCAGAGGGGCCGGGGCGTAGGGCCCAGTGTGGAAGATCCAGAGGAGAGTGGCCTGGGCGGGAGGCCCAGCATGGAGAACCCCAGGCGGGGGGCCCAGGGCGGGGCGGCTGGTCGGCAGAGGTGGAGTCGGGAGATGCGGTTGGTGAGCATTGCTGCACTGGTTCTAAAAGTTGCAGAATGGTTTCGGGCCTGAATGAGTTCCAGCGGCCCAGCATCTGCTCTGTCCGGCGGCAGCTGTGAGGCTTTTTCTTGGTCATGGGACCGGGTTATGCGACGCCATATTGGTGGAGGAAAGACAAACTGTTTCCATCTGTAATGTGGCGCATGAGCAGTTACAAGATGGAAAATGTGAATGGTTAAAAGACGGAAAATAAAAGAGTAAAAGACAGAGCAAAGTAATATCAGTAAAGAATGATGAGTATTCTTTGATGGTTGGGTCCTGTGAGCAATAACAGCATGCAGAAGAAGATTTGAGTGTTTGGTCTTTTTACGGGATTTCAGGAAGTGGATGGCTTCTTTTTCCGTGGAAGGGCTGAAGACTGTGGACAAGGACTATGACTTTACATGGTTCGACAACATCAAATGATATTCGTTAATGGATTGCCAAAAGGACTGGCGTAGAACTGGTATTTAATTGTTTTGTTGGGAAGGTTTCAGGTTTTCTGTTTGAAAGCAGTTTACTTGAAGCTTAATTGATTTTCTGATAAGGACTGTGGGAATTTTCACATGGTGATGTATTGGTGGTTATGTAGGAATTTACTTTGAGGTTATTGTCTAGTGTTGGTGTGTTTGAAAAGATAAAGTAATTAATATTGGTAAATTATTGAATGAACGGACGGACGATTCGAACGAACGCATTCATGCATATTGGAACTTACACTCGATCGAACGAATGATCACTTGTGCAGTGATAGGACGAACGATTCGAGCGAACGCACGCAGGTGCGCACGCATTCAGACATACATATTGGAACTTACGCTCGATCGAACGAACGAATGCTTCAATGAACGAACGAACAATTGAATGAATGATCGAATGATCGAACGAACAATGCCAGTAGGACTGGCGTAAAACGGGTTTTTTCTTGGTTTATTGGAATAAGTGTTATCTGTAGCATTTAATTGGATTATGATGGTGCTGTGTGTTTGTATACTGTGGTGTTGAAATGGTTTTTGTTTTATGTGGAGTTAACTTTGAGATTTATTATTTTAAATCTAAAAAGTTGTGTGGTATTGTTTAAGGGTATTTGTACTGTAAACATTATTGATTATTTGTAAAATTAATCATTGCATTTATATTAACTATAAGGCTGTTTTTAAGGCTTTATTTTTTACTGTGATGGATGAATGTAATGGATTTACTATGTAATGGATTTACTATGTAATTGATGAGTTGTATAAGTATTATTGTATTTGAATAAAAATATTACCCAGACTACAGGAGCCCAGTGCGCAGGCGCAGTACCGGGCTGTGTTTGGAGCATGCGCAGTGCGAGTACTGGGGAAGGACAGAGCCTGGTCACGGGCTCCTTGCAGCGCATCACAGACGGCAGGGCCGAGCGGAGTAATGGACCGGCAAGTGGCGGGGAGGGTTCATAAACAACTGGTGTCCGCCGCAAGTCCCGGATCATCACCTGAAGGTCCCGCGTTTGCAGCTACGGGGCTTTTCCGGGTGATAGGCCCAGGTTAATGGTCGCCATCTTTGTGTAGGAAGACGAAAATTAAGTGCGCCGCCATTTTGATTGAAAACATAATGGAACGTCTGCGCGGCCATCTTGGTACAGGAAGATAAAGTGTGTGGGTTTCACGCTCTGTTCCCAACCGGGTCCCAGTGCCCGGGAGAGAGAAACATTGCTTCATTTATTTTATCCTCATTCTCCACACATCACGTCACGATCTGACAGAGTCAGTCGATTGATCAGGACCTGACTATCATCGACCTTTGAAGGTGGATGAAAATCTTTTAACCAGTTACACAGCCTGAAACAACATTGCACCATTCACAGCCTGGAGAAACGTATACAGAAGAATTCATAAGAAGCAGGAGTCGGTCACACGGCCCTTTGAGCCTGCTACCTGTTCTGTGTGTGGACAAGGCTTCAACTGATCCAACCTGGAGAGTCGCAAGGACACCTGTACCACGGAGAAACCGTGGAAATGTGGGAGCTGTGGGAAGGGATTCAGTTCCCCATCGCAGCTGGAAAATCATCGATGCACTCACACCGGGGAGAGACTATTCACCTGCTCCGTGTGCGGGAAGGGATTCACTCGTTCATTCAACCTTCTGATGCACCAGCACATTCACACTGGGGAGAGGCCGTTCACCTGCGCCGTGTGTGGGAAAGGATTTAATCGATCATCCAACCTTCTGATGCACAAGCGAGTTCACACTGGGGAGAGGCAGTTCACCTGCTCTGTGTGTGAGAAGGGATTCACTAAGTCATCCGACCTTCTGATCCACAAGCGAGTTCACACTGGGGAGAGGCCTTTCTCCTGCTCTGTGTGTGGGAAGGGATTCACTCGGTCATCCGCCCTGCTGACACACCAGCGAGTTCACACTGGGGAGAGGTCGTTAACCTGCTCTGTGTGTGGGAAGGGAATCACTCGGTCATCCGCCCTGCTGAGACACCAGCGAATTCACACTGGGGAGAGGCCATTCACCTGCGCCGTGTGTGGGAAGGGATTCACTCGGTCATCCCACCTGCCGAGACACCAGCGAATTCACAAGTGACTGCAGAGATTGGATTCTGTTATTATTGCTGCTGTTAATCGTACCCAGGACTGAACCGTGTTCATTCTGACAGTTGAGTTTTGTTTCTGCTGATGTTAAACTCCAGCCCAGTTATAGGGGTTATTAATATTCTGGATATATGGCTGATTGACTTGTTGGGGCTGTAGTGTCCCTTTAAGAATCGCTGTCTGATTTTGCCCCTTAATTCAGGGACTCTCATCAGAAATTTGTTTGCAATAAAATTATGAACTTTTACTTCAATGCTAAATTGATCTTTGGTACAAAATCTACAATTCAATATCTGAAAGGTTTCACTGATTAACATCTCCAATTAGAAAGTGCTGATTAATTCTTGCTGACAATTCTTACTGACTTGCACATTACACACAGTTGCACCTCCATTATCCACCAGAAAGAAGGGGAATGGGAATTGGTGGAGAATCGAGAGTCCCCAAATGTTGCCCCTCCCGTCTGGTACAGCAATCCCCTCAGCACGGGAATGGAAACTTGTCCAATCTTGTCAGTGACTGTGGGGTTGGTTTATATCAGACAGGAGGAGATTGGTGTCAGTGACTGTGCGGTTGGTTTATATCAGACAGGAGGAGATTGGTGTCAGTGACTGTGGGGTTGATTTGTATCAGACAGGATAAACTAGTCAAAGTTGGAGATATATATTTTATAATGTGTCAAAGAGTTGATTAACAGAGTGAGGCATCATCTCCCTTTGATTTCTATTTCTGATAGAAAAAAACCTGCTCATCAATATCCAAACAATGGGAATGGACACACATTTAAATTCCAAGATATTTCACTGTTTTATTGAGGGTTGGTTCCCCTCCAAGGAGGACACTCGCCCTCTTTACCTGGTTCCCCAAGGAGGACACACACCCTCTTTGCCTGGTTCCCCTCCAAGGAGGACACACTCCTCAGTCCGTCTCCACCACTCGCACTGCATATGCTCAGAGCACAGTCCAGTGATGAGCCGGCGCACTAGGATCGGGTTGTCATTGATGGGGCCCATTCTGCCGTGTCACGAATTCTGGGTAAAAATTAAAACCCTGAATTGGTGAAGAGAAAATTCATTTTTTTGTCGTCCGATTGAGATTGGGCCATTTTTCACTACCTGTAGGGGTGACACTAAGTTGCCCCAGTGATACCAGACGGGAGCAAAAACCATTAAGGCAAGTGTCCCAGTGCCCCACTGATATTAAACACACAATAACGGGTTACTTGGGTTTATAAACAGAGGAATAGAATATAAAAGCAAAGAGATGATGCTGGAACTTCATCAATCTCAGGTTAGGCCTCAGCTGGAGTGTTGTGGACAATTCTGGGCCCCACACTTGAGGAAAGGTGGAAAGGCCTTAGAAAGGGCCCAGAGGAGGTTTACCAGGATGTTACCAGGGATGAGGGACTTCAGTTATGAGGAGAGGTTGGAAAAGTTAGGACTGTTCTCCTTGGAACAGAGAAGGTTCAGAGGTGACTTAATAGAGGTTTTCAAGGTGATGAGAGATTTTGATGGAATAAATAGGGAAAGAAACATTCCCTCTGGTGAGTGGGTCAATAACTAGAGGTCAAAGATTCAAAAATATTGTCAAAAGATCTGGAGGAGAGATGAGGAGAAATGTTTCCACTCAGAGAGTTGTGGGGATCTGGAACGCTCGACCTGAAAAGATGGTGGAAGCTGATTCCGTTAATAATTGTAAAGCAGAGTTGGACGGGAACTTGAGCAACTGACAGGGTTACGGACAGAAAGTGAGGATGTGGGACTAAACACGCCGACTCTTTCAAAGAGCCGGCACAGGCACGACGGGCCGAATGGCCTCCTTCTGTGCTGTAAGTTTCTCTGAATCTATTCGATGAATAATAACTGTGTACAATACAGCGACACTCACAAATAATAATTCAATCATAATGTGATTGTGAGGATCGATTATCGCCTCTTTAACCTGAGGTGCCCACCGGTTGAGGAAGGTATCAAGTGAACCGGTGGACACCGCCTGCTCCCTCTCCAGGGCCACCCGGGCAGGGACAAGACCACGGGAGAGAGGCAGGCAGCCAGAGCGACCCCCCCATGGACCCCGCCCATCCTGGACCTACAAATTGCTGTTTTCGCCAGGCCCAAGAGCAGGTCCAGGAGAAGATCCTCTGACTTACCCAGCCCCCTCCGCACCGGGCGGCCAAAGATTAGGAGCGTGGGGCTAAAGTGTAACCAAGAGTTGAGGAGCAGCCCCTTCAGGTAACTATACAGGGGCTGTAACCTCTCACACTGAATATATACGATAGCAAAATACTGCAGATGCTGGAAATCCAAAATAACAACAGAAAACGCTGGAAAAACTCAGCAGGCGAGGCAGCATCCGTGGAGAGAGAAACAGAGTTAACGTTTCAGGTCGAAGACCTTTCATCAGAACTGGAAATAGCAGGAAATGAAATAGATTTAAGGCAAGGATAAAGCTGGGAAAAGGGGGCGGGGATGAAAGAACAAAAGGAGAGATTAAGAGACATTAAGAGATGATCAAGGCAAGAGGAGGTGTTAATGTGACAGGTTGAGGCTGAAAGAAGTGTGAAATCCACTGGCAGAATGAAGGACAGCTGCCAGCTTCTAGGAGGAAAAAAAAGGGGGGGCAAATAAAAGGGTGGATGAGAAAATAAAATATAAATGTGATAGGGGCCGAGGTTATGATCTAAAATTGTTGAACTCGATATTGAGTCCAGAGGGCTGTAGCGTGCCTAAACGAAAGATGAGGTGCTGTTCCTCGAGCTTACGCTGCACTTCCGTGGAACAGTGTAATAGGCCGAGGACGGTGAGGTCAGAGTGGGAGTGAAGCGGTGAATTAAAGTGACAGGCGACCGGGAGCTCGGGGTCCCCCTTACGGACTGAACGAAGGTGTTCCGCAAAGCGGTCACCCAATCTGCGTTTGGTCTCCCCAATGTAGAGGAGACCACATCGTGAGCATTCCTGACGGAAACTTATGAGGCCCCATTTTTTTGTGTGACCTACCCGAGAGGCTTTAATAAACTGGCAATAAGATTTTTATTTTAAAAGCAGGAAAGTGGTGAAAAATGCCACTAGCGATGCCTCAAAACTCACGGACAGAGAAATCCACTTCATCAGCGCCCCTGCCACAGGACTCAATATCCACCCCCTCCACCACTGGTGCACTGTGTCTGCAGTATGTTCGGTCTACAAGATGACCACGGTCAGGCCGTGTGGAGTCAAAGGTCAGCCAACCCTCTGATTTCTGTTTTGGAGCCATCTTTCCATCCATTCTGCTGCCTGGCCCTTCACTCCACACGGCCTGACCTGGGTCATCTTGTCGATCTTACAAACTGTTATGGATAGCAAGCTGGTTACAGAACAGGAAACACAGAGTAGGGGTTGGGAGTAGTTACTCAGACTGGCAATAGGTGGGAAGTGGTGTTCTACAGGGATCGGTGCTGGGATCACTGTTGTTCACCAATTACAGAAACGATTTGGACTCGGGAATCAGAAGTACAATTTTAAAGTTTGTCGATGACACCAAATTGGGAGGTAGAGTTAATACTGAGGAAGACAAAATGCAAGAAGACATTAATAAATTTCAGAATGGGTGTGTAATTGGCAAATGAATTTCACTATAGATCAGTGTGAGGTGGTGTGTTTTGGTGGGAAGAATAAGGAGGCCACTCACTACTTGGACAAGGGGGTGAAATTGGGTTGCTTTGCGCCTCCCGCGATATTCAGCGGGAGGTTAGCGGCGGCGGTAGCCGGTAGCTCCCCGCGGCACTGCACCGCCGGCAATGACGTAATCGCCATGCGCAGCACCCCGGCTGCAACCTTGGGTTGTGACCCCTGACCTATCGCCGGACGATATGTCCGACAGGGTCAGGGGTCGTTCCTGCAGCCGCGGCGATGCCACTTAAAGGGCAGGTGTCGGGCGGCAACTTTTTATTTTGGCCGACTGCCAGCACCTGCCCCCTTCCCCTTTCTTCTTCGGGGTGTCGGCCGCGATCGCTCAGCCCGGCGCTCCTCTTGATCTGACACCCCGCTCCCCGGTGGTCCAGCAGGGCCCCGGTGTGAGCAGCGCTAGGCCCCTCCCCTTTAATCAGGGAGGGAGGTCTGCTATGACACGGTGCTATGTGCCGACGCGCGTGGCGCTGTTGCACGAAGTGCCGCGAAATTCACTGGTAGCACCTCAAGAGGGAGGGGAGCGCTTCCAGTAGCACCCCGCCTCCTGCTTGGGGCGCTACCACTGAATTTAATGTGCAGGGGCGCTAACTTTTTCGGGGCGCTAAAATTAGCCCCGGCGATGTTAGCGACCCAAAGGGGGCGCCACCGAATTTTTCCCCCTAAGAGTCTAAATGGGCTGGAGGAGCAGAGGGATCCAGGGATACAGATACACAAATCACTAAAAGTAGCGACACAGGTTAATAAGGCCATTAAAAAAAAGCACTGGGGTACATTCCTAAAGGAGCCTTCTGTTCCGTGCCCAGGAGCTCTGAACCATGGCAGAGAGCGGCTGGGACACATTTCTCACACGCCTCGAGATTAACCCGCACGGGGCCTTTGCTGTCAGTGAAGAGAGACGAGAAAGACCAAAGTGCCGTTTGCCCCTCTCAGTGTGGCCCTGAAGGACTGTGTCCAGGCTGAAGTTCTGTTCCCGCCGTACGATCCTCCCCCAGATTGTCCTTTCTGAGCTCCAGCCAGGTGATGCTAAACACTCAGGTGGGAAAGAAGAAAATCTACAACAATGTGTTTAAAACAAAGCTGGTTTATTTGACATCTATCCAGAATATTAAACTCCAGCCCAGTTACAGGAGTTAATAACATCAGCAGAAACAAGCTCCAACTGTCAGAATGAACATGGTTCAGTCCTGGATGTGATTAACAGCAGCAATAACAGCAGAATCCAACCCCTGCAGTCACTTGTGAACTCGCTGGTGTGTCAGCAGGTGGGATAACTGAGTGAATCCCTTCCCACACATGGAGCACATGAACGGTCTCTCTCTAGTGTGAATGTACTGGTGTGTCAGCAAGGTGGATGAACGAGTGAATCCCTTCCCATACTCAGAGCAGGTGAACGGCCTCTCCCCAGTGTGAACTTGCTGGTGTCTCAGCAGGGTGCATGACTGAACGAATCCCTTCCCACATACGGTGCAGGTGAACGGCCTCTCCCCAGTGTGAGTGCGCTGGTGGACAGTGAGGTCAGATGATCGCCTGAACCCAGTCCCACAGTGAGAGCACCTGAACGGTCTCTCCTCAGTGTGAACTCGCTGGTGTCTCAGCAGGGTGGATGGCTGAGTGAATCCCTTCCCACACACGGGGCAGGTGAATGGCCTCTCCCCAGTGTGAGTGCACTGGTGTGTCAGAAGGTTGGGTGACTGAGTGAATCGCTTCCCACACACTGAACAGATGAACGGCTGCTCTCCAGTGTGAACTCGCTGGTGTACAGTGAGTTCAGATGACCGCCTGAACCCAGACCCGCAGTGAGAGCACCTGAACGGTCTCTCGTCAGTGTGAATAAGTTGATGGCACATCAGTTCCCCGGAACTTTTAAAGCAGTTCCCACAGTTCAAGCAGTTAAAAGGTCTCTCATCAGTGTGAACTCGCTGGTGATTCAGCAGGTGGGATGACTGAGTGAATCCCTTCCCACACTCAGAGCAGGTGAACGGCCTCTCCCCGGTGTGAAATCGCTGGTGTTTCAGCAGGTTGGATGAATCAGTGAATCCCTTCCCACACTCAGAGCAGGTGAACGGCCTCTCCCCAGTGTGAACTCGCTGGTGTTTCAGCAGGTTGCATGAATGAGCGAATCCCTTCCCACACTCAGAGCAGGTGAACGGCCTCTCCCCGGTGTGAACTCGCTGGTGTTTCAGCAGGTCGGATGAACGAGTGAATCCCTTCCCACACTCAGAGCAGGTGAACGGCCTCTCCCCGGTGTGAAGTCGCTGGTGTTTCAGCAGGTTGGATGAATCAGTGAATCCCTCCCCACACTCAGAGCAGGTGAACGGCCTCTCCCCGGTGTGAAGTTGCTGGTGTCTCAGCAGGTTGGATGAAAGAGCGAATCCCTTCCCACACTCAGAGCAGGTGAACGGCCTCTCCCCAGTGTGAACTCACTGGTGTGTCAGCAGGTTGGATGAACGAGTGAATCCCTTCCCACACTCAGAGCAGGTGAACGGCCTCTCCCCGGTGTGACTGCGCTTGTGTTTCGCCAGGCTAGATGATTGGCTGAAGCCTCGTCCACACACAGAACACGTGTACGGTTTCTCCCCACTGTGAACGGTGCTTTTTGCTTCCATGTTCAGAGGTCGGTGACATTCAGATCCGATAGGTCGAGTGACTCTGTTATATCTTGACGTGATGTTTGGTTTGAGCTTACCATCTGTAAATCCTCCCCTTCTAATACCCTGTAAAATAAATTTAAAACATGGAGCATGAGAGAGAACCCACAAGAAAACAAAGGCAGGTTGTGAAATTGAGCTCAATGAATCTGGTCATTTGTAGGGCCGGCACTCGAAAAAAGTGACCATGAAAGCTGCCGGATTGTCATAAAAACCCAACTGGTTCACTGATGTCCCTCAGGGACGGGAATCCACCACCTGGTCTGGGCCTACACAAGACTCTGGCCTCTATGGGAGGAGAGAGAGAGAGAATGGAGTGGGGGGTAGTCGGGCGGGGGGGCGAAGGAGATGGACTATATACATCTGCAACTCAACCAGAACTTTGACAGAACCTCCCAAACCCACAACATCCACCACCTAGAAGGACAAGGGCAGCTGTTGCATGGGAGCACCGTCATCTCCAAGTTCCCCTCCAAGTCACACACCATCCTGACTCAAATATATATCACCATTCCTTCATCGTTGCTGGGTCAAAATCCTGGAACTCCTCACCGAACAACATTGTGGGAGTACCTTCACCACACGGACTGCAGCAGTTCAAGAAGGCGGCTCACCAGCCCCTTCTCAACGGGTAACTGGGGATTGGCAATATTTGCTGCTCTTGCGAGCGATGCCCACATCCCAAGAATGAATTAAAACAAATCTGTATATGTAAACTGGATTAAAAGCCTGTACAGAAATACTTGTTCTTAAAACAATACTCTTTTACATTGTAGGGACAGTGTCTGTTTAACAACCTAATCTCCCCCAGAATCCACCTCCCTTGACAGTATCACAATGGAAATTGTTGGGTCCTCCTGGGCTCAGAAGTACTGGGGGTTAAACCCAGCAGCTTCTCCTCCATCTCCACTCCAGCTCAAACTGAAGCAACAAAAAGACCTACACAGGCGGCCAGGGTCCTACCTTCCGTCAGCCTGCAATAAAACTCTTCCCGACAGCCGCTGACTAATGGTGGCCGCAGCACCCACAATTCCCCGCGCCCCAGAAACCGCTCTATCCAAGGCGCTGATTTCCCCGCTGAGAGTGCGCATGCTCCCCGGGGCTGCGGGCCATTCTGGGAGCCTGGCTCCTGTCCTTTGTCCCGAGTCGGACTCGGTGGAACCGGCTGAAGAAACCGGGAAGTGGCGGCTCGGATGGGGGAGGCGCTGCACCCTGGGTTTCCTGGTGCCGGGGCCCTGGCCGCACGTCCGCCGGGCCCGGCCGCTCTGATTCTGATTGAGTTTTTTGATGAGGTAACAGAGGGTTGATGAGGGCAATGCGGTTGACGTGGTGTACATGGATTTCCAAAAGGCATTCGACAAGTGCCACATAATAGGCTTGCTGGAATAAAAGGGACAGTGGCAGCATGGATATGAAACTGGCTAAGTGACAGCAAACAGAGAATAGTGGTGAGCGGTTGTTTTTCGGACTGGAGGAAGGTATACAGTGGTGTTCCCCAGGGGTGGGTACTAGGATCACTGCTTTACTTGACTTATATTAATGACTTAGACTTGGGTGTACAGGGTACAGTTTCAAAATTTGCAGATGACACAAAACTTGGAAGTATAGTGAACAGTGAGGAAGATACTGATAGACTTCAAGAGGACATAGACAGGCTGGTGGAATGGGTGGACACGTGGCAGATGAAATTTAATGCAGAAAAGTGCGAAGTAACACATTTTGGTAGGAAGAACGAGGAGTGGCAATATAAACTAAAGGGTACAATTCTAAAGTGGGTGCATGAACAGAGAGACCTGGGGGTATGTGTGCACAAATCGTTGAAGGTGGCAGGGCAGGTTCAGAAAGCGGTTAAAAAAGCATACGGGATCCTGAGCTTTATAAATAGAGGCATAGAGTCCAAAAGCAAGGAAGTTATGATGAACCTTTATAAAACACTGGTTCGGCCTCAACTGGAGTATTGTGTCCAATTCTGGGCACCGCACTTTAGGAAGGATGTGAAGGCGTTATAGAGGGTGCAGAAAAGATTTACAAGAATGGTTCCAGGGATGAGGGACTTCAGTTACGTGGATACTCTGGAGAAGCTGGGGTGTTTCTCCTAAGAGCAGAGAGGTTGAGAGGAGATTTGATAGAGGTGTTCAAAATCACGAGGGGTCAGGACAGAGTAGATAGAGAGAAACTGTTCCCATTGGCGGAAGGGTCGAGAACCAGAGGACACAGATTTAAGGTGATTGGCAGAAGAACCAAATTCGACATGAGGAAAAACTTTTTTATGCAGCGAGTGGTTAGGATCTGGAATGCACTGCCTGAAAGGGAGGTGGAGGCAGATTCAATCACAGCTTTCAAAAGGGAATTGGATAAGTACCTGAAGTAAAGAAATTTGCAGGGCTACGGGGAAAGGGCGGGGAGTGGGACGAGCTGAAGTGATCTTGCAGAGAGCCGGCACGGGCTCGACGGGCTGAATGGCCTCCTTCTGTGCTAGAACCATTCTATGATTCTATAAAATATTATAAAGTTTGATGTACAGAAGCAAGGGGTTTATCTGCTTTTATTCATGAATTTAAAAAGTCTGTATTAAAACCTGAGCCAGTGTGTTGTGAGACAAAGAGCCTTGTGTCCAATAAGGGGAATAAAGGCCCACAGCCTCCCCTGGCCCCGGGCCCTGAACAAGGGACTGGAGAAACTCGCTGCCCCGCGGATCAGACAATCAGCCGGCGCTAGTCCCGCCCCTCGGGCTCCCCGATTGGTTGGAGGACCCGCCGCCGGCTCGCTCCTCCAGCCCCGCCCCGCTCGCTCCCTATTGGTCGGAAGCTCCCGTCAATCAGGCCGCGGGCCCGGGTCACGTGTCGCCGAGGAGATTACGTGCTCCGTCTAACTGCCTCCGCTCTGTCCGGGGCCTCGCGGACTCTGAGGTTTTTCTATTTCTCTTTATTCTCTCCCGATCCACCCCTCCCCCCGACCCCGCGCGATTCTCCATCCAATCGGAGCGGAGAAAACTCACCGATCGCGACTCGAAAACCGACACCAAGGCCTTTCCCCGGAATCCACCCGCGCCGACTCTGTCCAACAGGATCCGAATGCGCAGGCGCAGCTCCGAGTGGGGGAGGGGGGTTGGTGTCCTCTGGGCATGCGCGGTTATTACCCTTGGTCACCGGGAGGGGGCGCTGTGCTGGTCTCGGCCCAAACCGCCGTTCCGTGTGCGCATGCGCGGACTCTCGGCTGTCATAGAAACAAACTTGGAGCAGGAGTCGGCCATTCGGCCCGTCGAGCCTGCTCCACCATTCAATACGATCATGGCTGATCATCCAAATCCAGTACCCTGTCGCTGCTTTCTCACACAGAATCCCCACAGTACAGATAGAGGCCATCTCGGCCCATCGAGCCTGCACCGACACATATCCCACCCTATCCCCACGTATTTAATTCCCCCTAACATATCCCATCCTATCCCCGTAACCCCACATATTTAATCCCCCCCCTCACACTAAGTGTCAATTTATCATAGCCAAATCAACCTAACCCGCACATTTTTGGACTGTGGGAGGAAACCGGAGCACCCGGAGGAAACCCACGCAGACACTGTCAATCAACCATCAGCCAGAAGAGGTCGCTGGTGAGACCAGTGAAGAAAGAAAGACTTGTATTTATAGAGCGCCTTTCACCACCACCGGACGTCCCAAAGCGCTTTACAGCCAATGGAGTACTTTTTGATGTGTAGTCACTGTTGTAATGTAAGAAACACGGCAGTCGATTAGCGCACAGCAAGCTCCCACAAACAGCAATGTGATAATGACCAGATAATCTATCATTTTGTTATGTTAATTGAGAGATAAACATTGGCCAGGACACCGGGAATAACTCCCCTGCTCTTTCCCACATTACAACAGTGACTACACCTCAAAAGTACTTCATTGTCTGTAAAACACTTCAAGACATCTGGTGGTCATGAAAGCCCTGTATAAATACAAGTCTTTCTTTCTCGAAATAGTGTCATGTGATCTTTTATATCCACCTGAGAGAGCAGAGAGGGCCTTAGTTTAACGTCTCATCCAAAAAATGGCACCTCATACAGTGCTGCACTCCCTCAGCACTGCACTGGAGTGTCAGCCTGGATTCCTGTGCTCAAGTCTCTGGAGTGGGACTTGAACCCACAACTTTCTGACTCAGAGGCGAGAGTGCGACCAACTGAGCCACTGGCTGACACTAAAGGACAAGCAGTTCTGACGAAGGGTCATCGACCTGAAACGTTAACTCTGTTTCTCTCTCCACAGATGCTGCCTGACCTGCTGAGTATTTCCAGCATTTTCTGTTTTTATTAAAGAAACGAGGGAGTGATTGCTGACAGGAAGAATGTTGGGTCGTCCTGCGCATGCGCACCTCCCTGGCGGCTGAGGCGAAACACCGACTCGCCCCCACCTGAGCCGCGCACACGTACCAGATGTTGCGACTCCGCATGCGCACCCGATGTTCCAACCGTGGGGTTTTGTGCGCTGAGCCTGCGCGTTGTGGACCGATCGGGACGGGCGATTGTGGAGCAGGAGGGAGAGCGCGGGGGCCATGAGCACATGGGCAGGACTCAGAGTCAACAGAGTGCTTTCTGGAGCGCCGGGGCTTGTGGGTATTACAGCCGCCATTACTGCTGATCCTTTCAACCAACCTGTGCAGCAGCTGGAGCCTGAAAATCAGCTTCACTGCCCCTAGGCTGGGAAAGGGGAAAATTAAACAACATTTTGTCTCTGATCCTTTTCTAAACTCATTTTACAGGGTTATAGAAGTGGAGCAGTTACAGGCGGGAAGCTCAGACCAAACAACACGTCAAGATCTGACAGAGTCGCTCGATTCATCCGGACCTGATTATCATCGGCCTTTGCACATGGAAGGAGAAAGCAGCGATCGCAGCGATGACAAACCGCACACGTGTTCGGTGTGTGGACGCGGATTCAGCCGATCGCCTGACCTGGTGAGACACGTGCACCGTCACACCGGGGAGAAACCGGGTAAAGGTGGGGACGGTGGGAAGGGATTCAGTTCCCCGTCTGCAATAGAAGTTCAACGGCGCAGTCACACCAGGGACAGTCCGTTCACCTGCTCCGTGTGTGAAAAGGGATTTGTTTGTTCATCCCACCTGCGGGCACACCAGCGAGTTCACACTGACGAGAGGCCATTTACATGCTCTGACTGTGGGAAGAGCTTTAAAAGCCCCCAGGATCTGAAGCGACACCAGCGAGTTCACACTGATGAGCGACCGTTTATATGTTCTGACTGTGGGAAGAGCTTTAAAAGCCCCCAGGAGCTGAAGGGACACCAGCTTGTTCACACTGATGAGCGACCATTTCAGTGTTCTGACTGTGGGAAGAGCTTTAAAAGCCCCCAGGAGCTGAAGGGACACCAGCGAGTTCACACTGACGAGAGACCATTTCAGTGTTCTGACTGTTGGAAGAGCTTTAAAAGCCCCCAGGAGCTGAAGCGACACCAGCTTGTTCACACCGATGAGAGACCATTTCAGTGTTCTGACTGTGGGAAGAGCTTTAAAAGCTCCGGGGATCTGAAGGGACACCAGCGAGTTCACACTAATGAGAGGCCGTTTACATGTTCTGACTGTGGGAAGAGCTTTAAAAGTTCCGGGGATCTGAAGGGACACCAGCTTGTTCACACTAATGAGAGGCCATTTACGTGTCCTGACTGTGGGAAGAGCTTTAAATGCTCCGGGGATCTGAAGGAACACCAGCTTGTTCACACTAATGAGAGGCCGTTTACATGTCCTGACTGTGGGAAGAGCTTTAAGAGTTCTGGGGATCTGAAGGGACACCAGCGAGTTCACACTGCAGAGAGGCCATTTACATGTTCTGACTGTGGGAAGAGCTTTAAAAGCCCCAGGGATCTGAAGGGACACCAGCTTGTTCACACTGCAGAGAGGCCATTCACCTGCTCCGTGTGTGGGAAGGGATTCTTGCAGTCCTGCATACTGCTGACACACCAGCCTTGTTCACACTGACGAGAGACCATTTAACTGTTCTGACTGTGGGAAGAGCTTTAAAAGCCCTGGGGAGCTGAAGGTACACCAGCGAGTTCACACTGACGAGAGACCCTTTAAATGTTCTGAGTGTGGGAAGAGCTTTAAAAGCCCCTGGGATCTCAAGCAACACCAGCGAGTTCACACTGGAGAGAGGCCGTTCACCTGCTCCGTGTGTGGGAAGGGATTCGCTCGGTCAACCAACCTGCAGAGACACCAGCGCCTCCACACTGGGGAGAGGATATTCATCTGCTCTGAATGTGGGAAGGGATTCACTGAATCATCCACCCTGCAGACACACCAGCTTGTTCACACTGACGAGAGACCCTTTAAATGTTCTGACTGTGGGAAGAGCTTTAAAAGCTCCCGGGATCTGAAGGGACACCAACACCTACACACTGGGGAGTGGCCGTTCACCTGCTCCGTGTGTGGGAAGGGATTCGCTCGGTCCTCCAACCTGCTGACACACCAGCTTGTTCACACTGGGGAGGCGCCGTTCACCTGCTCCGTGTGTGGGAAGGGATTCACTCAGTCATCCCACCTGCTGAGACACGAGCGAGCTCACATTGGGGAGAGACCCTTTAAATGTTCTGACTGTGGGAAGAGCTTTAAAAGCCCCGGGGATCTGAAGGGACACCAGCGAGCTCACACTGACGAGAGACCCTTTAAATGTTCTGAGTGTGGGAAGAGTTTTAAAAGCCCCTGGGATCTCAAGCAACACCAGCGAGTTCACACTGGAGAGAGACCGTTCACCTGCTTCGTGTGTGGGAAGGGATTCGCTCGGTCAACCAACCTGCAGAAACACCAGCTCCTCCACACTGGGGAGAGGCCGTTCACCTGCTCCGTGTGTGGGAAGGGATTCACTGAGTCATCCACCCTCCTGTCACACCAGCTTGTTCACACTGACGAGAGACCCTTTAAATGTTCTGACTGTGGGAAGAGCTTTAAAAGTTCTAAGAACCTTAAGGGACACCAGCGTCTTCACACTGATCATAGAATCTAACAGCACAGAAGGAGGTGATTCGGCCCATCGTGTCTGTGCCGGCTCTTTGAAAGAGCTGTCCAATTTAGTCCCAAACCCCAGCTTTATCCCCAGAACTCTGCAAACTAGTCCTCTTCAAGTACACGTCCAATCACCGTTTGAAAGTTCCTGTGGAACCTGATTCCAGCATCCTTTCAGATGGTGCGTTCCAGATCTTAACAACCCTCTGTGTGAAAACAATTCTCCTCATTCACCTCTAGTTCTTTTAGCAACTATTTTAAATCTGTGACCTTTGGTTACCGACCCACTTGCCAGAGGAAACAGTTTCTCCCTACTTGCTCGATCAAAACCCCTCATCATTTTGAACACCTCTATTAGGTCTCCTCTTAACCTTCTCTGCTCTAAGGGGAACAATCCCAGCTTCTCCAATCTCTCCACATCACTGAAGTCCCTCATCCCTGGTACCATCCTGGTCAACCTCCTCTGTACCCTCTTCAACGCCTTGACATCCTTCCTAAAGTGTGGTGCCCAGAACTGTACACAAGACTCCAGCTGAGGCCAAAACCCTGCAGCTGTACAAAACTCTGGTTAGACCACACCTGGAGTACTGAGAGCAGTTCTGGGCATCACACCTTAGGAAGGATATATTGGCCTTGGAGGGAGTGCAGCGCAGGTTTACCAGAATGATACCCGACTCCAAGGGTTAAGTTACGGGGAGAGATTACACAAATTAGGGTTGTGTTCCCTGGAATTTAGAAGGTTAAGGTGTGATCTGATTGAAGTTTTCAGGATATTAAGGGGAACAGATAGGGTAGATAGAGAGAAACTATTTCCGCTGGTTGGGGATTCTAGGACTCAGGGGCATAGTCTAAAAATTAGAGCCAGACCTTTCAGGAGTGAAATTAGGAAACACTTCTACACACAAAGGGTGGTAGAAGTTTGGAACTCTCTTCCGCAAACGGCAATTGATGCGAGATCAATTGTTAATTTTAAATCTGAGATTGATAGGTTTTTGTTACCCAAAGGTATTAAGGGATATGGGCCAAAGGCGGGTGTATGGAGTTAGGTCACAGATCAGCCATGATCTCATTGAATGGCGGAACAGGCTCGAGGGGCTGAATGGCCTCCTCCTGTCCTATGTTCCTAACTAGTGATTTGTAAAGGTTTAGTGTAACTTCCTTGTTTTTGTATTCAATGGCCCTATTTACAAAGCCAAGTATCCCATACGCTTTCTGAACCGTCTCACCAACTTGCCGTGGCACTTTCAAAGATTTGTGAATATGGACCCCCAGGTCCCTCTGCTCTTGCACCCCCTCAAAATAGTCCCATTTAGATTATACGGCCTCTCCCTGTTGTTCCTCCCAAAGTGCATCACTTCACACTTATCCTCATTTAATTTCATCTGCCTTGTGTCTGCTCATTTCACAGTCTGTCTCTGTCCTCCTGAAGTCTGCTACTACTATGCTCACTATTTACTACGTTGCCAAGTTTTGTATCATCTGTAAACTTCAAACTTGTACACCTATACCCAAGTCCAGGTCAGTTATATATAACAAGAAAAGCAATGGTCCTAATCCCGACCCCTGGGGGAACCCACTGCATACTTCCCTCCAGTCAGAAAAACATCCCTCAGCACTGCTCACTGTCTCCTCTCCCTTAGCCAATTATATACCCAAATTACCATCAGCCCTTTAATTCCCTGTGCTTCTATTTTCCGAGGAAGTCTCTTATGTGGTACTTTATCAAATGCCTTGTGAAAGTCCATATAAACAACATCTGCTGCACTACCTTCATCAACACTCTGTTACTTCATCAAACAACTCAATCAGGTTAGTCAGACATGATTTACCTTTAACAAATCCATAGTGCCCGCCGAGGCACTAAAGCATGGCGGAGAAGCACTACTGGCGCGAATTCATTGACTCATTTCTCTTATCTGGAAGGAGGAGAGCATGCCAGGGGATCTCAGAGATGCCGTAATTGTGACCATCTTCAAGAAAGGTGAAAAGTCCGATTGCGGTAATTACAGAGGAGTTTCCCTGCTGTCTGCCACAGGGAAAGTCATTGCAAGAATCCTCCTCAATCGCCTTCTCCCAGTGGCCAAAGAGCTCCTCCCAGAGTCGCAATGCGGATTCCGCCCACTAAGGGGCACAATGGACATGATCTTCACCGCACGTCAATTACAAGAGAAATGCAGGGAACAGCACCAACCGCTGTACATGGCCTTCTTTGATCTCACAAAGGCCTTCGACACTGTTAACCGTGAGGGATTATGGAGTGTCCTCCTCAAATTCGGCTGCCCTCAAAAGTTTGTCATCATCCTCCGCCTGCTTCACGACGACATGCAAGCCATGATCCTGACCAACGGTTCCACCACAGACCCAATTCACGTACGACTCGGGGTCAAGCAAGGCTGTGTCATCACACCAACACTATTCTCGATCTTCCTGGCTGCAATGCTCCATCTCACCCTCAGTAAGCTCCCCACTGGAGTGGAGCTAATTTACAGAACAAACGGGAAACTGTTCAACCTCCGTCGCCTCCAGTCCAGATCCAAGGTCGTCCCATCCTCTGTCGTCGAATTACAGTATGCAGACGACACTTGCGTCTGCGCTCACTCAGAGGTCGAACTCCAAACCATCGTCAACATCTTCACCGAAGCATACGAGAGCATGGGCCTTACACTAAACATCCGTAAGACAAAGGTCCTCTAACAATCTGCCCCCGCCACACAGTACTGCCCACCGATTATTAAAATCCATGACAAGGCCTTGGACAACGTGGACCACTTTCCATACCTCGGGAGCCTACTGTCAACAAGGGCAGACGTCGATGACGACGTCCAACACCGCCTTCAGTGTGCCAGTGCAGCCTTCGGTCACCTGAGGAAGAGAGTGTTTGAAGACCAGGACCTCAAACCCAGCACTAAGCTCATGGTCTACAGAGCAGCAGTGATACCCGCCCTGCTGTATGCCTCAGAGACATGGACCATGTACAGCAGGCACCTGAAAGCACTGGAGAGGTACCTCTGCAAGATCCTGCAAATCCATTGGCAGGATAGGCACACCAACGTCAGTGTTCTCGCTCAGGCCAACATCCTCAGCATCGAAGCTTTGCCCACACTCGATCAGCTCCGATGGACGGGTCACATCGTCCGCATGCCCGATACAAGACTCCCAAAACAAGCGCTCCACTCGGAGCTCCGGCACAGCAAGAGAGCCCCAGGTGGGCAGAGGAAATGCTTCAAGGACACCCTCAAAGCCTCCTTGAAAAAGTGCAACATCCCCACTGACACCTGGGAATCCCTGGCCCAAGACCGCACAAAGTGAAGGAGAAGCATCCGGGAAAGTGCCAAACACCTCGAGTCTCTTCGCCAGGAGCAAGCGGAGCCAAGCGCAGAGAGCGTACGTCAACCCAAGCACTCCACCCACCTGCCCCTTCAAGCACCGTCTGCCCCACCTGTGACAGAGACTGTAGGTCCCGCATTGGACTCCTCAGTCACCTGAGAACTCATTTTTAATGTGGAAGCAAGTCATCCTCGGTTCCGAGGGACTGCCTAAGAAGAAGAAGAAGACTGGCTATCCCTTATTAACCCATGCTTCTCCAAGTGAGAATAAATTTTGTCCTTGACAATGGTCTCTAGTCGTTCACCCATCACTGACATTAGACTGATTGGCCTGTAGTTACCAGGTTTATCCCTCCCCTTTTTTAAACAGGGGTGTAACATTTGCAATCCTCCAGTCTTCTGGCACCACTCCCATATATCTGAGGGAGATTGAAAGATTGTGGTCAGAGCTTCTGCTGTCTCCACCCTAGCTTCCCTCAGCAACCGAGGATGCATCACATCTGGACCGGGTGACTTGTTAACTTTGAGTGATGACAACCTATTGAGCACCTCCTTTCTATCTATTTTTATCCTATCCAATTTCTCTACTCCCCCATCCTCAACTGCGACATTAACTTCATCCTCTTCTTTCGTGAAGACAGATGCTAAGTACTCATTCATACCTCAGCCATGCACTCTGCCTCTGTATGATGAGCTCCTATTTGGTCCCTAATCGGCCCCACCATTCCTTTAACTATCCTTTTACTTTTCATGCTTATAGAAGATTTTTGGGTTCCCTTATATGTTACCCGCTAATCCTTTCTTGTATTCTCTCCCTTCATATATCCTTTATCAATTTCCCCCACAGTCTCTGTATTCTCCTGGTTTTTGACTGTATTCTGTACCTGACATTTGTCGTAAACCTCCTTTTTCTGTTTTATTTTAACCTCTATATCCTTTGTCATCCAGGGAGCTCGAGCTTTGGACGCCCCATCTTTCCTCCTTATGGGAATATGAAAGACTTGAAAGACTTGCATTTATATAGCGCCTTTCACCACCACTGGACGTCTCAAAGCGCTTTACAGCCAATGAAGTACTTTTTGAAGTAGAGTCACTGTTGTAATGTGGGAAATGTGGCAGCCAATTTGCGCTCAGCAAGCTCCCACAAACAGCAATGTGTTAATGACCAGATAATCTGTTTTTGTTATGTTGATTGATGGATAAATATTGGCCAGGACACCAGGGATAACTCCCCTGCTCTTCTTCAAAATAGAGGCCATGGGATCTTTTACATCCACCTGAGAGAGCAGACGGGGCCTCGGTTTAACGTCTCATCCTAAAGATGGCACCTCTGACAGTGCAGCACTCTCTCAGCACTGCACTGGAGTGTCAGCCGAGATTTATGTGCTCATAAATCCACAACCTTCTGACTCAGAGAGAGTGCGACCAACTGAGCCACAGTTGACATATGCTTGGTTTATAACCGGTGTCAAATTTTGTTTTATAACATTCCCGTAAGCTGTTGGGACGTTTTACTACGTTAAAGACGCTATTTAAATACAAATTGTTATTGTCTGAAACTAACAAATAGCCCAGAGGGAATAACTGGCAAATATTAAATATTTTGTTCCACAGAAGCACGGGTTTTATCTGCTTTTATTGATGAATTTAAAAAGTCTGTATTAAAACCTGAGCCAGTGTGTTGTGAGACAAAGAGCCTTGTGTCCAATAAGGGGAATAAAGGCCCACAGCCTCCCCTGGCCCCGGGCCCTGAACAAGGGACTGGAGAAACTCGCTGCCCCGCGGATCAGACAATCAGCCGGCGCTAGTCCCGCCCCTCGGGCTCCCCGATTGGTTGGAGGACCCGCCGCCGGCTCGCTCCTCCAGCCCCGCCCCGCTCGCTCCCTATTGGTCGGGAGCTCCCGTCAATCAGGCCGTGGGCCGGGGTCACGTGTTCCTCGAGTGCGCTCCGCCAAACTGAAGAAGCTCCGCTCGGGGCCCGGATCCGCGGACTCTCAGGTTTGTGTTTCTCTTTATTCTCTCCCCACTCTGATCTCGGTCGGATCTCGGGGTAAACTCACTTTCCTTCACTGATTGCGGCGCTCAACCAACAGCGACTTGACAAAGAAAGCCCCGCGCGGCGGCCTACGGCTCCGGGGCCCAGTGCGCATGCGCATGGGAGTATGATTGACAAGTCCCAGGGTGTATGTCCTGAGCATGCGCGGTGCGGACCCCGGAGGAGGGGGGTCACGTGGGGCTGAGCAGGGGCGGGGCCTCTGGGAGGTGTGACCGGAAACGGCGGGAGCAGAGCCCGCCCACTGGGCGCGTGTCAGAGCAGAGTGAGGTCACTGAGGGATGAAGGAGGCGAGCCCGACCCTGACTCTCCACTGCACACTCGCCTCCTTCATCCCTCAGTGACCTAGCCCGACCCTGACTCTCCACTGCACACTCGCCTCCTTCATCCCTCAGTGACCTAGCCCGACCCTGACTCTCCACTGCACACTCGCCTCCTTCATCCCTCAGTGACCGAGCCCGACCCTGACTCTCCACTGCACCCTCGCCTCCTCATCCCTCAGTGACCTCGCCCGACCCTGACTCTCCACTGCACACTCGCCTCCTTCATCCCTCAGTGACCTAGCCCGACCCTGACTCTCCACTGCACACTCGCCTCCTTCATCCCTCAGTGACCTAGCCCGACCCTGACTCTCCACTGCACACTCGCCTCCTTCATCCCTCAGTGACCGAGCCCGACCCTGACTCTCCACTGCACACTCGCCTCCTTCATCCCTCAGTGACCTAGCCCGACCCTGACTCTCCACTGCACACTCGCCTCCTTCATCCCTCAGTGACCGAGCCCGACCCTGACTCTCCACTGCACACTCGCCTCCTTCATCCCTCAGTGACCGAGCCTGACCCTGACTCTCCACTGCACACTCGCCTCCTCCATCCCTCAGTGACCCAGCCCGACCCTGACTCTCCACTGCACACTCGCCTCCTTCATCCCTCAGTGACCGAGCCTGACCCTGACTCTCCACTGCACACTCGCCTCCTTCATCCCTCAGTGACCTAGCCCGACCCTGACTCTCCACTGCACACTCGCCTCCTTCATCTCTCAGTGACCGAGCCCGACCCTGACTCTCCACTGCACACTCGCCTCCTTCATCTCTCAGTGACCTAGCCCGACCCTGACTCTCCACTGCACACTCGCCTCCTTCATCCCTCAGTGACCCAGCCCGACCCTGACTCTCCACTGCACACTCGCCTCCTTCATCCCTGAGTGACCTAGCCCGACCCTGACTCTCCACTGCACACTCGCCTCCTTCATCCCTCAGTGACCTAGCCCGACCCTGACTCTCCACTGCACACTCGCCTCCTTCATCCCTCAGTGACCGAGCCCGACCCTGACTCTCCACTGCACACTCGCCTCCTTCATCCCCCGAGCCCGACCCTGACTCTCCACTGCACACTCGCCTCCTTCATCCCTCAGTGACCTAGCCCGACCCTGACTCTCCACTGCACACTCGCCTCCTTCATCCCTCAGTGACCTAGCCCGACCCTGACTCTCCACTGCACACTCGCCTCCTTCATCCCTCAGTGACCTAGCCCGACCCTGACTCTCCACTGCACACTCGCCTCCTTCATCCGTCAGTGACCGAGCCCGACCCTGACTCTCCACTGCACACTCGCCTCCTTCATCCCTCAGTGACCGAGCCCGACCCTGACTCTCCACTGCACACTCGCCTCCTTCATCCCTCAGTGACCGAGCCCGACCCTGACTCTCCACTGCACACTCGCCTCCTTCATCCCTCAGTGACCGAGCCCGACCCTGACTCTCCACTGCACACTCGCCTCCTTCATCCCTCAGTGACCTAGCCCGACCCTGACTCTCCACTGCACACTCGCCTCCTTCATCCCTCAGTGACCGAGCCCGACCCTGACTCTCCACTGCACACTCGCCTCCTTCATCCCTCAGTGACCGAGCCCGACCCTGACTCTCCACTGCACACTCGCCTCCTTCATCCCTCAGTGACCGAGCCCGACCCTGACTCTCCACTGCACACTCGCCTCCTTCATCCCTCAGTGACCTAGCCCGACCCTGACTCTCCACTGCACACTCGCCTCCTTCATCCCTCAGTGACCTAGCCCGACCCTGACTCTCCACTGCACACTCGCCTCCTTCATCCCTCAGTGACCGAGCCCTACCCTGACTCTCCACTGCACCCTCGCCTCCTTCATCCCTCAGTGACCTAGCCCGACCTGCTCTCCACTGCACACTCGCCTCCTTCATCCCTCAGTGACCTAGCCCGACCCTGACTCTCCACTGCACACTCGCCTCCTTCATCCCTCAGTGACCTAGCCCGACCCTGACTCTCCACTGCACACTCGCCTCCTTCATCCCTCAGTGACCTAGCCCGACCCTGACTCTCCACTGCACACTCGCCTCCTTCATCCCTCAGTGACCTAGCCCGACCCTGACTCTCCACTGCACACTCGCCTCCTTCATCCCTCAGTGACCTAGCCCGACCCTGACTCTCCACTGCACACTCGCCTCCTTCATCCCTCAGTGACCTAGCCCGACCCTGACTCTCCACTGCACACTCGCCTCCTTCATCCCTCAGTGACCTAGCCCGACCCTGACTCTCCACTGCACACTCGCCTCCTTCATCCTCAGTGACCTAGCCCGACCCTGACTCTCCACTGCACACTCGCCTCCTTCATCTCTCAGTGACCTAGCCCGACCCTGACTCTCCACTGCACACTCGCCTCCTTCATCCCTCAGTGACCTAGCCCGACCCTGACTCTCCACTGCACACTCGCCTCCTTCATCCCTCAGTGACCTAGCCCGACCCTGACTCTCCACTGCACACTCGCCTCCTTCATCCCTCAGTGACCGAGCCGACCCTGACTCTCCACTGCACACTCGCCTCCTTCATCCCTCAGTGACCTAGCCCGACCCTGACTCTCCACTGCACACTCGCCTCCTTCATCCCTCAGTGACCTAGCCTACCCTGACTCTCCACTGCACACTCGCCTCCTTCATCCCTCAGTGACCTAGCCCGACCCTGACTCTCCACTGCACACTCGCCTCCTTCATCCCTCACTGACCTAGCCCGACCCTGACTCTCCACTGCACACTCGCCTCCTTCATCCCTCAGTGACCGAGCCCTACCCTGACTCTCCACTGCACACTCGCCTCCTTCATCCCTCAGTGACCGAGCCCGACCCTGACTCTCCACTGCACACTCGCCTCCTTCATCCCTCAGTGACCAAGCCCGACCCTGACTCTCCACTGCACACTCGCCTCCTTCATCCCTCAGTGACCTAGCCCGACCCTGACTCTCCACTGCACACTCGCCTCCTTCATCCCTCAGTGACCTAGCCCGACCCTGACTCTCCACTGCACACTCGCCTCCTTCATCCCTCAGTGACCCAGCCCGACCCTGACTCTCCACTGCACACTCGCCTCCTTCATCCCTCAGTGACCTAGCCCGACCCTGACTCTCCACTGCACACTCGCCTCCTTCATCCCTCAGTGACCTAGCCCGACCCTCCACTGCACACTCACCTCCTTCATCCCTCAGTGACCGAGCCCGACCCTGACTCTCCACTGCACACTCGCCTCCTTCATCCCTCAGTGACCTCGTCTGACCCTGACTCTCCACTGCACACTCGCCTCCTTCATCCCTCAGTGACCTAGCCCGACCCTGACTCTCCACTGCACACTCGCCTCCTTCATCCCTCAGTGACCTAGCCCGACCCTGACTCTCCACTGCACACTCGCCTCCTTCATCCCTCAGTGACCTAGCCCGACCCTGACTCTCCACTGCACACTCGCCTCCTTCATCCGTCAGTGACCTAGCCCGACCCTGACTCTCCACTGCACACTCGCCTCCTTCATCCCTCAGTGACCTAGCCCGACCCTGACTCTCCACTGCACACTCGCCTCCTTCATCCCTCAGTGACCTTGCCCGAAACTGACTAGACACTGCACACTCGCCTCCTTCATCCCTCAGTGACCCAACCCGACTCTGACTCTCCACTGCACACTCGCCTCCTTCATCCCTCAGTGGCCTAGCCCGACCCTGACTCTCCACTGTACACTCGCCTCCTTCATCCCTCAGTGACCCAGCCCTACCCTGACTCTCCACTGCACACTCGCCTACCTTCATCCCTCAGTGACCTAGCCCGACCCTGACTCTCCACTGCACACTTGCCTCCTTCATCCCCCGAGCCCGACCCTGACTCTCCACTGCACACTCGCCTCCTTCATCCCCCGAGCCCGACCCTGACTCTCCACTGCACACTCGCCTCCTTCATCCCTCAGTGACCTAGCCCAACCCTGACTCTCCACTGCACACTCGCCTCCTTCATCCTCAGTGACCTAGCCCTACCCTGACTCTCCACTGCACACTTGCCTCCTTCATCCCTCAGTGACCGAGCCCGACCCTGACTCTCCACTGCACACTCGCCTCCTTCATCCCTCAGTGACCTAGCCCGACCCTGACTCTCCACTGCACACTCGCCTCCTTCATCCCTCAGTGACCTAGCCCGACCCTGACTCTCCACTGCACACTCGCCTCCTTCATCCCTCAGTGACCTAGCCCGACCCTGACTCTCCACTGCACACTCGCCTCTTCATCCCTCAGTGACCTAGCCCTACCCTGACTCTCCACTGCACACTCGCCTCCTTCATCCCTCAGTGACCGAGCCCGACCCTGACTCTCCACTGCACACTCGCCTCCTTCATCCCTCAGTGACCTAGCCCGACCCTGACTCTCCACTGCACACTCGCCTCCTTCATCCCTCAGTGACCTAGCCCGACCCTGACTCTCCACTGCACACTCGCCTCCTTCATCCCTCAGTGACCTAGCCCGACCCTGACTCTCCACTGCACACTCGCCTCCTTCATCCCTCAGTGACCTAGCCCGACCCTGACTCTCCACTGCACACTCGCCTCCTTCATCCCTCAGTGACCTAGCCCGACCCTGACTCTCCACTGCACACTCGCCTCCTTCATCCCTCAGTGACCTAGCCCGACCCTGACTCTCCACTGCACACTCGCCTCCTTCATCCCTCAGTGACCGAGCCCGACCCTGACTCTCCACTGCACACTCGCCTCCTTCATCCCTCAGTGACCGAGCCCTACCCTGACTCTCCACTGCACACTCGCCTCCTTCATCCCTCAGTGACCTAGCCCGACCCTGACTCTCCACTGCACACTCGCCTCCTTCATCCCTCAGTGACCTAGCCCTACCCTGACTCTCCACTGCACACTCGCCTCCTTCATCCCTCAGTGACCTAGCCCGACCCTGACTCTCCACTGCACACTCGCCTCCTTCATCCCTCAGTGACCTAGCCCGACCCTGACTCTCCACTGCACACTCGCCTCCTTCATCCCTCAGTGACCTAGCCCGACCCTGACTCTCCACTGCACACTCGCCTCCTTCATCCCTCAGTGACCTAGCCCGACCCTGACTCTCCACTGCACACTCGCCTCCTTCATCCCTCAGTGACCTAGCCCGACCCTGACTCTCCACTGCACACTCGCCTCCTTCATCCCTCAGTGACCTAGCCCGACCCTGACTCTCCACTGCACACTCGCCTCCTTCATCCCTCAGTGACCTAGCCCGACCCTGACTCTCCACTGCACACTCGCCTCCTTCATCCCTCAGTGACCGAGCCCGACCCTGACTCTCCACTGCACACTCGCCTCCTTCATCCTCAGTGACCGAGCCCGACCCTGACTCTCCACTGCACACTCGCCTCCTTCATCCCTCAGTGACCTAGCCCGACCCTGACTCTCCACTGCACACTCGCCTCCTTCATCCCTCAGTGACCTAGCCCGACCCTGACTCTCCACTGCACACTCGCCTCCTTCATCCCTCAGTGACCTAGCCCGACCCTGACTCTCCACTGCACACTCGCCTCCTTCATCCCTCAGTGACCTAGCCCGACCCTGACTCTCCACTGCACACTCGCCTCCTTCATCCCTCAGTGACCTAGCCCGACCCTGACTCTCCACTGCACACTCGCCTCCTTCATCCCTCAGTGACCTAGCCCGACCCTGACTCTCCACTGCACACTCGCCTCCTTCATCCCTCAGTGACCTAGCCCGACCCTGACTCTCCACTGCACACTCGCCTCCTTCATCCCTCAGTGACCTAGCCCGACCCTGACTCTCCACTGCACACTCGCCTCCTTCATCCCTCAGTGACCTAGCCCGACCCTGACTCTCCACTGCACACTCGCCTCCTTCATCCCTCAGTGACCTAGCCCGACCCTGACTCTCCACTGCACACTCGCCTCCTTCATCCCTCAGTGACCAAGCCCGACCCTGACTCTCCACTGCACACTCGCCTCCTTCATCCCTCAGTGACCTAGCCCTACCCGACTCTCCACTGCACACTCGCCTCCTTCATCCCTCAGTGACCAAGCCCGACCCTGACTCTCCACTGCACACTCGCCTCCTTCATCCCTCAGTGACCTAGCCCGACCCTGACTCTCCACTGCACACTCGCCTCCTTCATCCCTCAGTGACCAGCCCGACCCTGACTCTCCACTGCACACTCGCCTCCTTCATCCCTCAGTGACCTAGCCCGACCCTGACTCTCCACTGCACACTCGCCTCCTTCATCCCTCAGTGACCTAGCCCGACCCTGACTCTCCACTGCACACTCGCCTCCTTCATCCCTCAGTGACAGAGCCCGACCCTGACTCTCCACTGCACACACGCCTCCTTCATCCCTCAGTGACCTAGCCCGACCCTGACTCTCCACTGCACACTCGCCTCCTTCATCCCTCAGTGACCAGCCCGACCCTGACTCTCCACTGCACACTCGCCTCCTTCATCCCTCAGTGACCGAGCCCGACCCTGACTCTCCACTGCACACTCGCCTCCTTCATCCCTCAGTGACCTAGCCCGACCCTGACTCTCCACTGCACACTCGCCTCCTTCATCCCTCAGTGACCGAGCCCGACCCTGACTCTCCACTGCACACTCGCCTCCTTCATCCCTCAGTGACCGAGCCCGACCCTGACTCTCCACTGCACACTCGCCTCCTTCATCCCTCAGTGACCAAGCCCGACCCTGACTCTCCACTGCACACTCGCCTCCTCATCCTCAGTGACCTAGCCCGACCCTGACTCTCCACTGCACACTCGCCTCCTTCATCCCTCAGTGACCTAGCCCGACCCTGACTCTCCACTGCACACTCGCCTCCTTCATCCTCAGTGACCTAGCCCTACCCTGACTCTCCACTGCACACTCGCCTCCTTCATCCCTCAGTGACCGAGCCGACCCTGACTCTCACTGCACATCTCGCCTCCTTCATCCCTCAGTGTCCTAGCCCGACCCTGACTCTCCCACTGCACACTCGCCTCCTTCATCCCTCAGTGACCCTAGCCCGACCCTGACTCTCCACTGCACACTCGCCTCCTTCATCCCTCAGTGACCTAGCCCGACCCTGACTCTCAACGCACACTCGCCTCCTTCATCCTCAGTGACCTAGCCCGACCCTGACTCTCCACTGCACACTCGCCTCCTTCATCCCTCAGTGACCTAGCCCGACCCTGACTCTCCACTGCACACTCGCCTCCTTCATCCCTCAGTGACCTAGCCCGACCCTGACTCTCCACTGCACACTCGCCTCCTTCATCCCTCAGTGACCTAGCCCGACCCTGACTCTCCACTGCACACTCGCCTCCTTCATTCCCTCAGTGACCTAGCCCGACCTGGACTCTCCACTGCACACTCGCCTCCTTCATCTCTCAGTGACCTAGCCCTACCCTGACTCTCCACTGCACACTCGCCTCCTTCATCCCTCAGTGACCTAGCCCGACCCTGACTCTCCACTGCACACTCGCCTCCTTCATCCCTCAGTGACCTAGCCGACCCTGACTCTCCACTGCACACTCGCCTCCTTCATCCCTCAGTGACCTAGCCCGACCCTGACTCTCCACTGCACACTCGCCCTCCCTTCATCCCTCAGTGACCTAGCCCGACCCTGACTCTCCACTGCACACTCGCCTCCTTCATCCTCAGTGACCGAGCCCGACCTGACTCTCCACTGCACACTCGCCTCCTTCATCCCTCAGTGACCCTAGCCCGACCCTGACTCTCCACTGCACACTCGCCTCCTTCATCCCTCAGTGACCCGAGCCCGACCCTGACTCTCCACTGCACACTCGCCTCCTTCATCCTCAGTGACCTAGCCCGACCCTGACTCTCCACTGCACACTCGCCTCCTTCATCCCTCAGTGACCTAGCCCGACCCGACTCTCCACTGCACACTCGCCTCCTTCATCCCTCAGTGACCTAGCCCGACCCTGACTCTCCACTGCACACTCGCCTCCTTCATCCCTCAGTGACCTAGCCCGACCCTGACTCTCCACTGCACACTCGCCTCCTTCATCCCTCAGTGACCTAGCCCTACCCAGACTCTCCACTGCACACTCGCCTCCTTCATCCCTCAGTGACCTTGCCCAAACCTGACTCTCCACTGCACACTCGCCTCCTTCATCCCTCAGTGACCGAGCTCTACCCTGACTCTCCACTGCACACTCGCCTCCTTCATCCTCAGTGACCTTAGCCCGACCCTGACTCTCCACTGCACACTCGCCCTCCTTCATCCCTCAGTGACCGAGCTCTACCCTGACCTCCACTGCACACAAGCCTCCTTCATCCCTCAGTGACCTAGCCCGACCCTGACTCTCCACTGCACACTCGCCTCCTTCATCCCTCACTGACCTAGCCCGACCCTGACTCTCCACTGCACACTCGCCTCCTTCATCCCTCAGTGGACCGAGCCCTACCCTGACTCTCCACTGCACACTCGCCTCCTTCATCCCTCAGTGACCGAGCCCGACCGACTCCACTGCACACTCGCCTCCTTCATCCCTCAGTGACCAGCCCGACCCTGACTCTCCACTGCACACTCGCCTCCTTCATCCCTCAGTGACCTAGCCCGACCCTGACTCTCCACTGCACACTCGCCTCCTTCATCCCTCAGTGACCTAGCCCGACCCTGACTCTCCACTGCACACTCGCCTCCTTCATCCTCAGTGACCTAGCCCGACCCTGACTCTCCACTGCACACTCGCCTCCTTCATCCCTCAGTGACCTAGGCCCGACCCTGACTCTCCACTGCACACTCGCCTCCTTCATCGCTCAGTGACCGAGCACCGACCCTCCACTGCACACTCACCTACTTCATCCTCAGTGACCGAGCCCGACCCTGACTCTCCACTGCACACTCGCCTCCTTCATCCCTCAGTGACCTAGCCCGACCCTGACTCTCCACTGCACACTCGCCTCCTTCATCCCTCAGTGACCTAGCCCGACCCTGACTCTCCACTGCACACTCGCCTCCTTCATCCCTCAGTGACCTAGCCCGACCCTGACTCTCCACTGCACACTCGCCTCCTTCATCCCTCAGTGACCTAGCCCGACCCTGACTCTCCACTGCACACTCGCCTCCTTCATCCCTCAGTGACCTAGCCCGACCCTGACTCTCCACTGCACACTCGCCTCCTTCATCCCTCAGTGACCTAGCCCGACCCTGACTCTCCACTGCACACTCGCCTCCTTCATCCCTCAGTGACCTAGCCCGACCCTGACTCTCCACTGCACACTCGCCTCCTTCATCCCTCAGTGACCTAGCCCGACCCTGACTCTCCACTGCACACTCGCCTCCTTCATCCCTCAGTGACCTAGCCCGACCCTGACTCTCCACTGCACACTCGCCTCCTTCATCCCTCAGTGACCTAGCCCGACCCTGACTCTCCACTGCACACTCGCCTCCTTCATCCCTCAGTGACCTAGCCCGACCCTGACTCTCCACTGCACACTCGCCTCCTTCATCCCTCAGTGACCTAGCCCGACCCTGACTCTCCACTGCACACTCGCCTCCTTCATCCCTCAGTGACCTAGCCCGACCCTGACTCTCCACTGCACACTCGCCTCCTTCATCCCTCAGTGACCTAGCCCGACCCTGACTCTCCACTGCACACTCGCCTCCTTCATCCCTCAGTGACCTAGCCCGACCCTGACTCTCCACTGCACACTCGCCTCCTTCATCCCTCAGTGACCTAGCCCGACCCTGACTCTCCACTGCACACTCGCCTCCTTCATCCCTCAGTGACCTAGCCCGACCCTGACTCTCCACTGCACACTCGCCTCCTTCATCCCTCAGTGACCTAGCCCGACCCTGACTCTCCACTGCACACTCGCCTCCTTCATCCCTCAGTGACCTAGCCCGACCCTGACTCTCCACTGCACACTCGCCTCCTTCATCCCTCAGTGACCTAGCCCGACCCTGACTCTCCACTGCACACTCGCCTCCTTCATCCCTCAGTGACCTAGCCCGACCCTGACTCTCCACTGCACACTCGCCTCCTTCATCCCTCAGTGACCTAGCCCGACCCTGACTCTCCACTGCACACTCGCCTCCTTCATCCCTCAGTGACCTAGCCCGACCCTGACTCTCCACTGCACACTCGCCTCCTTCATCCCTCAGTGACCTAGCCCGACCCTGACTCTCCACTGCACACTCGCCTCCTTCATCCCTCAGTGACCTAGCCCGACCCTGACTCTCCACTGCACACTCGCCTCCTTCATCCCTCAGTGACCTAGCCCGACCCTGACTCTCCACTGCACACTCGCCTCCTTCATCCCTCAGTGACCTAGCCCGACCCTGACTCTCCACTGCACACTCGCCTCCTTCATCCCTCAGTGACCTAGCCCGACCCTGACTCTCCACTGCACACTCGCCTCCTTCATCCCTCAGTGACCTAGCCCGACCCTGACTCTCCACTGCACACTCGCCTCCTTCATCCCTCAGTGACCTAGCCCGACCCTGACTCTCCACTGCACACTCGCCTCCTTCATCCCTCAGTGACCTAGCCCGACCCTGACTCTCCACTGCACACTCGCCTCCTTCATCCCTCAGTGACCTAGCCCGACCCTGACTCTCCACTGCACACTCGCCTCCTTCATCCCTCAGTGACCTAGCCCGACCCTGACTCTCCACTGCACACTCGCCTCCTTCATCCCTCAGTGACCTAGCCCGACCCTGACTCTCCACTGCACACTCGCCTCCTTCATCCCTCAGTGACCTAGCCCGACCCTGACTCTCCACTGCACACTCGCCTCCTTCATCCCTCAGTGACCTAGCCCGACCCTGACTCTCCACTGCACACTCGCCTCCTTCATCCCTCAGTGACCTAGCCCGACCCTGACTCTCCACTGCACACTCGCCTCCTTCATCCCTCAGTGACCTAGCCCGACCCTGACTCTCCACTGCACACTCGCCTCCTTCATCCCTCAGTGACCTAGCCCGACCCTGACTCTCCACTGCACACTCGCCTCCTTCATCCCTCAGTGACCTAGCCCGACCCTGACTCTCCACTGCACACTCGCCTCCTTCATCCCTCAGTGACCTAGCCCGACCCTGACTCTCCACTGCACACTCGCCTCCTTCATCCCTCAGTGACCTAGCCCGACCCTGACTCTCCACTGCACACTCGCCTCCTTCATCCCTCAGTGACCTAGCCCGACCCTGACTCTCCACTGCACACTCGCCTCCTTCATCCCTCAGTGACCTAGCCCGACCCTGACTCTCCACTGCACACTCGCCTCCTTCATCCCTCAGTGACCTAGCCCGACCCTGACTCTCCACTGCACACTCGCCTCCTTCATCCCTCAGTGACCTAGCCCGACCCTGACTCTCCACTGCACACTCGCCTCCTTCATCCCTCAGTGACCTAGCCCGACCCTGACTCTCCACTGCACACTCGCCTCCTTCATCCCTCAGTGACCTAGCCCGACCCTGACTCTCCACTGCACACTCGCCTCCTTCATCCCTCAGTGACCTAGCCCGACCCTGACTCTCCACTGCACACTCGCCTCCTTCATCCCTCAGTGACCTAGCCCGACCCTGACTCTCCACTGCACACTCGCCTCCTTCATCCCTCAGTGACCTAGCCCGACCCTGACTCTCCACTGCACACTCGCCTCCTTCATCCCTCAGTGACCTAGCCCGACCCTGACTCTCCACTGCACACTCGCCTCCTTCATCCCTCAGTGACCTAGCCCGACCCTGACTCTCCACTGCACACTCGCCTCCTTCATCCCTCAGTGACCTAGCCCGACCCTGACTCTCCACTGCACACTCGCCTCCTTCATCCCTCAGTGACCTAGCCCGACCCTGACTCTCCACTGCACACTCGCCTCCTTCATCCCTCAGTGACCTAGCCCGACCCTGACTCTCCACTGCACACTCGCCTCCTTCATCCCTCAGTGACCTAGCCCGACCCTGACTCTCCACTGCACACTCGCCTCCTTCATCCCTCAGTGACCTAGCCCGACCCTGACTCTCCACTGCACACTCGCCTCCTTCATCCCTCAGTGACCTAGCCCGACCCTGACTCTCCACTGCACACTCGCCTCCTTCATCCCTCAGTGACCTAGCCCGACCCTGACTCTCCACTGCACACTCGCCTCCTTCATCCCTCAGTGACCTAGCCCGACCCTGACTCTCCACTGCACACTCGCCTCCTTCATCCCTCAGTGACCTAGCCCGACCCTGACTCTCCACTGCACACTCGCCTCCTTCATCCCTCAGTGACCTAGCCCGACCCTGACTCTCCACTGCACACTCGCCTCCTTCATCCCTCAGTGACCTAGCCCGACCCTGACTCTCCACTGCACACTCGCCTCCTTCATCCCTCAGTGACCTAGCCCGACCCTGACTCTCCACTGCACACTCGCCTCCTTCATCCCTCAGTGACCTAGCCCGACCCTGACTCTCCACTGCACACTCGCCTCCTTCATCCCTCAGTGACCTAGCCCGACCCTGACTCTCCACTGCACACTCGCCTCCTTCATCCCTCAGTGACCTAGCCCGACCCTGACTCTCCACTGCACACTCGCCTCCTTCATCCCTCAGTGACCTAGCCCGACCCTGACTCTCCACTGCACACTCGCCTCCTTCATCCCTCAGTGACCTAGCCCGACCCTGACTCTCCACTGCACACTCGCCTCCTTCATCCCTCAGTGACCTAGCCCGACCCTGACTCTCCACTGCACACTCGCCTCCTTCATCCCTCAGTGACCTAGCCCGACCCTGACTCTCCACTGCACACTCGCCTCCTTCATCCCTCAGTGACCTAGCCCGACCCTGACTCTCCACTGCACACTCGCCTCCTTCATCCCTCAGTGACCTAGCCCGACCCTGACTCTCCACTGCACACTCGCCTCCTTCATCCCTCAGTGACCTAGCCCGACCCTGACTCTCCACTGCACACTCGCCTCCTTCATCCCTCAGTGACCTAGCCCGACCCTGACTCTCCACTGCACACTCGCCTCCTTCATCCCTCAGTGACCTAGCCCGACCCTGACTCTCCACTGCACACTCGCCTCCTTCATCCCTCAGTGACCTAGCCCGACCCTGACTCTCCACTGCACACTCGCCTCCTTCATCCCTCAGTGACCTAGCCCGACCCTGACTCTCCACTGCACACTCGCCTCCTTCATCCCTCAGTGACCTAGCCCGACCCTGACTCTCCACTGCACACTCGCCTCCTTCATCCCTCAGTGACCTAGCCCGACCCTGACTCTCCACTGCACACTCGCCTCCTTCATCCCTCAGTGACCTAGCCCGACCCTGACTCTCCACTGCACACTCGCCTCCTTCATCCCTCAGTGACCTAGCCCGACCCTGACTCTCCACTGCACACTCGCCTCCTTCATCCCTCAGTGACCTAGCCCGACCCTGACTCTCCACTGCACACTCGCCTCCTTCATCCCTCAGTGACCTAGCCCGACCCTGACTCTCCACTGCACACTCGCCTCCTTCATCCCTCAGTGACCTAGCCCGACCCTGACTCTCCACTGCACACTCGCCTCCTTCATCCCTCAGTGACCTAGCCCGACCCTGACTCTCCACTGCACACTCGCCTCCTTCATCCCTCAGTGACCTAGCCCGACCCTGACTCTCCACTGCACACTCGCCTCCTTCATCCCTCAGTGACCTAGCCCGACCCTGACTCTCCACTGCACACTCGCCTCCTTCATCCCTCAGTGACCTAGCCCGACCCTGACTCTCCACTGCACACTCGCCTCCTTCATCCCTCAGTGACCTAGCCCGACCCTGACTCTCCACTGCACACTCGCCTCCTTCATCCCTCAGTGACCTAGCCCGACCCTGACTCTCCACTGCACACTCGCCTCCTTCATCCCTCAGTGACCTAGCCCGACCCTGACTCTCCACTGCACACTCGCCTCCTTCATCCCTCAGTGACCTAGCCCGACCCTGACTCTCCACTGCACACTCGCCTCCTTCATCCCTCAGTGACCTAGCCCGACCCTGACTCTCCACTGCACACTCGCCTCCTTCATCCCTCAGTGACCTAGCCCGACCCTGACTCTCCACTGCACACTCGCCTCCTTCATCCCTCAGTGACCTAGCCCGACCCTGACTCTCCACTGCACACTCGCCTCCTTCATCCCTCAGTGACCTAGCCCGACCCTGACTCTCCACTGCACACTCGCCTCCTTCATCCCTCAGTGACCTAGCCCGACCCTGACTCTCCACTGCACACTCGCCTCCTTCATCCCTCAGTGACCTAGCCCGACCCTGACTCTCCACTGCACACTCGCCTCCTTCATCCCTCAGTGACCTAGCCCGACCCTGACTCTCCACTGCACACTCGCCTCCTTCATCCCTCAGTGACCTAGCCCGACCCTGACTCTCCACTGCACACTCGCCTCCTTCATCCCTCAGTGACCTAGCCCGACCCTGACTCTCCACTGCACACTCGCCTCCTTCATCCCTCAGTGACCTAGCCCGACCCTGACTCTCCACTGCACACTCGCCTCCTTCATCCCTCAGTGACCTAGCCCGACCCTGACTCTCCACTGCACACTCGCCTCCTTCATCCCTCAGTGACCTAGCCCGACCCTGACTCTCCACTGCACACTCGCCTCCTTCATCCCTCAGTGACCTAGCCCGACCCTGACTCTCCACTGCACACTCGCCTCCTTCATCCCTCAGTGACCTAGCCCGACCCTGACTCTCCACTGCACACTCGCCTCCTTCATCCCTCAGTGACCGAGCCCGACCCTGACTCTCCACACTGCACACTCGCCTCCTTCATCCCTCAGTGACCGAGCCCGACCCTACTCTCCACTGCACACTCGCCTCTTCATCCCTCAGTGACCTAGCCCGACCCTGACTCTCCACTGCACACCTCGCCTCCTCATCCCTCAGTGACCTAGCCCGACCCTGACTCTCCACTGCACACTCGCCTCCTTCATCCCTCAGTGACCCTAGCCCGACCCTGACTCTCCATTGCACACTCGCCTCCTTCATCCCTCAGTGACCAAGCCCGACCCTGACTCTCCACTGCACTCTCGCCTCCTTCATCCCTCAGTGACCTAGCCCAACCCTGACTCTCCACTGCACACTCGCCTCATTCATCCCTCAGTGACCTAGCCCGACCCTGACTCTCCACTGCACACTCACCTCCTTCATCCCTCGGTGACCTAGCTCTACCTTGACTCTCCACTGTACACTCGCCTCCTTCATCCCTCAGTGACCTAGCCCGACCCTGACTCTCCACTGCACTCTCGCCTCCTTCATCCCTCAGTGACCTAGCCCGACCCTGACTCTCCACTGCACACTCGCCTCCTTCATCCCTCAGTGACCTAGCCCGACCCTGACTCTCCACTGAACACTCACCTCCATCATCCCTCAGTGACCCAGCCCGTCCCTGACTCCCCACTGCACACTCACCTCCTTCATCCCTCAGTGACCTAGCCCGACCCTGACTCTCCACTGCACACTCGCCTCCTTCATCCCTCAGTGACCTAGCCCGACCCTGACTCTCCACTGCACTCTCGCCTCCTTCATCCCTCAGTGACCTAGCCCTACCCTGACTCTCCACTGCACACTCGCCTTCTTCATCCCTCAGTGACCTAGCCCGACCCTGACTCTCCACTGCACTCTCGCCTCCTTCATCCCTCAGTGACCTAGCCCGACCCTGACTCTTCACTGCACACTCGCCTCATTCATCCCTCAGTGACCTAGCCCGACCCTGACTCTCCACTGCACACTCGCCTCCTTCATCCCTCAGTGACCTAGCCCGACCCTGACTCTCCACTGCACACTCGCCTCCTTCATCCCTCAGTGACCTAGCCCGACCCTGACTCTCCACTGCACACTCGCCTCCTTCATCCCTCAGTGACCTAGCCCGACCCTGACTCTCCACTGCACACTCGCCTCCTTCATCCCTCAGTGACCTAGCCCGACCCTGACTCTCCACTGCACACTCGCCTCCTTCATCCCTCAGTGACCTAGCCCGACCCTGACTCTCCACTGCACACTCGCCTCCTTCATCCCTCAGTGACCTAGCCCGACCCTGACTCTCCACTGCACACTCGCCTCCTTCATCCCTCAGTGACCTAGCCCGACCCTGACTCTCCACTGCACACTCGCCTCCTTCATCCCTCAGTGACCTAGCCCGACCCTGACTCTCCACTGCACACTCGCCTCCTTCATCCCTCAGTGACCTAGCCCGACCCTGACTCTCCACTGCACACTCGCCTCCTTCATCCCTCAGTGACCTAGCCCGACCCTGACTCTCCACTGCACACTCGCCTCCTTCATCCCTCAGTGACCTAGCCCGACCCTGACTCTCCACTGCACACTCGCCTCCTTCATCCCTCAGTGACCTAGCCCGACCCTGACTCTCCACTGCACACTCGCCTCCTTCATCCCTCAGTGACCTAGCCCGACCCTGACTCTCCACTGCACACTCGCCTCCTTCATCCCTCAGTGACCTAGCCCGACCCTGACTCTCCACTGCACACTCGCCTCCTTCATCCCTCAGTGACCTAGCCCGACCCTGACTCTCCACTGCACACTCGCCTCCTTCATCCCTCAGTGACCTAGCCCGACCCTGACTCTCCACTGCACACTCGCCTCCTTCATCCCTCAGTGACCTAGCCCGACCCTGACTCTCCACTGCACACTCGCCTCCTTCATCCCTCAGTGACCTAGCCCGACCCTGACTCTCCACTGCACACTCGCCTCCTTCATCCCTCAGTGACCTAGCCCGACCCTGACTCTCCACTGCACACTCGCCTCCTTCATCCCTCAGTGACCTAGCCCGACCCTGACTCTCCACTGCACACTCGCCTCCTTCATCCCTCAGTGACCTAGCCCGACCCTGACTCTCCACTGCACACTCGCCTCCTTCATCCCTCAGTGACCTAGCCCGACCCTGACTCTCCACTGCACACTCGCCTCCTTCATCCCTCAGTGACCTAGCCCGACCCTGACTCTCCACTGCACACTCGCCTCCTTCATCCCTCAGTGACCTAGCCCGACCCTGACTCTCCACTGCACTCTCGCCTCCTTCATCCCTCAGTGACCTAGCCCGACCCTGACTCTCCACTGCACACTCGCCTCCTTCATCCCTCAGTGACCTAGCCCGACCCTGACTCTCCACTGCACACTCACCTCCTTCATCCCTCAGTGACCTAGCCCGACCCTGACTCTCCACTGCACACTCGCCTCCTTCATCCCTCAGTGACCTAGCCCTACCCTGACTCTCCACTGCACACTCGCCTCCTTCATCCCTCAGTGACCTAGCCCGACCCTGACTCTCCACTGCACACTCGCCTCCTTCATCCCTCAGTGACCTAGCCCGACCCTGACTCTCCACTGCACACTCGCCTCCTTCATCCCTCAGTGACCTAGCCCGACCCTGACTCTCCACTGCACACTCGCCTCCTTCATCCCTCAGTGACCTAGCCCGACCCTGACTCTCCACTGCACACTCGCCTCCTTCATCCCTCAGTGACCTAGCCCGACCCTGACTCTCCACTGCACACTCGCCTCCTTCATCCCTCAGTGACCTAGCCCGACCCTGACTCTCCACTGCACACTCGCCTCCTTCATCCCTCAGTGACCTAGCCCGACCCTGACTCTCCACTGCACACTCGCCTCCTTCATCCCTCAGTGACCTAGCCCGACCCTGACTCTCCACTGCACACTCGCCTCCTTCATCCCTCAGTGACCTAGCCCGACCCTGACTCTCCACTGCACACTCGCCTCCTTCATCCCTCAGTGACCTAGCCCGACCCTGACTCTCCACTGCACACTCGCCTCCTTCATCCCTCAGTGACCTAGCCCGACCCTGACTCTCCACTGCACACTCGCCTCCTTCATCCCTCAGTGACCTAGCCCGACCCTGACTCTCCACTGCACACTCGCCTCCTTCATCCCTCAGTGACCTAGCCCGACCCTGACTCTCCACTGCACACTCGCCTCCTTCATCCCTCAGTGACCTAGCCCGACCCTGACTCTCCACTGCACACTCGCCTCCTTCATCCCTCAGTGACCTAGCCCGACCCTGACTCTCCACTGCACACTCGCCTCCTTCATCCCTCAGTGACCTAGCCCGACCCTGACTCTCCACTGCACACTCGCCTCCTTCATCCCTCAGTGACCTAGCCCTACCCTGACTCTCCACTGCACACTCGCCTCCTTCATCCCTCAGTGACCTAGCCCGACCCTGACTCTCCACTGCACACTCGCCTCCTTCATCCCTCAGTGACCTAGCCCGACCCTGACTCTCCACTGCACACTCGCCTCCTTCATCCCTCAGTGACCTAGCCCGACCCTGACTCTCCACTGCACACTCGCCTCCTTCATCCCTCAGTGACCTAGCCCGACCCTGACTCTCCACTGCACACTCGCCTCCTTCATCCCTCAGTGACCTAGCCCGACCCTGACTCTCCACTGCACACTCGCCTCCTTCATCCCTCAGTGACCTAGCCCGACCCTGACTCTCCACTGCACACTCGCCTCCTTCATCCCTCAGTGACCTAGCCCGACCCTGACTCTCCACTGCACACTCGCCTCCTTCATCCCTCAGTGACCTAGCCCGACCCTGACTCTCCACTGCACACTCGCCTCCTTCATCCCTCAGTGACCTAGCCCGACCCTGACTCTCCACTGCACACTCGCCTCCTTCATCCCTCAGTGACCTAGCCCGACCCTGACTCTCCACTGCACACTCGCCTCCTTCATCCCTCAGTGACCTAGCCCGACCCTGACTCTCCACTGCACACTCGCCTCCTTCATCCCTCAGTGACCTAGCCCGACCCTGACTCTCCACTGCACACTCGCCTCCTTCATCCCTCAGTGACCTAGCCCGACCCTGACTCTCCACTGCACACTCGCCTCCTTCATCCCTCAGTGACCTAGCCCGACCCTGACTCTCCACTGCACACTCGCCTCCTTCATCCCTCAGTGACCTAGCCCGACCCTGACTCTCCACTGCACACTCGCCTCCTTCATCCCTCAGTGACCTAGCCCGACCCTGACTCTCCACTGCACACTCGCCTCCTTCATCCCTCAGTGACCTAGCCCGACCCTGACTCTCCACTGCACACTCGCCTCCTTCATCCCTCAGTGACCTAGCCCGACCCTGACTCTCCACTGCACACTCGCCTCCTTCATCCCTCAGTGACCTAGCCCGACCCTGACTCTCCACTGCACACTCGCCTCCTTCATCCCTCAGTGACCTAGCCCGACCCTGACTCTCCACTGCACACTCGCCTCCTTCATCCCTCAGTGACCTAGCCCGACCCTGACTCTCCACTGCACACTCGCCTCCTTCATCCCTCAGTGACCTAGCCCGACCCTGACTCTCCACTGCACACTCGCCTCCTTCATCCCTCAGTGACCTAGCCCGACCCTGACTCTCCACTGCACACTCGCCTCCTTCATCCCTCAGTGACCTAGCCCGACCCTGACTCTCCACTGCACACTCGCCTCCTTCATCCCTCAGTGACCTAGCCCGACCCTGACTCTCCACTGCACACTCGCCTCCTTCATCCCTCAGTGACCTAGCCCGACCCTGACTCTCCACTGCACACTCGCCTCCTTCATCCCTCAGTGACCTAGCCCGACCCTGACTCTCCACTGCACACTCGCCTCCTTCATCCCTCAGTGACCTAGCCCGACCCTGACTCTCCACTGCACACTCGCCTCCTTCATCCCTCAGTGACCTAGCCCTACCCTGACTCTCCACTGCACACTCGCCTCCTTCATCCCTCAGTGACCTAGCCCGACCCTGACTCTCCACTGCACACTCGCCTCCTTCATCCCTCAGTGACCTAGCCCGACCCTGACTCTCCACTGCACACTCGCCTCCTTCATCCCTCAGTGACCTAGCCCGACCCTGACTCTCCACTGCACACTCGCCTCCTTCATCCCTCAGTGACCTAGCCCGACCCTGACTCTCCACTGCACACTCGCCTCCTTCATCCCTCAGTGACCTAGCCCGACCCTGACTCTCCACTGCACACTCGCCTCCTTCATCCCTCAGTGACCTAGCCCGACCCTGACTCTCCACTGCACACTCGCCTCCTTCATCCCTCAGTGACCTAGCCCGACCCTGACTCTCCACTGCACACTCGCCTCCTTCATCCCTCAGTGACCTAGCCCGACCCTGACTCTCCACTGCACACTCGCCTCCTTCATCCCTCAGTGACCTAGCCCGACCCTGACTCTCCACTGCACACTCGCCTCCTTCATCCCTCAGTGACCTAGCCCGACCCTGACTCTCCACTGCACACTCGCCTCCTTCATCCCTCAGTGACCTAGCCCGACCCTGACTCTCCACTGCACACTCGCCTCCTTCATCCCTCAGTGACCTAGCCCGACCCTGACTCTCCACTGCACACTCGCCTCCTTCATCCCTCAGTGACCTAGCCCGACCCTGACTCTCCACTGCACACTCGCCTCCTTCATCCCTCAGTGACCTAGCCCGACCCTGACTCTCCACTGCACACTCGCCTCCTTCATCCCTCAGTGACCTAGCCCGACCCTGACTCTCCACTGCACACTCGCCTCCTTCATCCCTCAGTGACCTAGCCCGACCCTGACTCTCCACTGCACACTCGCCTCCTTCATCCCTCAGTGACCTAGCCCGACCCTGACTCTCCACTGCACACTCGCCTCCTTCATCCCTCAGTGACCTAGCCCGACCCTGACTCTCCACTGCACACTCGCCTCCTTCATCCCTCAGTGACCTAGCCCGACCCTGACTCTCCACTGCACACTCGCCTCCTTCATCCCTCAGTGACCTAGCCCGACCCTGACTCTCCACTGCACACTCGCCTCCTTCATCCCTCAGTGACCTAGCCCGACCCTGACTCTCCACTGCACACTCGCCTCCTTCATCCCTCAGTGACCTAGCCCGACCCTGACTCTCCACTGCACACTCGCCTCCTTCATCCCTCAGTGACCTAGCCCGACCCTGACTCTCCACTGCACACTCGCCTCCTTCATCCCTCAGTGACCTAGCCCGACCCTGACTCTCCACTGCACACTCGCCTCCTTCATCCCTCAGTGACCTAGCCCGACCCTGACTCTCCACTGCACACTCGCCTCCTTCATCCCTCAGTGACCTAGCCCGACCCTGACTCTCCACTGCACACTCGCCTCCTTCATCCCTCAGTGACCTAGCCCGACCCTGACTCTCCACTGCACACTCGCCTCCTTCATCCCTCAGTGACCTAGCCCGACCCTGACTCTCCACTGCACACTCGCCTCCTTCATCCCTCAGTGACCTAGCCCGACCCTGACTCTCCACTGCACACTCGCCTCCTTCATCCCTCAGTGACCTAGCCCGACCCTGACTCTCCACTGCACACTCGCCTCCTTCATCCCTCAGTGACCTAGCCCGACCCTGACTCTCCACTGCACACTCGCCTCCTTCATCCCTCAGTGACCTAGCCCGACCCTGACTCTCCACTGCACACTCGCCTCCTTCATCCCTCAGTGACCTAGCCCGACCCTGACTCTCCACTGCACACTCGCCTCCTTCATCCCTCAGTGACCTAGCCCGACCCTGACTCTCCACTGCACACTCGCCTCCTTCATCCCTCAGTGACCTAGCCCGACCCTGACTCTCCACTGCACACTCGCCTCCTTCATCCCTCAGTGACCTAGCCCGACCCTGACTCTCCACTGCACACTCGCCTCCTTCATCCCTCAGTGACCTAGCCCGACCCTGACTCTCCACTGCACACTCGCCTCCTTCATCCCTCAGTGACCTAGCCCGACCCTGACTCTCCACTGCACACTCGCCTCCTTCATCCCTCAGTGACCTAGCCCGACCCTGACTCTCCACTGCACACTCGCCTCCTTCATCCCTCAGTGACCTAGCCCGACCCTGACTCTCCACTGCACACTCGCCTCCTTCATCCCTCAGTGACCTAGCCCGACCCTGACTCTCCACTGCACACTCGCCTCCTTCATCCCTCAGTGACCTAGCCCGACCCTGACTCTCCACTGCACACTCGCCTCCTTCATCCCTCAGTGACCTAGCCCGACCCTGACTCTCCACTGCACACTCGCCTCCTTCATCCCTCAGTGACCTAGCCCGACCCTGACTCTCCACTGCACACTCGCCTCCTTCATCCCTCAGTGACCTAGCCCGACCCTGACTCTCCACTGCACACTCGCCTCCTTCATCCCTCAGTGACCTAGCCCGACCCTGACTCTCCACTGCACACTCGCCTCCTTCATCCCTCAGTGACCTAGCCCTACCCTGACTCTCCACTGCACACTCGCCTCCTTCATCCCTCAGTGACCTAGCCCGACCCTGACTCTCCACTGCACACTCGCCTCCTTCATCCCTCAGTGACCTAGCCCGACCCTGACTCTCCACTGCACACTCGCCTCCTTCATCCCTCAGTGACCTAGCCCGACCCTGACTCTCCACTGCACACTCGCCTCCTTCATCCCTCAGTGACCTAGCCCGACCCTGACTCTCCACTGCACACTCGCCTCCTTCATCCCTCAGTGACCTAGCCCGACCCTGACTCTCCACTGCACACTCGCCTCCTTCATCCCTCAGTGACCTAGCCCGACCCTGACTCTCCACTGCACACTCGCCTCCTTCATCCCTCAGTGACCTAGCCCGACCCTGACTCTCCACTGCACACTCGCCTCCTTCATCCCTCAGTGACCTAGCCCGACCCTGACTCTCCACTGCACACTCGCCTCCTTCATCCCTCAGTGACCTAGCCCGACCCTGACTCTCCACTGCACACTCGCCTCCTTCATCCCTCAGTGACCTAGCCCGACCCTGACTCTCCACTGCACACTCGCCTCCTTCATCCCTCAGTGACCTAGCCCGACCCTGACTCTCCACTGCACACTCGCCTCCTTCATCCCTCAGTGACCTAGCCCGACCCTGACTCTCCACTGCACACTCGCCTCCTTCATCCCTCAGTGACCTAGCCCGACCCTGACTCTCCACTGCACACTCGCCTCCTTCATCCCTCAGTGACCTAGCCCGACCCTGACTCTCCACTGCACACTCGCCTCCTTCATCCCTCAGTGACCTAGCCCGACCCTGACTCTCCACTGCACACTCGCCTCCTTCATCCCTCAGTGACCTAGCCCGACCCTGACTCTCCACTGCACACTCGCCTCCTTCATCCCTCAGTGACCTAGCCCGACCCTGACTCTCCACTGCACACTCGCCTCCTTCATCCCTCAGTGACCTAGCCCGACCCTGACTCTCCACTGCACACTCGCCTCCTTCATCCCTCAGTGACCTAGCCCGACCCTGACTCTCCACTGCACACTCGCCTCCTTCATCCCTCAGTGACCTAGCCCGACCCTGACTCTCCACTGCACACTCGCCTCCTTCATCCCTCAGTGACCTAGCCCTACCCTGACTCTCCACTGCACACTCGCCTCCTTCATCCCTCAGTGACCTAGCCCTACCCTGACTCTCCACTGCACACTCGCCTCCTTCATCCCTCAGTGACCTAGCCCGACCCTGACTCTCCACTGCACACTCGCCTCCTTCATCCCTCAGTGACCTAGCCCTACCCTGACTCTCCACTGCACACTCGCCTCCTTCATCCCTCAGTGACCTAGCCCGACCCTGACTCTCCACTGCACACTCGCCTCCTTCATCCCTCAGTGACCTAGCCCGACCCTGACTCTCCACTGCACACTCGCCTCCTTCATCCCTCAGTGACCTAGCCCGACCCTGACTCTCCACTGCACACTCGCCTCCTTCATCCCTCAGTGACCTAGCCCGACCCTGACTCTCCACTGCACACTCGCCTCCTTCATCCCTCAGTGACCTAGCCCGACCCTGACTCTCCACTGCACACTCGCCTCCTTCATCCCTCAGTGACCTAGCCCGACCCTGACTCTCCACTGCACACTCGCCTCCTTCATCCCTCAGTGACCTAGCCCGACCCTGACTCTCCACTGCACACTCGCCTCCTTCATCCCTCAGTGACCTAGCCCGACCCTGACTCTCCACTGCACACTCGCCTCCTTCATCCCTCAGTGACCTAGCCCGACCCTGACTCTCCACTGCACACTCGCCTCCTTCATCCCTCAGTGACCTAGCCCGACCCTGACTCTCCACTGCACACTCGCCTCCTTCATCCCTCAGTGACCTAGCCCGACCCTGACTCTCCACTGCACACTCGCCTCCTTCATCCCTCAGTGACCTAGCCCGACCCTGACTCTCCACTGCACACTCGCCTCCTTCATCCCTCAGTGACCTAGCCCGACCCTGACTCTCCACTGCACACTCGCCTCCTTCATCCCTCAGTGACCTAGCCCGACCCTGACTCTCCACTGCACACTCGCCTCCTTCATCCCTCAGTGACCTAGCCCGACCCTGACTCTCCACTGCACACTCGCCTCCTTCATCCCTCAGTGACCTAGCCCGACCCTGACTCTCCACTGCACACTCGCCTCCTTCATCCCTCAGTGACCTAGCCCGACCCTGACTCTCCACTGCACACTCGCCTCCTTCATCCCTCAGTGACCTAGCCCGACCCTGACTCTCCACTGCACACTCGCCTCCTTCATCCCTCAGTGACCTAGCCCTACCCTGACTCTCCACTGCACACTCGCCTCCTTCATCCCTCAGTGACCTAGCCCGACCCTGACTCTCCACTGCACACTCGCCTCCTTCATCCCTCAGTGACCTAGCCCGACCCTGACTCTCCACTGCACACTCGCCTCCTTCATCCCTCAGTGACCTAGCCCGACCCTGACTCTCCACTGCACACTCGCCTCCTTCATCCCTCAGTGACCTAGCCCGACCCTGACTCTCCACTGCACACTCGCCTCCTTCATCCCTCAGTGACCTAGCCCGACCCTGACTCTCCACTGCACACTCGCCTCCTTCATCCCTCAGTGACCTAGCCCGACCCTGACTCTCCACTGCACACTCGCCTCCTTCATCCCTCAGTGACCTAGCCCGACCCTGACTCTCCACTGCACACTCGCCTCCTTCATCCCTCAGTGACCTAGCCCGACCCTGACTCTCCACTGCACACTCGCCTCCTTCATCCCTCAGTGACCTAGCCCGACCCTGACTCTCCACTGCACACTCGCCTCCTTCATCCCTCAGTGACCTAGCCCGACCCTGACTCTCCACTGCACACTCGCCTCCTTCATCCCTCAGTGACCTAGCCCGACCCTGACTCTCCACTGCACACTCGCCTCCTTCATCCCTCAGTGACCTAGCCCGACCCTGACTCTCCACTGCACACTCGCCTCCTTCATCCCTCAGTGACCTAGCCCGACCCTGACTCTCCACTGCACACTCGCCTCCTTCATCCCTCAGTGACCTAGCCCGACCCTGACTCTCCACTGCACACTCGCCTCCTTCATCCCTCAGTGACCTAGCCCGACCCTGACTCTCCACTGCACACTCGCCTCCTTCATCCCTCAGTGACCTAGCCCGACCCTGACTCTCCACTGCACACTCGCCTCCTTCATCCCTCAGTGACCTAGCCCGACCCTGACTCTCCACTGCACACTCGCCTCCTTCATCCCTCAGTGACCTAGCCCGACCCTGACTCTCCACTGCACACTCGCCTCCTTCATCCCTCAGTGACCTAGCCCGACCCTGACTCTCCACTGCACACTCGCCTCCTTCATCCCTCAGTGACCTAGCCCGACCCTGACTCTCCACTGCACACTCGCCTCCTTCATCCCTCAGTGACCTAGCCCGACCCTGACTCTCCACTGCACACTCGCCTCCTTCATCCCTCAGTGACCTAGCCCGACCCTGACTCTCCACTGCACACTCGCCTCCTTCATCCCTCAGTGACCTAGCCCGACCCTGACTCTCCACTGCACACTCGCCTCCTTCATCCCTCAGTGACCTAGCCCGACCCTGACTCTCCACTGCACACTCGCCTCCTTCATCCCTCAGTGACCTAGCCCGACCCTGACTCTCCACTGCACACTCGCCTCCTTCATCCCTCAGTGACCTAGCCCGACCCTGACTCTCCACTGCACACTCGCCTCCTTCATCCCTCAGTGACCTAGCCCGACCCTGACTCTCCACTGCACACTCGCCTCCTTCATCCCTCAGTGACCTAGCCCGACCCTGACTCTCCACTGCACACTCGCCTCCTTCATCCCTCAGTGACCTAGCCCTACCCTGACTCTCCACTGCACACTCGCCTCCTTCATCCCTCAGTGACCTAGCCCGACCCTGACTCTCCACTGCACACTCGCCTCCTTCATCCCTCAGTGACCTAGCCCTACCCTGACTCTCCACTGCACACTCGCCTCCTTCATCCCTCAGTGACCTAGCCCTACCCTGACTCTCCACTGCACACTCGCCTCCTTCATCCCTCAGTGACCTAGCCCGACCCTGACTCTCCACTGCACACTCGCCTCCTTCATCCCTCAGTGACCTAGCCCGACCCTGACTCTCCACTGCACACTCGCCTCCTTCATCCCTCAGTGACCTAGCCCGACCCTGACTCTCCACTGCACACTCGCCTCCTTCATCCCTCAGTGACCTAGCCCGACCCTGACTCTCCACTGCACACTCGCCTCCTTCATCCCTCAGTGACCTAGCCCGACCCTGACTCTCCACTGCACACTCGCCTCCTTCATCCCTCAGTGACCTAGCCCTACCCTGACTCTCCACTGCACACTCGCCTCCTTCATCCCTCAGTGACCTAGCCCGACCCTGACTCTCCACTGCACACTCGCCTCCTTCATCCCGCAGGCACCTAGCCCTACCCTGACTTTAACTACTATAGGTGCAGAGAGGTGAGCCATTGTCTTTGTGTCAGGCCGTGGCTTAGTTGGTAGCACCCTCGCCTCTGAGTCAGAAGGTTGTGGGTTGAAGTTCCCACTCCAGAGACTTGAGCACAAAAATCTGGGCTGACACTCCAGTGCAGTACTGAGCCGCTGCACTGTCGGAGGTGCTGTCTTTTGGATGTGGTGTTGAACTGAGCTCCCGTCTGCTCTTTCGGATGGACGTAAAAGATCCCAGGGCACTATTTCGAAGAAGAACAAGGGAGTTCTCCCTGGTGTCCTGGCCGATATTTATCCCTCAATCAACATCACAAAAACAGATTATCTGATCATTATCACATTGCTGTTTGTTTGTTTCCTATATTACAACAATGGCTACACTTCAAAAAGTACTTCATTGGCTGTAATGTGCTTTGGGACGTCCGGTGGTCGTGAAAGGCGCTATATAATTGCAAGTCTTTCTTTCTCTAAATACGTGGGCAACACGGTGGCATAGTGGTTAGCACTGGTGCCTCACAGCGCCAGAGACCCGGGTTCGAATCTGGCCTCGGGCGACTGTCTGTGTGGAGTTTGCACATTCTCCCCGTGTCTGCGTGGGTTTCCTCCGGGTGCTCCGGTTTCCTCCCACAGTCCAAAAATGTGCGGGTTAGGTTGATTTGGCTATGATAAATTGACCCTTAGTGTTAGGGGGGGATTAAATATGTGGGGTTGCAGGGATAGGATGGGATATGTTAGGGGGAATTAAATACGTGGGGTTACGGGGATTGCGTGGGATATGTGTCGGTGCAGGCTCGATGGGGATTCTGTGTGAGAAAGCAGGGATAGGGTACTGGATTTGGATGATCAGCCATGATCGTATTGAATGGTGGAGCAGGCTCGACGGGCCGAATGGCCTACTCCTGCTCCTAGTTTCTATGTTTCTAAATATCACAAACAGATGCACAATGAGGGGAAATCAATCTCTGTACCTTTAACTAACAGCGACATGGAGCGAGGGCAATGAATGAGCTTTAAACACCTGGTCCACTTGGCACTGAAGTGTCTGAAACTCAGATACGATAGCAAAATACTGCGGATGCTGGAAATCTGAAATAACAACAGAAAACACTGGAAAAACTCAGCAGGCCAGGCAGCATCCGTGGAGAGAGAAAGAGAGTTAACGTTTCAGGTCGATGACCTTTCGTCAGAACTGTAAATCCCGTCGAAGAGAAGAGCAGAACTTCTTCAAGGTAGGCATTCAGTATTTTGCTATCGTATTAGTGTTTGGTTCACTGCCACCTCTCTTCTAGGAATGCCTACCTTGAAGAAGTTCTGCTCTTCTCTTCGACGGGATTTACAGTTCTGACGAAAGGTCATCGACCTGAAACGTTAACTCTCTTTCTCTCTCCACGGATGCTGCCTGGCCTGCTGAGTTTTTCCAGCGTTTTCTGTTGTTATGTCTGAAACTCAGAACCGGAACTCCAGGGAAACACAATACTGAACATGGCGGATGCCCTTACCCAGAGTGCCCCGCGCGTGTGAATACGGCCTATCTCCATCAGCAGGGGCGCAGTGCGCAGGCGCGGGAAGGGCTGGTCCCCGGAGACCGCCTTCCTGCGCGGAGCATGCGCGGTGCGGCTCCAGGAAACTGAGCGGGGGCGAGCGCGGCCTCAGCAACACCGAGTGCGCGTCTCAGGCCCCGAATCAGAGCGGCCGGGCCCGGCGGACGTGCGGCCAGGGCCCCGGCACCAGGAAACCCAGGGTGCAGCGCCTCCCCCAGACAGGAGAAACCACAACTGGCATCGACACAGCAGACCCGCCAATCCAGAGCCGGCTTGTATCAGGGCGGGCGCTGGATGCGGAAGTCGGTCCCTGGCCGCCTGTGTAGGTCTTTTTGTTGCTTCAGTTTGAGCTGGAGTGGAGATGGAGGAGAAGCTGCTGGGTTTAACCCCCAGTACTTCTGAGCCCAGGAGGACCCAACAATTTCCAATGTGAGACTGTCAAGGGAGGTGGATTCTGGGGGAGATTAGGTTGTTAAACAGACACTGTCCCTACAATGTAAAAGAGTATTGTTTTAGGAACAAGTATTTCTGTAGAGGCTTTTAATCCATTTTACATATACAGATTTTTTATTCATTCTTGGGATGTGAACGTCGCTGGCAAGGCCAGCATTTATTGCCCATCCCTAGTTGCCTTTGAGAAGGTGATGGTGAGCCGCCTTCTTGAACCGCTGCAGTCCGTGTGGTGGAGGTGCTCCCACAGTGCTGTTAGAGAAGGAGTTCCAGGATTTTGACCCAGCGACAATGAAGGGTCGGCGATCTATGTGTGACTTGCAGATGATGGTGTTCCCATGTACCTGCTGCTCTTTTCCTTCTAGGTGGTAGAAGTCGTGGGACAGGTAGGGTGCCAGGTTCCCTTCCATAAGAACACAAGAATTAGGAGCAGGAGTAGGCCATACTCCTGCTCCCAGATTCATTGAGCTCAATTTCACAACCTGTCTTTGTGTTTTTGTGGGTTCTCTCTCACGCTCCCTTTTTCTTGTTTTATATTCATTTTACAGGGTATTCGAAGGGGAGGATTTGTAGACAGGAAATTTGACTCAAACGTCACATCAAGATCTGACAGAGTCACTCAATTCATCAGGACCTGAATATCATCAAACATAACATGGAAGCAAAAAGCACCGTTCACAGCGGAGAGAAACCGTACACGTGTTCTGTGTGTGGACGAGGATTCAGTCGATCCTCTGGCCTGGCGAAACACAAGCGCAATCACACCGGGGAGCAACCCTGGAAATGTAGTGACTGTGGGAAAGGATTCAGTTACCCATCTGAGCTGGAAATTCATCGGCGCAGTCACACCGGGGAGAGACCGTTCACCTGCTCCGTGTGTGGGAAGGGATTCACTCAGTCATGTGACCTGCTGACACACCAGCGAGTTCACACTGGGGAGAGGCCGTTCACCTGCTCCGTGTGTGGGAAGGGATTCACTCAGTCATTCACCCTGCTGAGACACCAACTTGTTCACACCAATGTGAGACCTTTTAAATGTTCTGACTGTGAGAAGAGCTTTAAAAGCAAAAAGGATCTGCTGACACACCAGCGAGTTCGCACTGGGGAGAGGCCGTTCACCTGCTCCGTGTGTGGGAAGGGATTCACTTCTTCATCTCACCTGCTGACACACCAACTTGTTCACACCAATGTGAGACCTTTTAAATGTTCTGACTGTGAGAAGAGCTTTAAAAGCAAAACAGATCTGCTGAGACACCAGCAAGTTCACACTGGGGAGAGGCCGTTCACCTGCTCCAAGTGTGGGAAGGGATTCACTTGTTCATCCACCCTGCTGAGACACCAGCTTGTTCACACTGATAAGAGACCTTTTAAATGTTCTGACTGTGAGAAGAGCTTTAAAAGCAATAAGGATCTGTTGGCACACCAACGCACTCACACTGGGGATTGGCCGTTTACCTGCTCCGTGTGTGGGAACGGATTCAACAGTACTTCCCACCTTCTGACACACCAGCGCACTCACACTGGGGAGAGACCGTTCACCTGTTCCGAGTGTGGGAAGGGATTCACTCACTCATCCAACCTGCTGAGACACCAGCGAGTTCACAAGTGACGGCAGGGGTTGGAATCTGCTGTTATTGCTGCTGTTAATCACATCCAGGACTGAACCCTGTTCACTCTGACAGTTGGGTTCACTCCTGCTGTTGAACCCCACCACTGACCCTGCTGAAGGTTGTAGGCTCAGGGAGTGGGGCCTCCAGGAGTGGACGGTAAGAAAGCTGGGTTTTGGTATTCTGACAAATATATGGCGAGGAACCAGAGGAATCCTTACTGAGGAAATGACTGGGGTTTCACCGGCCAGCGTAGGTCTAGGGGTGAATGATGCCTGACTCCCTGAACTGTCTTACATTGAACCCAGTTGAGATCAAGAGGAATTCAGTTTACAGGAGAATAGAGAGAAATATCACCCACAGTTGAGGGAGACAAAAGCAGCCATTAGAGAAGCTCAGCGATCTTTGGAAAAGAAGATGGTGTCAATTGTGGTAAAAATGGGAGAATCTTTCCCAGCTCCGTCAGGAGGCAGAATCCCGGTAAAGATGGTTTCGGGCAGGGCTGGGCAATGATTGGGGCTGGAGGGCCACTTAACAAGTTGTGGTGAGCTGTTGAGGGCCGCACACCAATGTTGCCCCTGAGGTGCGCGGCTGCACGGTGGCGCAGCAATGGCGAGGCCCCGCGCAGGCCGCTCACCAGCTCCTGCCGCTGGGAGAGAAACCGCGCAGCACATTTAAAGGGACCGCGCACGTTGGTGAGAGCAAAGTGTTCAATTGGTGAATCGGAAACAGTCCGACTCTTAGTGTTGAGCATCGCACCACTTCTACCCTCCCAATAATTTATCAACATCAATTCAGATAGTCCTCAGATACTGTCTTAAATACACAGAATGTGGTGTAAGATAGTAAAATCTGCCGTTACTAAATGAATGAAATGAGTGATCGATCGATCGATGGATTATATGTTGGACTGAAAGTCCACGTGGCTGTTTGGCCGAGCGGCTCGAGTCTTTTGAAGCACAAGTAGCTCTTTGTGGACACTGTTTCTGCTTCAAAAAACTGAAGAACATCAGAAGTCATTAACGGAGACGGGCACAGCATGCCAGCTCAACAAATGGCACCAAAGAATGGTGGGATGTGGGTTTATGCCCATTCTCCCTCACACTGCAAATCCTTAATCCCCACTGGACTGTCGGGAAGAAAGAGGGGGGTCAACAGAAAGTGAGCCTGTCCCCACAAGGAAGTACATTTGGAGGGTGAGAGCCCACGGGTCACAGTAGAACGGCAGGGTCAGAGCAAGCTGCCCACCTGTTCCCTCAGCTGAGAATGCTTTGGTTGTGTGCAGGGACCTAAAGAGAAAAAAACACACACAACAAAAAGTAAAAGGCCAAAGAAAACTTCAAAGGGTTTGCTTAAAGTAAGAAAATACTATATTTGTAAAATAACTGCAGGTAGTTCTTTGGCTAAACTCTTACTTAGTCAAACAATCATATTCCAATAAGTGATATTGCAGCTTGCTGTTGATGATAATTAGAGATGTACTTTGTCGATAAATAGTGTACGAGGTTAAAAAGCAGAAAGCTTCCCATTTGGGGATTCATGTTGCTGCGGAACTGCTCAGGCTGTTTCCATCGTTATTTTATTGTCCTTTTGGCCATTTTTTAGTAGTTGTCCTTCTAGTTCAGATATGCTGGGGGTAATTTGAACCTCCCCCACCTGACGGGATTGAATTTCCTGCCCGTTTTACACCTTCACCCTCCATTACCTCATCAAAAAACTCAGTCAACATCGTCAAACACAATTTGCCTTTAACAAATCCCTGCTGGCTCTCCTTTATTAGTCCATACTTATCCAAGTGGCTGTTAGTTTTCTCCTGGATTATTGTTTCTAAAAGCTTCTCTACCACCAATGTTAAACTGACTAGCCTGTAATTGCCAGATTTATCCTTCTCCCCTTTTATGAACAAGGATGTAGTATTTGCAATTCTCCAGTCCTTTGGTCCCACCCCTGTATCTAAGGAGGATTGGAAGATTGTGGCCAGCACCTCTGCAATTTCTACCCTTCCCTCAGCTACCTCGACTGCATCCCATCCGGACGGGGTGACTTATCCACTTTAAGAACCGCCAGCCTTTCCAGTGCCTCCTCTTTATCTATTTTTATCTCATCCTGTATCCCAACAACCTCCTTGTTTACCATAGCTTTGACAAAGTCCTCTTCCTTGGTAAACACCGATACAAAGTATTCATTTAGTACCTCAGCCATGCCTTCTGCCTCCACCAATAGATCTCTATTTTGGTCCCTAATCAGCCCCACCATTCCTCTGACTACTATTTTACTGTTAATATGCCTATAGAAGACCTTTGGATTCCCTTTTATGTTAGCTGCCAATCTATTCTCATACTGTCTCTTTGCCCCTCTTATTTTCTTTTTCACTTGTCCTCTGTACTTTTTATATTCAGCCTGACTCTCCCTTGTATTATCAAGCTGACATCTGTTATACGCCCCTTTTTCTGCTTCATCCTACTCTCTAACTCCTTCCTCATTCAGGGAGCTCTGGCTTTGGTTGCTCTCCCTTTCCCCCTTGTACCAAAACTGTACCCGAACCACCTCCTCTTTTAAGGCCGCCCATTGCTCCATTACTAGTTGATGATGGCAGAAGAAGCTTCGCCCAGAAGAAGTCATCCAAACAGAAGAAGAACCTCCAGTGCGACACGAGCTGATCGCTCTCCCGCCTTAACGCTGAGATCCTTGGTCTTCACATTTATCTATTGCTTGATGCTTGTGTGAACTGTTAAATGATTAAAGGTAACTTTTGATTAACTAAAGTCCAGAGCAGTGTGTCTTTCTTTGACTGCCTAATGTCCAGTTCCACTAAATCACTGGAATATCTGTATCCCTACACCAGTGGGTGTAGAACTGAACCCAGCCAGAGTAGTGGGACAGTTTGGAAATGGTGCGATGGGTTTGGATTTCAGCACAGGGATGAGGGAGAGTGTGTGCGACTGGGATTTAGTTTTAGAGGAACAAGAGAAAGTAATGTTCCATATAAATGCGAATTGTCTGTTCTGAATTTCTATCCTGTACTTCCAGTGATGACTTTTGTAAACTCCTTTTACAGGGGATTAGAAGGGGAGGATTTACAGACCAAACAAACTCCACACCTTGGTCATCTTGTAGATTGTACAAACTGTTATGGATAACAAGCTGGTTACAAACAGAAAACAGAGTAGGGGTTAGGAGTGGCTACTCCGACTGGCAAAAGGTGGGAAGTGGTGTTCCACAGGGATCGGTGCTGGGACCACTGTTGTTCACCATTTACAGAAACGATTTGGACTTGGGAATCAGAAGTACAATTTCAAAATTTGTCAATGACACCAAATTGGGAGGTATAGTTAATACTGAGGAAAACTGCGAGAAAATGCAAGAAGACATTAATAAGCTAGCAGAATGGGAGGGTAATTCGCAAATAAATTTCAATATAGCCAAGTGTGAGGTGGTGCATTTTGGTAGAAGAATAAGGAGGCCACACACTACTGTAACATAAGAATCTAAATGGGGGAGAAGAGCAAAGGGATCTCGGGGTCCAGATACACAAATCACTAAAAGTAGCGACGCAGGTTAATGAGGCCATAACAGGAGCAAACAATGGACTGGGGCTCATTTCTAGAGGGATCAAATTAAAAAGCAGAGCAATTACATTAAACTTGTATAGGACATTGGTTAGACCACACTTGGAGTACAGTGCACAGTTCTGGTCTCCATATTATAAAAAGGATATAGAGAAACTGGAGAAGATGCAAAAAGGCTTTGCAAGGATGATCCCAGAACTGAGAGGATATATTTATCAGGAAAGGCTGAACAGGCTGGGGCTCTTTTCTCTAGAATAAAGAGAAGGCCGATGGGTGACCTGATCGAGGTCTTTAAGATTATGAAAAGGTTATAGAGGGTGGACCTGGAGAAAATGTTTCCACTTGTGGGGGAGTCCAAAACTACAGGTCATAAATATAACACAGTCTCTAATAAATCCAATGGGGAATTCAGGAGAAACTTCTTTACCCAAAGAGAGGTAAGAATGTGGAACGTGCTACCACAAGGAGTAGTTGAGGCGAATAGCACAGCTGCATTCATGGGGAAGGTAGATAAGCACATGAGGGAGAAAGGAATAGAAGGATATGCTAATAGGGTTCGATGAAGAGTGGTGGGAGGAGACTCGTGTGGAGCAGAAACACCGGCATTGACCAGTTGGGCCGAATGGCCTGTTCCTGTGCTGTAGACTCTGTAATCGATGTAACTCTGTGTAACTATGTCTTCTGACTCCTGACACAGCTGGAAAAGCTTTTACTATTATTTCCATAATTGTGCAGCATCTTCTTTCCAAAGATCTCTGAGCTTCTCTAATGGCTACTTTTGCCTCACTGAATTGTGGGTGATATTTGTCCCTATTCTCCTGTAAACTGAACTCACCTTGATCTGAACTGGGTTCCCCGTGGCTGTTCCGGGTCGTGTATTTTTAGTTATCCTGGTGTCTTAACACACACACATCAATAAAACAGGGAGTTCCTGGAAACACGCTGCAGGTCCTTCTTTATCTGGAGATCAAATGTCTGTTGTACAATTGTACCAGCAGTTAACAGGCTCCTGTGAACTCCTCCCTCTGCTATTTTAATGCAGACTTTAACCAATTTATTTTAAATGGGTTTATTTTAAATGAGTTAATGCCTGCCTTAAAATGGTAGACTCAGGACTGTCCCATAAACATGTTAAATCTTTGTGGAATAATTACCAGTCATTTTTAGAATGGAAACTTAACCCTGCCGTGTCACTTTCTGTCAGGAACAGATCGCAGTTTGACACCAATCTCTGATTTGACAGCACGTTTCCAGCATTCACCGTTGTTCTTCCTGACTCTAAACACAGTTGTAAAGGAGCCTTCTGTTCCGTGCCTAGGAGCTCTGAACCATGGAAGAGAGCGGCTGGGACACATTTCTTACAGGCCTCAAGATTAACCCACACGGCGACTTTGCTGTCAGTGAAGAGAGACGAGAAAGACCAAAGTGCCGTTTGCCCCTCTCAGTGTGGCCCTGAAGTACTGTGTCCAGGCTGAAGTTCTGTTCCCGCCGTACGATCCTCCCCCAGATTGTCCTTTCTGAGCTCCAGCCAGGTGATGCTAAACACCCAGATGGGAAAGAAAAAAATCTACAGCAATGTGTTTAAAGCAAAGCTGATTTATCCAGAATATTAAACTCCAGCCCAGTTACAGGGTTTATTGATATCAGCAGAAACAAACCCCAACTGTCAGAATGAACATGGTTCAGTCCTGGATGTGATTAACAGCAGCAATAACAGCAGAATCCAACCCCTGCAGTCACTTGTGAACTCGCTGGTGTGTCAGTAGGCTGGATGATCTATTAAATCCCTTCCCACACACAGAGCAGGTGAACGGCCTCTCCCCGGTGTGAACTCGCCGGTGTGTCAACAGGTGGGATGAATGGGTGAATCCCTTCCCACACACGGAGCAGGTGAACGGCCTCTCCCCAGTGTAAGTGCGTTGGTGTGTCAGGACTTCGCTTCTACTTTTAAAACTTTTCTCACACTCGGAACATTTAAAAGGTCTCTCCTCAGTGTGAACTCGCTGGTGTGTCAGTAGGGTCGATAACTGAGCGAATCCCTTCCCACAGACGGAACAGGGGAACGGCCTCTCCCCGGTGTGAACTCGCATGTGTATATGAAGCTTGGATAACTCTGTGAATCCCTTGCCACACATGGAGCAGGAGAACGGCCTCTCTCCGGTGTGAATTCGCCGATGAATTTCCAGCTGGGATGGGTAATTGAATCGCTTCCCACAGTCCCCACATTTACAAGGTTTCTCTCCAGTGTGACTGTGTCGATGAGTTTCCAGCTCAGACGGGTAATTGAATCCCTTCCCACAGTCCTCACATTTCCACGGTTTCTCCGTGGTGCGGGTGTCCTTGTGTTTCTCCAGGTTGGACGATCAGTTGAAGCTTCGTCCACACACAGAACACGTGTACGGTTTCTCCCCGCTGTGAATGGTGCGATGTTTTTTCAGGCTGTGTAACTGGTTAAAGCTCTTGCCACAGTCAGTGCACTGGAACACTCTCACTCGGGTGTGTGTGTCTCGGTGCTTTTCCAGTCACACTGATGTTTGAAATCCTTTATGAAAATGGTGAGACACCCGCTGTGTGCAGAGTGAGAATAAAATCAATGAGTCAATGATTGTCTCTCCTGGTCACTGGGACCCTGAAGCCCCGCCCACTCTTTGTTCTTGGTGAAGATGGCTGCGCATGCGCCGTGATCCCGGCCTGTCCAAGATGGCGGCCAGTGACCCCGCTGACCCGGGCGGTCGGGCCTGTCACCGGGGGCCTGAGGCCTACACCGGGTGTTTATGAAGCTTCCCAGCCCACCCGCGGGTCCAATTCCTCCCCGAGCCCACAATCTCCTACCGCCTCCCGGAAGCGTCTCCTCCGCGTCAGATCATAGCCAACACTCGCACTGCGCATGCTCAGAGCGCTGCCTCCGTTCCACGCCTGCGCACTGGGCTCCTGTGGTCATTGATGGGGCACATTCTGCCGCGCGGCGGATTCTGGGTAAACGCCATTGAAAGCCCCAATTGGTGAACGGAATTCTTCGTCATCCCATCGAGATTGGGGCCGGAGGGGCAATAAACAAAATTAATCTTTAAGTTATTCAGCAACCCAAATGCCCGGGCCCTCCACCATGGTGTAAAGTAAGCTGGCCGCCACTTTTACTTTACTGACTCGCACCTCAGGCCCCACCCAGTCTGGTTTAATTGCTAAATGTTTCCTAACTGTTTTCTAATTCGAGTTCAGTCCTGTTATTCTGAGGAAAACTGATGAGGCCTCATGTTTTGTGTGTCCTACACGAGAGGTTGTTACAGGGTTAAATAAGCTGGTAATTTTTTTTAAAGGTGCAAGATGTGAAAAACGCCACGAGTGATACCTCGAATCACACAGGACAGCGAAGTCCACTTCATCAGCGCCCCTGCCAGAGGACTCAATATCCACCCCTCTCCACCACTGTGTCTACAGTATGTGTGGCCTACAAGATGACCATGGTCAGTCGGGTGGAGTCAAGGGCCAGGGAGCAGAATGGATGGAAAGATGGCTACAAAACAGAAATCTAGAAGTTTAAGAACAAATTTGGATATATGACTTTCTATGCCATCATCTAAGTCATTCATAAATACTGCGAATAGTTGAGGCCCCAACAGAGATCCCTGTGGGACAGCACTAGTCACCTCCTGCCAATTTGAGTACCTGCCCATTATCCCCACTGCCTGTCTCCTGCCGCTCAGCCAATTTCCTAACCAGGTCAATAATTTGCCTTCAATTCCATGGCTTCGCTAACAGTCTCTTAAGTGGGACTTTATAAAATGCCTTCTGGATGTCCATCTAAATAACATCCATAGACATTTCCCTGTCCACTACTTTAGTCACCTCCTCAAAAAAATCAATCAGGTTTGTCAGGCATGACCTACCTTTCACAAATCAATGCTGGCTCTCTCTGATCAACTGAAACATTTCGAGGTGTTCTTCACCCTATCCTTAATTATAGACTCTAGTAATTTCCCAACAACAGATGTTAGGCTAACTGGTCTATAATTCCCTGGTTTCCCTCTCTCGCCATTCGTAAATAGTGGAGTGACATGCACAATTTTCCGATCTAAAGGAACGGTTCCTGAATTGAGAGAACTTTGGAAGATTATAGTTAGGGCATCTGCAATGTGCTCACCTACTTCCTTTAAAACCCAGGTGAGAGTGACTGCCCTTGACATCAAGGCAGCTTTTGACCAAGTGTGGCACCAAGGAATCCAAGTAAAGTTGAAGTCAATGGGAATCAGGGGGGAAACTCTCCACTGGCTGGAGTCATACCTGGCACAAAGGAAGATGGTTCTGGTTGTTGGAGGTCAATCATCTCAGCCCCAGGACATCACTGCAGGAGTTCCTCAGGACAGTGTCCTAGGCCCAACCATCTTCAGCTGCTTCATCAATGACCTTCCCTCCATCATAAGGTCAGAAGTGGGGATGTTCGCTGATGATTGCACAGTGTTCAGCGCCATTCACAACTCCTCAGATAATGAAGCAGTCCATGCCCGCACGCAGAAAGACCTGGACGACATTCAGGCTTGGGCTGATAAGTGGCAAGTAACAGTTGTGCCACACAAGTGCCAGGCAATGACTATCTCCAACAAGAGAAAGTCTAACCACCTTCCCTTGACATTCAATGGCATTACCATGACCAGAAACTTAACTGGACCAGCCACATAAATACTCTGGCTACAAGAGTAGGTCAGAGGCTCGGTATTCTGCAGTGAGTGACTCACTTCCTGACTCCCCAGAGCCGTTCCACCATCTACAAGGCACAAGTCAGGAGTGTAATTGAATACTCTCCACTTGCTTGGATGAGTGCAGCTGCAACAACATTCGAGAGGCTTGACACCATCCAGGACAAAGCAGCCCGTTTGATCGGCACCCCATCCACCACCTTAAACATTCACTCCCTCCACCACCGGCGTACCGTGGCTGCAGTGTGTACCATCTACAAGATGCGCTGCAGCAACTCGCCAAGGCTTCTTCAGCAGCACCTCCCAAACCCGCGACCTCTTCCACCTAGAAGGACAAGGGCAGCAGGCGCATGGGAACACCACCACCTCCAAGTTCCCCTCAATTCACACAACATCCTGAATGGAAGGAAATCGCCGATCCTTCATCGTCACTGGGTCAAAATCCTGGAACACCCTCCCTAACAACACTGTGGGAGCACCTTCACCACACGGACTGCAGCGGCTCAATAAGGCGGCTCACCATCGCTTTCTCAAGGACAATTAGGGATGGGGAATAAATGTTGGCAATGCCCATATCCCAGGAATGAATAAATCAATTGAAAAAAGAATCACATTAATCTGATGGGAGATCACTGACACACGAGCAGCCAGCGGTGTGGAGCCTCCCGAGAGTCCGGCCCCTTTCCAGCCAGTATTTACAGGAGCTGGGACACAGAAAGAGTCTCCTTAAAATCACGGATATATTTGTTCACACAAACCAACAGCCACAAACGCTGAGACAGATCATCAGACCAGGCTGAGGCATTTCAGGCTGGATTGTGCCCAGAATACTGACTGTATCTGATGTTAATCCAGCTCCCTCACACTGTCACTCAGTAACCCCTCCCCCAGCACCCTGTGTTACTGACTGTATCTCTACTGATGTTAATCCAGCTCCCTCACACTGTCACTCAGTAACCCCTCCCCCCAGCACCCTGTGTTACTGACTGTATCTCTACTGATGTTAATCCAGCTCCCTCACACTGTCACACAGTAACCCCTCCCCGAGCACCCTGTGTCACTGACTGTATCTGTACTGATGTTAATCCAGCTCCCTCACACTGTCACTCAGTAACCCCTCCCCCAGCACTGTGTTACTGACTGTATCTGATGTAAATCCAGCTCCCTCACACTGTCACTCAGTAACCCCTCCCCCAGCACCCTGTGTTACTGACTGTATCTCTACTGATGTTAATCCAGCTCCACCACACTGTCACTCAGTAACCCCTCCCCCCAGCGCCCTGTGTTACTGACTGTATCTCTACTGATGTTAATCCAGCTCCCTCACACGGTCACTCAGTAACCGCTCCCCGAGCACCGTGTTACTGACTGTATCTCTGCTGATGTTAATCCAGCTCCCTCACACTGTCACTCAGTAACCCCTCTCCCCAGCACCCTGTGTTACTGTCTGTATCTCTACTGATGTTAATCCTGCTCCCTCTCACTGTCACTCAGTAACCCCTCCCCCCAGCACCCTGTGTTACTAACTGTATCTCTACTGATGTTAATCCAGCTCCCTCACACTGTCACTCAGTAACCCCTCCCCCAGCGCCCTGTGTTACTGACTGTATCTCTACTGATGTTAATCCAGCTCCCTCACACTGTCACTCAGTAACCCTCCCTCCAGCACCCTGTGTTACTGACTGTATCTCTGCTGATGTTAATCCAGCTCCCTCACCCTGTCACTCAGTAACCCCTCCCCCAGCACCCTGTGTTACTGACTGTATCTGTACTGATGTTAATCTAGCTCCCTCACACTGTCACTCAGTAACCCCTCTCCCCAGCGCCGTGTTACTGACTATCTCTACTGATGTTAATCCAGCTCCCTCACACTATCGCTCAGTAACCCTCCCCACAGCACCCTGTGTTACTGAATGTATCTCTACTGATGTTAAACATAGAAACATAGAAGATAGGAACAGGAGTAGGCCATTCAGCCCCTCGAGCCTGCTCCGCCATTCAATAAGATCATGGCTGATCATCCAAATTCAGTACCCTGTCCCTGCTTTCTTCCCATATCCCTTTAGCCTTAAGAACGATATCTAACTCCTTCTTGAATATATTTAATGATTTGGCCTCAACTGCCTTCTGTGGTAGAGAATTCCACAGGTTCACCACTCTCTGGGTGAAGAAATTCCTCCTCATCTCAGTCCTAAATGGCTTACCCCTTATCCTTCGACTGTGACCCCTGGTTCTGGACTCCCCGGCCATCGGGAACATCCTTCCTGTATCTAGTCTGTCTAGTCCTGTTAGAATCTTATAAGTTTCAATGAGATCCCCTCTCATTCTTCTAAACTCTAGCGAGTATAAGCCTAATCGACCCAATCTCTCTTCATACATCATCCCTGCCATCCCAGGTATCAGTCTGCTGAATCTTCGCTGAACTCCTTCCATGGCAAGAACATCCTTCCTCAGATAAGGCGACCAAAACTGCACACAATACTTAAGGTGTGGTCTCACAAAGGCCCTGTACAACTGCAGCAAGACATCCTTGCTCCTGTACTCGAATCCGCTCGCTATGAAAGCCAACATACCATTTGCCTTCTTAACCGCCTGCTACACCTGCATGCTTACCTTCAGCGACTGGTGCACAAGGACACCCAGGTCTCGTTGCACCTCCCCTTTTCCCAATCTATTGCCGTTCAGATAATAATCTGCCTTCCTGTTTTTGCCACCGAAGTGGATAACCTCGCATTTATCCACATTATACTGCATCTGCCATGCATCTGCCCAATCACCCAACCTGTCCAAATCATACTGGAGTTTCTCTGCATCCTCCTCACAGCACACTCGCCCACCCAGCTTTGTGTCGTCTGCAAACTTGGAGATATTACATCTAGTTCCCTCGTCAAGATCATTAAAATATATTGTGAATAGCTGGGGTCCTAGCACCGATCCCTGCAGTACCCCACTAGTCACTGCCTGCCACTCGGAAAAAGACCCGTTTATTCCAACTCTTTGCTTCCTGTCTGCCAACCAGTTCTCTATCCAAGTCAGTACCTTACCCCCAATCCCATGTGCCTTAACTTTACACGCTAATCTCTTATGCGGGACCTTGTCGAAAGCCTTCTGAAAGTCCAAATACACCACATCCACTGGTTCTCCCTTATCAATTCAACCAGTAACATCCTCAAAAAATTCCAGTAGATTAGTCAAGCATGATTTACCTTTTGTTAATCCAGCTCCCTCACACTGTCCCTCAGTAACCCCTCCCTCCAGCACCCTGTGTTACTGACTGTATCTCTGCTGATAATCCAGCTCCCTCACACTGTCACTCAGTAACCCCTCCCTCCAGCGCCCTGTGTTACTGACTGTATCTCTACTGATGTTACTCCACCTCCCTCACACCGTCACTCAGTAACCCTCCCCCCAGCACCCTGTGTTACTGACTGTATCTGTACTGATGTTAATCCAGCTCCCTCACACCGTCACTCAGTAACCCTCCCTCCAGCACCCTGTGTTACTGTCTGTATCTCTACTGATGTTAATCCAGCTCCCTCACCCTGTCACTCAGTAACCCCTCTCCCCAGCGCCCTGTGTTACTGACTGTATCTCTACTGATGTTAATCCAGCTCCCTCACACTGTCACTCAGTAACCCCTCTCCCAGTGCCCTGTGTTACTGACTGTATCTCTACTGAAGTTAATCCAGCTCCCTCACACTGTCCCTCAGCAACCCCTCCCCCAGCACCCTGTGTTACTGACTGTATCTCTACTGATGTTAATCCACCTCCCTCACACTGTCACTCAGTAACCCCTACCCCAGCACCATGTGTTACTGACTGTATCTCTACTGATGTTAATCCAGGTCCCTCACACTGTCACTCAGTAACCCCTCCCCCAGCACCCTGTGTTACTGACTGTATCTCTACTGATGTTAATCCAGCTCCCTCACACTGTCACTCAGTAACCCCTCTCACCCAGCGCCGTGTTACTGACTGTATCTCTACTGATGTTAATCCAGCTCTCTCACACTGTCCCTCAGTAACCCCTCCCCCAGCACCCTGTGTTACTGTCTGTATCTCTGCTGATGTTAATCCAGCTCCCTCACACTGTCACTCAGTAACCCCTCCCTCCAGCGCCCTGTGTTACTGACTGTATCTCTACTGATGTTAATCCAGCTCCCTCACACTGTCACTTAGTAACACGTCTCCCAGCACCCTGTGTTACTGACTGTATCTCTACTGATGTTACTCCACCTCCCTCACACCGTCACTCAGTAACCCTCCCTCCAGCACCCTGTGTTACTGACTGTATCTCTACTGATGTTAATCCAGCTCCCTCACACTGTCACTCAGTAACCCCTCTCCCCAGCGCCGTGTTACTGACTGTATCTCTACTGATGTTAATCCAGCTCTCTCACACTGTCACTCAGTAACCCCTCCCCCAGCACCCTGTGTTACTGACTGTATCTCTACTGATGTTAATCCAGCTCCCCCACACCGTCACTCAGTAACCCCTCTCCCCCAGCGCCGTGTTACTGACTGTATCTCTACTGATGTTAATCCAGCTCTCTCACACTGTCACTCAGTAACCCCTCCCCCAGCGCCCTGTGTTACTGACTGTATCTCTACTGATGTTAATCCAGCTCCCTCACACCGTCACTCAGTAACCCCTCCCCCAGCGCCCTGTGTTACTGTCTGTATCTCTACTGATGTTAATCCAGCTCTCTCACACTGTCACTCAGTAACCCCTTTTCCAGCACCCTGTGTTACTGACTGTATCTCTACTGATGTTAATCCAGCTCCCTCACTGTCACTCAGTAACCCCTCTCCCAGCACCCTGTGTTACTGACTGTATCTCTACTGATGTTAATCCAGCTCCCTCACACTGTCACTCAGTAACCCCTCTCCCAGCACCCTGTGTTACTGACTGTATCTCTACTGATGTTAATCCAGCTCCCTCACACTGTCCCTTAGTAACCCCTCCCCCAGTGCCCTGTGTTACTGACTGTATCTCTACTGATGTTAATCCACCTCCCTCACACTGTCACTCAGTAAACCCTCCCCCAGCACCCTGTGTTACTGACTGTATCTCTACTGATGTTAATCCAGCTCCCCCACACTGTCACTCAGTAACCCCTCCCCCAGCACCCTGTGTTACTGACTATATCTCTACTGATGTTAATCCAGCTCCCTCACACTGTCACTCAGTAACCCCTCCCCCAGCACCCTGATTTACTGACTGTATCTCTACTGATGTTAATCCAGCTCCCTCACACTGTCACTCAGTAACCCTCCCCCAGCACCCTGTGTTACTGTCTGTATCTGTACTGATGTTAATCCAGCTCCCTCACACTGTCCCTCAGTAACCCTCCCTCCAGCGCCCTGTGTTACTGACTGTATCTCTACTGATGTTAATCCAGCTCCCTCACACTGTCACTCAGTAACCCCTTCCCCAGCACCCTGTGTTACTGACTGTATCTCTACTGATGTTAATCCAGCTCCCTCACACCTGTCACTCAGTAACCCCTCTCCCCAGCGCCCTGTGTTACTGACTGTATCTCTACTGATGTTAATCCAGCTCCCTCACACTGTCACTCAGTAACCCCTCTCCCCAGCACCTGTGTTACTGACTGTATCTCTACTGATGTTAATCCAGCTCCCTCACACTGTCACTCAGTAACCCCTCCCCCAGCCCCCTGTGTTACTGTCTGTATCTCTACTGATGTTAATCCAGCTCCCCCACAGTCACTCAGTAACCCCTCCCCCAGCGCCCTGTGTTACTGACTGTATCTCTACTGATGTTAATCCAGCTCCCTCACACTGTCACTCAGTAACCCCTCCCCCAGCGCCCTGTGTTACTGACTGTATCTCTACTGATGTTACTCCACCTCCCTCACACCGTCACTCAGTAACCCTCCCTCCAGCACCCTGTGTTACTGTCTGTATCTCTGCTGATGTTAATCCAGCTCCCTCACACTGTCACTCAGTAACCCCTCTCCCCAGCGCCCTGTGTTACTGACTGTATCTCTACTGATGTTAATCCAGCTCCCTCACCCTGTCACTCAGTAACCCCTCTCCCCAGCGCCCTGTGTTACTGACTGTATCTCTACTGATGTTAATCCAGCTCCCTCACACTGTCACTCAGTAACCCCTCCCCCAGCACCCTGTGTTACTGACTGTATCTCTACTGATGTTAATCCAGCTCCCTCACACTGTCACTCAGTAACCCCTCCCCCAGTGCCCTGTGTTACTGACTGTATCTCTACTGATGTTAATCCAGCTCCCTCACACTGTCACTCAGTAACCCCTCCCCCAGCACCCTGTGTTACTGACTGTATCTCTACTGATGTTAATCCAGCTCTCTCACACTGTCACTCAGTAACCCCTCCCTCCAGCGCCCTGTGTTACTGACTGTATCTCTACTGATGTTAATCCAGCTCCCTCACACTGTCACTCAGTAACCCCTCTCCCCAGCGCCGTGTTACTGACTGTATCTCTACTGATGTTAATCCAGCTCCCTCACACTGTCACTCAGTAACCCCTCCCCCAGCACCCTGTGTTACTGACTGTATCTCTACTGATGTTAATCCAGCTCCCTCACACTGTCACTCAGTAACCCCTCCCCCAGCACCCTGTGTTACTGACTGTATCTCTACTGATGTTACTCCACCTCCCTCACACCGTCACTCAGTAACCCTCCCCCCAGCACCCTGTGTTACTGACTGTATCTGTACTGATGTTAATCCAGCTCCCTCACACTGTCACTCAGTAACCCTCCCTCCAGCACCCTGTGTTACTGTCTGTATCTCTACTGATGTTAATCCAGCTCCCTCACCCTGTCACTCAGTAACCCCTCTCCCCAGCGCCCTGTGTTACTGACTGTATCTCTACTGATGTTAATCCAGCTCCCTCACAGTCACTCAGTAACCCCTCTCCCAGCGCCCTGTGTTACTGACTGTATCTCTACTGATGTTAATCCAGCTCCCTCACACTGTCCCTCAGTAACCCCTCCCCCAGCACCCTGTGTTACTGACTGTATCTCTACTGATGTTAATCCAGCTCCCTCACACTGTCACTCAGTAACCCCTCCCCCAGCACCATGTGTTACTGACTGTATCTCTACTGATGTTAATCCAGCTCCCTCACAGTCACTCAGTAACCCCTCCCCCAGCACCCTGTGTTACTGACTGTATCTCTACTGATGTTAATCCAGCTCCCTCACACTGTCACTCAGTAACCCCTCTCCCCCAGCGCCTGTGTTACTGACTGTATCTCTACTGATGTTAATCCAGCTCCCTCACACTGTCACTCAGTAACCCCTCCCCCAGCACCCTGTGTTACTGACTGTATCTCTACTGATGTTAATCCAGCTCCCTCACACTGTCACTCAGTAACCCCTCCCCCAGCGCCCTGTGTTACTGACTGTATCTCTACTGATGTTAATCCAGCTCCCTCACACTGTCACTCAGTAACCCCTCCCCCAGCGCCCTGTGTTACTGTCTGTATCTCTACTGATGTTAATCCAGCTCCCTCACACTGTCACTCAGTAACCCCTCTCCCAGCACCCTGTGTTACTGACTGTATCTCTACTGATGTTAATCCAGCTCCCTCACACTGTCACTCAGTAACCCCTCTCCCAGCACCCTGTGTTACTGACTGTATCTCTACTGATGTTAATCCAGCTCCCTCACACTGTCACTCAGTAACCCCTCTCCCAGCACCCTGTGTTACTGACTGTATCTCTACTGATGTTAATCCAGCTCCCTCACACTGTCACTCAGTAACCCCTCCCCCAGTGCCCTGTGTTACTGACTGTATCTCTACTGATGTTAATCCAGCTCCCTCACACTGTCACTCAGTAACCCTCCCCCAGCACCCTGTGTTACTGACTGTATCTCTACTGATGTTAATCCAGCTCCCTCACACTGTCACTCAGTAACCCCTCCCCCAGCACCCTGTGTTACTGACTGTATCTCTACTGATGTTAATCCAGCTCCCTCACACTGTCACTCAGTAACCCCTCCCCCAGCACCCTGTGTTACTGTCTGTATCTCTACTGATGTTAATCCAGCTCCCTCACACTGTCACTCAGTAACCCTCCCTCCAGCGCCCTGTGTTACTGACTGTATCTCTACTGATGTTAATCCAGCTCCCTCACACTGTCACTCAGTAACCCCTCTCCAGCACCCTGTGTTACTGACTGTATCTCTACTGATGTTAATCCAGCTCCCTCACACTGTCACTCAGTAACCCCTCTCCCCAGCGCCCTGTGTTACTGACTGTATCTCTACTGATGTTAATCCAGCTCCCTCACACTGTCACTCAGTAACCCCTCTCCCCCAGCACCGTGTTACTGACTGTATCTCTACTGATGTTAATCCAGCTCCCTCACACTGTCACTCAGTAACCCCTCCCCCAGCCCCTGTGTTACTGACTGTATCTCTACTGATGTTAATCCAGCTCCCTCACACTGTCACTCAGTAACCCCTCCCCCAGCGCCCTGTGTTACTGACTGTATCTCTACTGATGTTAATCCAGCTCCCTCACACTGTCACTCAGTAACCCCTCCCCCAGCGCCCTGTGTTACTGACTGTATCTCTACTGATGTTAATCCAGCTCCCTCACACTGTCACTCAGTAACCCTCCCCCAGCGCCCTGTGTTACTGACTGTATCTCTACTGATGTTAATCCAGCTCCCTCACACTGTCACTCAGTAACCCCTCTCCCCAGCGCCCTGTGTTACTGACTGTATCTCTACTGATGTTAATCCAGCTCCCTCACACTGTCACTCAGTAACCCCTCTCCCCAGCGCCCTGTGTTACTGACTGTATCTCTACTGATGTTAATCCAGCTCCCTCACACTGTCACTCAGTAACCCCTCCCCCAGCACCCTGTGTTACTGACTGTATCTCTACTGATGTTAATCCAGCTCCCTCACACTGTCACTCAGTAACCCCTCCCCCAGCAGCCCTGTGTTACTGACTGTATCTCTACTGATGTTAATCCAGCTCCCTCACACTGTCACTCAGTAACCCCTCCCCCAGCACCCTGTGTTACTGACTGTATCTCTACTGATGTTAATCCAGCTCTCTCACACTGTCACTCAGTAACCCCTCCCTCCAGCGCCCTGTGTTACTGACTGTATCTCTACTGATGTTAATCCAGCTCCCTCACACTGTCACTCAGTAACCCCTCTCCCCCAGCGCCCTGTGTTACTGACTGTATCTCTACTGATGTTAATCCAGCTCTCTCACACTGTCACTCAGTAACCCCTCCCCCAGCACCCTGTGTTACTGACTGTATCTCTACTGATGTTAATCCAGCTCCCTCACACTGTCACTCAGTAACCCCTCCCCCAGCACCCTGTGTTACTGACTGTATCTCTACTGATGTTAATCCAGCTCCCTCACACGGTCACTCAGTAACCCCTCCCCCAGCACCCTGATTTACTGACTGTATCTCTACTGATGTTAATCCAGCTCCCTCACACTGTCACTCAGTAACCCCTCCCCCAGCACCCTGTGTTACTGACTGTATCTGTACTGATGTTAATCCAGCTCCCTCACACTGTCCCTCAGTAACCCTCCCTCCAGCGCCCTGTGTTACTGACTGTATCTCTACTGATGTTAATCCAGCTCCCTCACACTGTCCCTCAGTAACCCCTCCCCCAGCACCCTGTGTTACTGACTGTATCTCTACTGATGTTAATCCAGCTCCCTCACACTGTCACTCAGTAACCCCTCTCCCAGCACCCTGTGTTACTGACTGTATCTCTACTGATGTTAATCCAGCTCCCTCACACTGTCACTCAGTAACCCCTCCCTCCAGCACCCTGTGTTACTGACTGTATCTCTACTGATGTTAATCCAGCTCCCTCACACTGTCACTCAGTAACCCCTCTCCCCAGCGCCCTGTGTTACTGACTGTATCTCTACTGATGTTAATCCAGCTCCCTCACACTGTCACTCAGTAACCCCTCTCCCCAGCGCCCTGTGTTACTGACTGTATCTCTACTGATGTTAATCCAGCTCCCTCACACTGTCACTCAGTAACCCCTCCCCCAGCCCCCTGTGTTACTGACTGTATCTCTACTGATGTTAATCCAGCTCCCTCACACTGTCACTCAGTAACCCCTCCTCCAGCACCCTGTGTTACTGACTGTATCTCTACTGATGTGAATCCAGCTCCCTCACACTGTCACTCAGTAACACCTCTCCCCCAGCACCCTGTGTTACTGACTGTATCTCTATTGATGTTAATCCAGCTCCCTCAGTAACCCCTCCCCCAGCCCCGTGTTACTGACTGTATCTCTACTGATGTTAATCCAGCTCTCTCACACTGTCACTCAGTAACCCCTCCCCCAGCACCCTGTGTTACTGACTGTATCTCTACTGATGTTAATCCAGCTCCCTCACACTGTCCCTTAGTAACCCCTCCCCCAGTGCCCTGTGTTACTGACTGTATCTCTACTGATGTTAATCCACCTCCCTCACACTGTCACTCAGTAACCCCTCCCTCCAGCGCCCTGTGTTACTGACTGTATCTCTACTGATGTTAATCCAGCTCCCCACACTGTCACTCAGTAACCCCTCCCCCAGCACCCTGTGTTACTGACTATATCTCTACTGATGTTAATCCAGCTCCCTCACACTGTCACTCAGTAACCCCTTTTCCAGCACCCTGTGTTACTGACTGTATCTCTACAGATGTTAATCCAGCTCCCTCACACTGTCACTCAGTAACCCCTCTCCCCAGCGCCCTGTGTTACTGACTGTATCTCTACTGATGTTAATCCAGCTCCCTCACACTGTCACTCAGTAACCCCTCCCCCAGCACCGTGTTACTGACTGTATCTCTACTGATGTTAATCCAGCTCCCTCACACTGTCACTCAGTAACCCCTCCCCCAGCCCCTGTGTTACTGACTGTATCTCTACTGATGTTAATCCAGCTCCCTCACACTGTCACTCAGTAACCCCTCCCCCAGTGCCCTGTGTTACTGACTGTATCTCTACTGATGTTAATCCAGCTCCCTCACACTGTCACTCAGTAACCCCTCCCCCAGCACCCTGTGTTACTGACTGTATCTCTACTGATGTTAATCCAGCTCCCTCACACTGTCACTCAGTAACCCCTCCCTCCAGCGCCCTGTGTTACTGACTGTATCTCTACTGATGTTAATCCAGCTCCCTCACACTGTCACTCAGTAACCCCTCTCCCCAGCGCCTGTGTTACTGACTGTATCTCTACTGATGTTAATCCAGCTCTCTCACCCTGTCACTCAGTAACCCCTCCCCCAGCACCCTGTGTTACTGACTGTATCTCTACTGATGTTAATCCAGCTCCCCCACACTGTCACTCAGTAACCCCTCCCCCAGCACCCTGTGTTACTGACTATATCTCTACTGATGCTAATCCAGCTCCCTCAGTAACCCCTCCCCCAGCCCCGTGTTACTGACTGTATCTCTACTGATGTTAATCCAGCTCCCTCACACTGTCACTCAGTAACCCCTCCCTCCAGCGCCCTGTGTTACTGACTGTATCTCTACTGATCTTAATCCAGCTCCCTCACAGTCACTCAGTAACCCCTCCCCCAGCACCCTGTGTTACTGACTGTATCTGTACTGATGTTAATCCAGCTCCCTCACACTGTCACTCAGTAACCCCTCCCTCCAGCGCCCTGTGTTACTGACTGTATCTCTACTGATGTTAATCCAGCTCCCTCACACTGTCACTCAGTAACCCCTCCCCCAGCACCCTGTGTTACTGACTGTATCTCTACTGATGTTAATCCAGCTCCCTCACACTGTCACTCAGTAACCCCTCCCCCAGCACCCTGTGTTACTGACTGTATCTCTACTGATGTTAATCCAGCTCCCTCACACTGTCACTCAGTAACCCCTCCCCCAGCACCCTGTGTTACTGACTGTATCTCTACTGATGTTAATCCAGCTCCCTCACACTGTCACTCAGTAACCCCTCTCCCAGCGCCCTGTGTTACTGACTGTATCTCTACTGATGTTAATCCAGCTCCCTCACACTGTCACTCAGTAACCCCTCCCCCAGCGCCCTGTGTTACTGACTGTATCTCTACTGATGTTAATCCAGCTCCCTCACACTGTCACTCAGTAACCCCTCCCCCAGCACCCTGTGTTACTGACTGTATCTCTACTGATGTTAATCCAGCTCCCTCACACTGTCACTCAGTAACCCTCCCCCAGCACCCTGTGTTACTGTCTGTATCTCTACTGATGTTAATCCAGCTCCCTCACACTGTCACTCAGTAACCCTCCCTCCAGCGCCCTGTGTTACTGACTGTATCTCTACTGATGTTAATCCAGCTCCCTCACACTGTCACTCAGTAACCCCTCCCCCAGCACCCTGTGTTACTGACTGTATCTCTACTGATGTTAATCCAGCTCCCTCACACTGTCACTCAGTAACCCCTCCCCCAGCGCCCTGTGTTACTGTCTGTATCTCTACTGATGTTAATCCAGCTCCCTCACACTGTCACTCAGTAACCCCTCCCCCAGCACCCTGTGTTACTGACTGTATCTCTACTGATGTTAATCCAGCTCCCTCACACTGTCACTCAGTAACCCCTCCCCCAGCACCCTGTGTTACTGACTGTATCTCTACTGATGTTAATCCAGCTCCCTCACACTGTCACTCAGTAACCCCTCCCCCAGCACCCTGTGTTACTGACTGTATCTGTACTGATGTTAATCCAGCTCCCTCACACTGTCACTCAGTAACCCCTCCCCCAGCGCCCTGTGTTACTGACTGTATCTCTACTGATGTTAATCCAGCTCCCTCACACTGTCACTCAGTAACCCCTCCCTCCAGCGCCCTGTGTTACTGACTGTATCTCTACTGATGTTAATCCAGCTCCCTCACACTGTCACTCAGTAACCCCTCCCCCAGCACCCTGTTACTGACTGTATCTCTACTGATGTTAATCCAGCTCCCTCACACGGTCACTCAGTAACCCCTCCCTCCAGCACCCCGTGTTACTGACTGTATCTCTACTGATGTTAATCCAGCTCCCTCACACTGTCACTCAGTAACCCCTCCCCCAGCACCCTGTTACTGACTGTATCTCTACTGATGTTAATCCAGCTCCCTCACACTGTCACTCAGTAACCCTCTCTCCCAGCGCCCTGTGTTATTAACTGTATTTCTTCTGATTACGTTTCACAACTAGGGATGGACAATAAACGACGACCTTGCCAGCGAGAATGAATAACAAAACAAAGTTTGGTTGTTCGAAGAATGTGGCCTGGAATTCACCACAGAATCAGAGGCTGAAATCTGGCTGTGAAACGTAATCAGAAAATATTTTACTGATAGAATCATCGAGGGCAGAAGGCGGCCATTCGGCCCATCGTGCCTGTGCTGGCTCTTTGGTCGAGCTATCCAATTAGTCCCACTCCCCTGCTCTTTCCCCACAGCCCTGTAAACTTTTCCTTTTCAAGTGTTTATCCAATTCCCTTTTGAATGTTACTATTGAATCTGCTTCCACCACCTTCCAGATCATAATCATTCTGTGCATTAAAACATTCTCCTCATCTCCCCCCTAGTTCTTTTATCAATTATCTTAAATCTGTGTACTTTTGTTACCAACCCTCCTGGCAGTGTCACCATTCCCGTAAATCTCCTCTGCACCCTCTCCAAGGCCTTGATATCCTTTCTAAAGCCTGGTGCCCAGAATTGGACACAATACTCCAGCTGAGGTCTAACCAATAATTCATAAATGTTTAGCATAACTTCCTTGCTTTCTGTGCCTCTATTTATAAAGCCCAGGATCCCGAATGCTTTTTATAACAGCCTCATAAACTTGTCCTGCCTCCTTCAAAGACAAAGTGCTTTGAGTGGTGGGTCCAGCAGTGAAACTGAAACCAAACCAAAGGGAACAAATAAAGATCCAATCCAAGGGAACAAGCAACGGGACAATGGGAAGAAACCACAACCGGCCCAAAAGTGGGATAATCTCCCCAAAAGGTCGGTCCGGACGGTTAGAAACTCCTCCTGGTGACTGTGTGCCTGCAGGACTCGGCTTCACTCCAGTGTTTAAAGGCACAGAGCGCTGGCCTCACACCCAGGGGGCAATGTGTGGGAATTCCAGGGGCAGTGAGGACATGCCCGGAAATACCCCAGAGCAGTGAAAGCCCACTGGGCCCCAGGACAAGCTCATCGGAAAACCCAGGGCAAGGGCAAACCCAGCCTGCCCACTCTGAACCCGGTTTGCTGCTCCCTCTGTGCCCAGCACTGCCTGCACCCCCGGCACACGACAGTGGAATTTCAGCCTCAGTGTTACAAGTTTCATCGGTTACAGGCTGGAGAGAGGAATCATTCAAACTGACCCAGAGCTGTGTGATTGGTTCAGTCTGTGTATCACTGACGGGCCCTTTTAAATTTGAGTGGTCAGGTATTCAAATTCCCGGTAACTCTAATCCCGGATATGAAAGAGGGGAGAGCTGTGTTTAAATCAAAGAGTCTCCTTGGAGATTCTCTGAGTGAAGGACCTGGTCAGCTTGAAACACTGAAAGAGAAACATCAGTTAGAAATTTACAATTAGTAGTTTTTGACCAATATCGACTCCCACAGGGATGGGGAATTCTAGAATAAGGCAGGAATCGGTCAGGATTTGAAAGGTATTTAGAAAAGAGTAATGGAATTCTTACATTTGGGATCTTTCTTGTCCACTCGAGGAGTTAGATAACAGACTTTCTCCTGTGAATGTAGAGCTGGATTATTGGGCCATGATGTGTTTCCTTGTTCATCTTCTGTTAAATACACTTCCTGAGTGGACAAATAAAGCCGATTTATTTGACATTTATCCAGAATATTAATAACCCTATAGCTGGGCTGGAGTTTATCATCAGCAGAAACAAACCCCAACTGTCAGAATGAACATGGTTCAGTCCTGGATGTCATTAACAGCAGCAATAACAGCAGAATCCAACCCCTGCAGTCACATGTGAACTCGCTGGTGTGTCAGCAGGTTGGATGACTGAGTGAATCCCTTCCCACACTCAGAACAGGTGAACGGCCTCTCCCCAGTGTGAATTCGCTGGTGTGTCTTCAGGTTGGATGAACGGGCAAATGTCTTCGCACAGTGAGAGCACCTGAACGGTCTCTCGGCAGTGTGAACTTGCTGGTGTGTTAGCAGATGGAAGGACTGAGAGAATCCCATCCCACATATAGAGCAGGTGAACGGCTTCTCCCCGTGAACTCGCTGGTGTGTGAGCAGGTTAGAAGACTGAGTGAATCCTTTCCCACAAATATAGCAGGTGAACGGTCTCTCCCCGGTGTGAACTCGCTGGTGTGTAAACAGGTTAGAAGACTGAGTGAATCCTTTCCCACAAATATAGCAGGTGAACGGTCTCTCCCCGGTGTGAACTCGCTGGCGTTTCAGCAGGTGGGAAGACTGAGAGAATCCCTTCCCACACACAGAGCAGGTGAACGGCCTCTCCCCAGTGTGAATTTGCTGGTGTTTCAACAGATTGGATGATTCTTTGAAAGTCTTCAGGCAGTGAGAGCAACTGAACAGCCTCTCCCCGGTGTGACTGCGTCGATGAATTTCCAGCTGGGACGGGTAATTGAATCCCTTCCCACAGTCCCCACATTTACACGGTTCCTCCGTGGTGCAGGTGTCCTGTGTCTCTCCAGGTTGGGCGATCAATTGAAGCCTCGTCCACACACACAACAAGTGCACAGTTTCTCCCCGCTGTGAATGGTGTGATATTTTTTCAGGCTGTGTAACTGGTTAAAGCTCTTTCCACAGTCAGTGCACTGGAACACTCTCACTCGGGTGTGTGTGTCTCACTGCTTTCCAACTCACACTGATGACGGAAATATTTTTCCACAGATAGAACAGACACTCATTCCTCCTTCCACATTCAAAGGCCGATGATATTCAGGTCCTGATGAATCGAGTGACTCTGTCAGATCTTGACATGATGTTTGGTTTGAGCTTCCAGTCTGTAAATCCTCCCCTTCTAATACCCTGTAAAAGGAGTTTACAAAAGTCATCACTGTAAGTACAGGATAGAAATTCAGAACAGACAATTCTAGTTTCTGTGGAACATTCTTTCCTCTCTTGTTCCCCCAAAGCTGTAAATCCCCGTCCCACACACTCTCCCTCCTCCCTGTGCTGAAATCCAAACCCATCGCACCATCTCCAACATTTCTTTCCTCCACTCCCAGTTTTCTCCCTCCCTCTACTCTGGTTGGGTTCAGTTCCACACCCGCTGTGTGCAGAGTGAGAATAAAATCAATGAGCTGCTGATTTTCTCTGCTGGTCACTGGGCCTTTTTGGATGGACCAATAGGGTGAGACTGGGTTGCCCCAGGGTCACCAAACAAGAATCAGCCCAACAAGGCTCCCTTTCAGGGGCCACTAATATGGGAGAAACATGTGGTCCAATCAAACTGACAGAGACCCTGAAGCCCCGCCCACTCTTTGTTCCTGGCCAATGTACCGCGCATGCGCTGTGAGGCCCGCCCTGTCCAAGATGGCGGCCAGTGACCCGGATTACTCGCGCGGTCACTGATCGGGCCTGTAACCGGGGGAAACACGGGGCTTGTGGGCGCTTATTCGCAGCCTCAGGCCTACACCAGGTGTTTATAAAGCTTTTAAACCCACCCGCGGGTCCAATCCATTCCCTGCGACCACAATCGCCTTCCGGCTCCCGGCCGCTGACCCGCCTGTTCCGCTCAATCCATCACCGCCACTCGCACGACGCATGCGCAATGTACATACACCCGCGCCGGCGCACTGGGCTCCTGTCGTCATTGATCAGGCACTTTCCGCCCCGCGGGGGATTCTGGGTTAATCCACCGCCATTGAAATCCCCAATTGGTGGACAAAACATTCAATTTTTTCTCATCCGATTGAGAGTGGGCCTTTTTTGACTACCGGTAGGGGCGACAGTAAGTAGTCCCACTGTCACCAGACGGGAATTAGGCAAGAGCCCTAGTGCACCACAAATATGAAACAAACTGTAATAACTATGTAGTATACAGCGACACACACAAATACGATGGAAAGATGGCTACAAACTTCCATTCACTCCAATCCTCTGATTTCTATCTTGTAGCCATCTTTCCATCCATTCTGCTGCCTGGCCCTTCACTCCACACGGCCTGACCTTAGCCATCTTCTAAATTTTACATACTGTTATGGATAGCAAGCTGGTTATAAAACAGAGAGTAGGGGTAAAGAGTAGCTACTCAGACTGGCAAAAGGTGAAAAGTGGTGTTCCACAGGGATCGGTGCTGGGATCACTGTTGTTCATCATTTACATAAATGATTTGGACTCGGGAATTGGAAGTACAATTTCAAAATTTGTCGATGACACCAAATTGGGATGTAAAGTTAATACTGAGGAAGACTGTGAGAAAATGCAAGAAGACATTAACAAACTTGCAGAATGGGCGTGTAATTAGCAAATGAATTTCAATATAGATCAGTGTGAGGTGGTGTGTTTTGGTTGGAAGAATAAGGAGGCCACACACTACTTGGAAATTATTTGGACTCTTAATGGGGTAGAAGAGCAAAGGGCTGTAGGGGTCCAGATACACAAATCACTAAAAGTAGCGACAGAGGTTAAGGCCATAAAAGAAGCAAACAATGCACTGGGGTTCATTTCTAGAGGGATAGAATTGAAAAGCAGAGAAGTTATGTTAAACTTGTATAGAACCTTGCTTGGACTACACTTGGCGTACAGTGAACAGTTCTGGTCTCCATATTATAAAAAGGATATAGAGGCACTGGAGAAAGTGCAAAAAGGCTTTGCAAAGATGATCCCAGAACTGAGAGGATATATTTATCAGGAAAGGCTGAACAGGCTGGGGCTCTTTTCTCTAGAATAAAGAGAAGGCCGTTGGGTGACCTGATCGAGGTCTTAAAGTTATGAAAAGGTTATATAGGGTGGACCTGGAGAAAATGTTTCCACTGCAGGAGTCCAAAACTAGAAGTCATAATTATAAGATAGTCACTAATAAATCCAATAAGGAATTCAGGGGAAACATCTTTACCCAAAGAGAGGTAAGAATGTGGAACGTGCAACCACAAGGATTAGTTGAGGCGAATAGCACAGATGCAAGGAATAGAAGGTTTTGCTAGATGAAGAGGGTGGGAGGAGACTCGTGTGGCGCATACACCACCAGAGACCAGTTAGGACAAATGGCCTGTTCCTGTGCTGTAGACTCTCTGTAACTCTATGTAACTATGACTCCTGACGTAGCTGGAAAAGCTTTTGCTATTCTTACCACAATTGTGCACCATTTTCTTTTCCAAAGACCTCTGAGCTTCTCTAATGGCTGCTTTTGTCTCCCTCAATTGTGGGTGATATTTGTCCCTATTCTTCTGTAAACTGAATTTGCCTTGTTACAAACTGGGTTCAAATTTCGGCGAGTCAGGCATCATTCGCCCCTCGACCTATGCAGGCAGGTAAAACCCACACGGTTCCTTAGTAAGGATTCCTCTGGTTCCTCGGCATATATTTGTCAGGATACCAAAACCCAGCTTTCTTACCGTCCACTCCAGGAGGCCCCACTACCTGAGCCTACAACCTTCAGCAGGGTCAGTGGTGGGTTTGTGCAGCGGGAGTGATCCCAGATTAACTGTCGGGATCGCACCCCTGTGGATGTTCCGGGTACATCAATAAAACAGGGAATTCCTAGAAACACGCTGCAGGTCCTTCTTTATCTGGAGATCAAATGTCTGTTGTATAATTGTACCAGCAGTTAACAGGCTGCTGTGAACTCCTCCCTCTGCTATTTTAATGCAGACTTTAACCAATTTATTTTAAACAGGTTTATTTTAAATGAGTTAACGCCTGCCTTAAAATGGTAGACTCAGGACTGTCACACAAATACGGTAAATCTTCGTAGAATAATTACCAGTCATTCTTAGACTGGAAACTTAAACCTGCCGTTTCACTTTCAGTCAGGAACAGATCGCAGTTTGACACCAATCTCTGATTTGACAGCACGTTTCCAGCATTCACCGTTGTTCTTTCTGACTCTAAACACAGTTGTAAAGGAGCCTTCTGTTCCGTGCCTAGGAGCTCTGAACCATGGAAGAGAGCGGCTGGGACACGTTTCTCACACGCGTCGAGATTAACCCACACGGCGACTTTGCCGTCAGTGAAGAGAGACGAGAAAGACCAAAGTGCCATTTGCCCCTCTCAGTGTGGCCCTGAAGGACTGTGTCCAGGCTGAAGTTCTGTTCCCGCCGTACGATCCTCCCCCAGATTGTCCTTTCTGAGCTCCAGCCAGGTGATGCTAAACACTCAGGTGGGAAAGTCGAAAATCTACAACAATGTGTTTAAAACAAAGCTGATTTATTTGACAGATATCCAGAATATTAACCCCTATAACTGGGCTGGTGTTATTAACATCAGCAGAAACAAATCCCAACTGTCAGAATGAACATGGTTCAGTCCTGGATCTGATTAACAGCAGAATCCAACTCCTGCAGTCACGTGTGAACTCGCTGGTGTGTCAGAAGGTGGGATGATTGAGTGAATCCCTTCCCACACATGGAGCAGGTGAACGGCCTCTCCCCAGTGTGAACTCGCTGGTGTCTCAGCAGGTGGGATGAACAGGTGAATCCCTTCCCACACACTGAGCAGGTGAACGGCCTCTCCCCAGTGTGAGTACGTTGGTGTTTCAGCAGGTTAGTTGAATCAGTGAATCCCTTCCCACACTCGGAGCAGGTGAACGGCCTCTCCCCAGAATGAACTCGCTGGTGTCTCAGCAGATCCTTTTCACTTTTAAATCTGTTCTCACAGTCAGAACATGTAAAAGGTCTCTTAACTGTGTGAACATGCTGGTGTGCCAGTAGGTGGGATGACTGAGTGAATCTCTTCTCACACACAGGGCAGGTGAACGGCCTCTCCCCAGTGTGAATTCGCTGGTGTGTCAGCAGGTAGGATAACTGAGTGAATCCCTTCCCACACTCAGAGCAGGTGAACGGCCTCTCCCCAGTGTGAACTCGCTGGTGTATCAGCAGGTGGGATGAACGAGAGAATCCCTTCCCACACTCAGAGCAGGTGAATGGTCTCTCCCCAGTGTGACTATACTGGTGTGTCAGCAGATCATTTCTGCTTTTAAAGCTCTTCTCACAGTCAGAACATTGAAAAGGTCTGTTATTGGTGTGAACAAGTTGGTGAGTAGTGAGGTGGGATGAACAAGTGAATCCCTTCCCACACACGGAGCAGGTGAACGGTCTCTCCCCAGTGTGAGTGCGTTGGTGTACAGTGAGTTCAGATGACCGCCTGAACCCAGTCCCGCAGTGAGAGCACCTGAACGGTCTTTCCCCAGTGTGAACACGTTGATGGCATGTCAGTTCCCCAGAACTTTTATAGCACTTCCCACAGTCCGGGCATTTAAAAGGTCTCTCGTCAGTGTGAACTCGCCCATGCTTCAGCAGATTGGATGAATTAATAAATCCTTTCCCACACTCGGAGCAGGTGAATGGCCTCTCCCCAGTGTGAACTCGCTGGTGTCTCAGCAGATCCTTTTTGCTTTTAAATCTCTTCTCACAGTCAGAACATGTAAAAAGCCTCATATCAGTGTGAACTCGCTGGTGTGTCAGTAGGTGGGATGACTGAGTGAATCTCTTTTCACACACAGAGCAGGTGAACGGTTTCTCCCCCGTGTGAACTCGCTGGTGTCTCAGTAGATGGGATGACTGAATGAATCTCTTCTCACACACAGGACAGGTGAACGGCCTCTCCCCAGTGTGAACTCGCTGGTGTGTCAGCAGGTGGGATGAATCAGTGAATCCCTTCCCACACACGGAGCAGGTGAACGGCCTCTCCCCGGTGTGAACTCGCTGGTGTGTCAGCAGGTGGGATGATCTCCTGAACCTCTTCCCACAGAAAGAGCAGCTGAACGGTGTGTAACCGGTGTGAATGTGCTGGTGCTCCATCAGTGCCTCAGGGCATTTAAAACACTTTTCGCAGTCGGAGCCTTTGAACTCTCTCTCATCAGTGTGAACTTGCGGGTGTCTCAGCAGGGCAGCTGACTGAGTGAATCTCTTCTCACACACAGGACAGGAGAACGGCCTCTCCCCGGTGTGACTGCGCCTATGAATTTCCAGAACAAACAGGTAATTGAATGGTGCTTTTTGCTTCCACATTCAGAGGCCGATGATATTCAGGTCCCAATGAATCGAGTCGCTCTGTCAGATCTTGAAGTGATGTTTGGTTTGAGCTTCCCCTCCAAATCCTCCCCTTCTAACATCCTGTTAAATGAAATTAAAACAGGAAAAAGGGAGCGTGAGATGAATCTGGTCATTTGCAGGGCCGGCACTAGAAAAACCTGACTATGAAAGCTGCCGGATTATCGTAAACATCCAACTGGTTCACTAATATCCTTCACAAGACTCTGGCCTCTATAGGAGGAGAGGAGAGATAGAGGTGGGAGGGGGCGAAGGAGAGGGACTCTGTACATCTGCAACTCGACAAGAACTTTGACAGAACCTCCCAAACCCGCGACCTCCACCACCGAGAAGGACCAGTGCGGCAGGTGCATGGGAAAACCATCAACTCCAAGTTCCCCTCCTGACTTGGAAATATATCGCTGTTCTTCATTGTCGCTGGGGCAAAATCCTGGAACTCCCTCCCTAACAGCACTGTGGGAGTACCTTCACCACACGGACTGCAGCGGTTCAAGAAGGCAGCTCACCACCTTCTTAAGGGCAACTAGGGATGGACAATATATGCTGGACTTCCCAGCGACAGCCACATCCCAAGAATGAAGTAAAAAAATCTGTATATGTAAAATGGATTAAAATCCTCTACAGAAATACTTGTTCCTAAAACAATAGTCTTTTACATTGTAGGGACAGTGTCTGTTTAACAACCTAATCTCCCCCAGAATCCACCTCCCTTGACAGTCTCACATTGGAAATTGTTGGGCCCTCCTGACCTTAAAAGTACTGGGGGCTGAATCCAGCAGCTTCTCCTCCATCTCCACTCCAGCTCAAACTGATGCAACAAAAAGACCTACACAGGCGGCCAGGGACTGACTTCCTCATCCAGCGCCCGCCCTGATACAACCCGGCTCTGGATTGGTCGGTCTCTGTTTCCAGGCTCGGTTCTGTGAGAAACGCGAGCAATAAAACAAAAACAAAATACTGCGGATGCTGGAAATCTGAAATAAAGAAAGAAAATGCTGGAAATCCTCAGCAGATCAGGCAGCATCTGTGGAGAGAGAAACAGGGTTAACGGTTCAGGGCGCTGACCTTCCGTCAGCCTGCAATAAAACTCTTCCCGACTGCTGCTGACTCATACAAAAAGAAAATACTGCAGATGCTGGAAATCTGAAATAAAAACAGAAAATGCTGGAGATACTCAGCAGGTCAGGCAGCATCTGTGAAGAGAGAAACAGAGTTAACGTTTCAGGTCGATGACCTTTAGTCAGAACTGGAAAAAAGAGGAAATGGAACAGATTTTTAAGCAAGTGTAGGGGCTGGGAAAGGGGGAGGGGATGAAAGAACAAAAGGGAAGGTCTGTGATAGGATAGAAGGCAGGAGAGATTAAGAAACAAAAGATTGCTGACTAATGGCGGCCGTAGCACCCACAATCCCCTGCGCCCCAGAAACCGCTCTATCCAAGGGGCTGATTTCCCCGCTGAGAGTGCGCATGTTCCCCGGGGCCGCGGGCCATTCTGGGAGCCTGGCTCCTGTCCTTTGTCCCGGGTCGGACTCGGTGGAACCGGCTGAAGAAACCGGGAAGCGGCGGCTCGGATGGGGGAGGCGCTGCACCCTGGGTTTCCTGGTGCCGGGGCCCTGGCCGCAAGTCCAGTCCTCTGTCCCGAGTCGGACTCGGTGGAAAATGGTGAAGATTCCCCTCTCTCTCCTCCCCTAAAGGTGCTAACGCTGGCTCTACCCCCAATACTCTGTCCTTCCCTACAAGTTTTCCCTCTGTAATATCTCCCAATTTTGGCGAGGGGCTCTCCCTGACCAGTCATCAATTCTCCTCCATTTACAGACACTCCCTGACCAGTCCCTATTTCTCCTTCATTTACATACACTCCCTGACCAGTCTCCATTTCTCCTCCATTTACAGACGCTCCCTGACCAGTCTCCATTTCTCCTTCATTTACAGACGCTCCCTGACTCACTTCCTGTCTGTCCCGGAGTTTGGCGCTTTGTTGAGATTCGGGCCGGAGCGAAACGGAAACCCGCGGGTGGAGGCGGATAATGTTCACTGCTCTTATAATGGGGCCTGGGGCCGCACTCGGGGTGTGTGAAGCCCGCGTCCCCCCGGGGTTTATTAACCCGCCTCCCTCTGACCTGCTGCAGGCTCTCCGCTTCCGCCTCGCCATCCGCGCATGCTCAGCTCACACTGCCCAACAACCAGCCTCTCCCGCGCATGCTCAGCTCACACTGCCCAACAACCAGCCTCTCCCGCGCATGCTCAGCTCACACTGCTCCACAATCAGCCTCTCCCGCGCATGCTCAGCTCACTCTGCCCAACAATCAGCCTCTCCCGCGCATGCTCAGCTCACTCTGCCCAACAACCAGCCTCTCCCGCGCATGCTCAGCTCAAACTGCTGAATCATCCCTTTGTCATTTAATCTGGAATCATTCTACTCAATCTTTTTTGCACCTTTGCCAGTGCCTCGATATCCATTAATAATATAGAGAGCAGAACAGTTCACAGTAGTCCAAGTGTGGTCTAACAGGGGTTCTGTACAAGTTTAACATAACTGCTGTGCTTTTCAACTCTAATTGTTGCTTGCAATTCCTGCGCCATGTGGGAACTTCCGGACACTCCACGTGTCTTGTGGGACCATGTGTGTCGGAAGTGTTTCCAGCTGCTTGAGCTCGAGCTCAGGGTTTCCGAGTTTGAGGGGCAGCTGGAGTCCCTGCGGAGCGTCAGGGAGGCTGAGAGTTTGCTGGACCGTACGTTCCAGGAGGTGGCCCCCCCACAGGCAGAGAGAGTTCAGGATAGTAAATGGGTGGCCATCCAGAAGAGTAGGAAGAGGCAGGAAGTGCAGGAGTCTTCAGGGGGGTCACTCTCAAACCAGTACGCAGCATTGGGGGACTGCTGGGAGTGACGACACCTTGAAGGAGTGCAGTCCAGACCATGGCACCAATGGGCAAGGGTCGGCACGGGGGGAACAGCAAAGCGTACAAATACATTCATTATAGGAGTCATAGAGGCATAACGGCACAGAAGGAGGCCATTCGGCCCATCGAATCCGTGCCGGCTCTCTGTAGAGCAATCCAGTCAGTCCCATTCCCCGCTCTATCCCCGTAGTCCTGCAAGTTTATTTCCCTCAGGTGCCTATCCAGTCTCCCCTTGAAAACATTGAGTGTCTCCGCTTCCACCACTTCAGTCGGCAGCGAATTCCACGTCCTCACCACTCTCTGCGTAAAAAAGTTTTTCCTCACATCCCCCCTGTATCGCTTGCCCAAAACCTTAAATCTGTGTCCCCTAGTCCTTGTACCATCAACTAGTGGGAACAGCCTTTCCCCGTCTAGCCTATCCAAACCCGTCATAATCTTGTACACCTCTATCAAATCACCCCTCAACCTCCTTTGCTCTAATGAAAACAAATCCAGCTTCTCCAACCTGTCCTTGTAGCTAAGATCCCTGGAACCATTCTGGTAAATCTCCTCTGCACCCTCTCAAGGGCCTTCACATCCTTCCTAAAGTGTGGTGACCAGAACTGGACGCAATACTCCAGTTGTGGCCTAACTAGCGCTTTATAAAGGTTCAGCATAACTTCTCTACTTTTGTACTCAATACCTCTATTTATGAAGCCCAAGATCCCATATGCTTTGTTAACCACTCTCTCAATATGTCCCGCCACCTTCAGGGACCTATGCACATTAACTCCCAGGTCCCTCTGTCCCTGCACACTCTTTAAAACTGTGCCATTAAGTGTATATTGCCTCTCCCTGTTCCTTCTGCCAAAATGCATCACCTCACACTTCTCTGTATTAAATTCCATCTGCCACTTGTCTGCCCATTCTGCTAGCCTTTCTATGTCCTGTTGCAGTCGATTGATATCATCATCACTGTTTGCCACACCCCCAAGTTTGGTGTCATTGAGTATTCTAGCCTTGCCCTGCGCCTCTAAGCATATATCACCTTCTTTGTCTCTAATAGGCCCCACCCTGCCTCTTACTACCCGCTTACTGTTTACATGCCGGTAGAAGATTTTTGGGTTCCCTTTTATGTTAACCGCCATTCTACTCTCATATTCTCTCTTTGCCAATCTTATTTTCATCTTCACATCCCCTCTCAACTTATTGTATTTGGTCTGGTTCTCCCTTGAAGAATTCACCTGACATGCATCATACACCCTCTTTTTTTGTTTCATCATCTTCTCTATCTCCCTTGTCATCCAAGGAGCCCTTGCTTTTGTTCCCTTACGCTTCCCTCTTGTTGGAATGTACCTAGCCTGTACTTGGAACATCTCCTCCTTAAAGATCACCCATTGTTCCGTTACAGTTTTTCCTGTCAGTCTTTGGTTCCATTTTACCCTGGCTAGATCCTTTCGCATCCCATTGAATTTAGCCCTATTCCAGTTTAGAAGTTCCACTCTAGATTGTTCCTTGCTCCTCTCCATTGCTAATCTAAATCTTATGATACGATGATCACTCGTACCCAAGTGTTCTCCCACAGACACTTGGTCGACCTGGCCCACCTCATTCCCCAGCACCAGATCCAGCAATGCCTCCTTCCTAGTTGGGCCAAGAACATATTGGTCAAGGAAATTCTCCTGAACACATTTCAGAAATTCCTCCCCCTCCTTTCGCTTTACCCTAGCATTATTCCAATCAATATTTGGGTAATTAAAGTCCCCCAATATCACCACTCTATAGCTCTTGCATATCTCTGCGATTTCCCTGCAGATTTGCTCCTCTACCCGCCTCTCACTATTTGGAGACCGAAAGAATACCCCCAAAAGCGTGATCATACCCTTTTTGCTCCTCAACTCTAACCAAATGGATTTGGTCCTTGTCCCCTCAAGAACATCCTCCCTTTCCAACACTACAATGTCTTCCTTAATCAGCACTGCCACCCCACCTCCCTTTCTTCCTTCCCTATCTTTTCTGAACACCTTGTACCCTTGAATATTAAGTGCCCAGTCCTCACCATTTTTAAGCCATGTTTCTGTTATTGCCACAACATCATATTGCCACACGGCTAATTGTGCTTGTAGCTCACCAACCTTATTCACCACACTATGTGCGTTTACGTACATGCATTCTAAACCCATTTTTGAATTTTTCATAGTCTTTCTTAGTCTGCTCCTATCTAATCTGGTACTACTTCCGCCTCTGGTACTATCTGTCAGTTGTGGGGAAGTTACTGGAATCTATCAGAGACAAAATGATTGAGCACTTGAACAAGTACGAGCTGATCAAAGGAAGTCAGCGTGGATTTGTGAAGAGTAGGTCATGTCTGACTAACCTAGTAGAATTTTTGAGGTCTCTAATAAGGTAGACATGGGAGTGTCTATGCATGTTGTCTATGGATTTCCAGACGGCATTTAATAAGGTTCAGCACAAGAGGTGATTAGCAAAAATAAAAGTGCACAAAATTGAAAATCACCTTGTGACATGGGTTGGGAATTGGTTGGGAGGTAGGAGACAGAGACTGGGGATAAAGGGAATGTACTCTGATTGGCAGGATGTGACAAGTGGTGATCCCTGGGGATCTGGACTGGAGCCTCAGCTTTTCACCATATACACCACTGACTTGGATGAAGGAAGAGAGAGTTTTATATCCAAGTTTCCAGATGACACTAAGTTAGGAGGCCCAGTAAGATGTGTAGATGGGAGCAGGAAGTTACACAGGGACAGAGACAGATTAGGTGAGTGGGCAACACTGTGGCAGATGGAGCTCAATGTGGGGAAATGTGAGGTCGTCCACTTGGGATGCAAGAAAGATAAATCCGAGTGTGAGAGACTGGGAACTGTGGAGGAGCAAAGGGATTTGGGTGTCGATGTACACAAATCACTAAAAGCCAGAGCACAGATACAAAAAGTCATGACAATGGTAATGGAATGTTGGCCTTTATCTCGAGGGGCTGGAATACAAAGGGGGGGAAATGATGCTTCAGTTGTACAGAGCCTGGGTCAGAGCCCATCTGGAGAACTGTGTTCAGTACTGGGCACTGATCCTCAGGAAGGATAGACTGGCCTTGGAGGGGGTGCAGTGCAGATTCACCAGAATGATACTGGGGCTTGAAGGCTTCAATTATGAGGCCAGGTTGCATAAACTTGGTTTGTATTCCCCTGAGTTTCGAACATTGAGGGGTGATCTGATCCGGGTATTTAAAATGAGAAAGGGATTCCCTAATGTCCAAATAGAAACTATTTTCTCTGGCAGGCGAGTCCAGAACAAGAGGGCATCACCTTCAAATTAAGGCTCGGCCACCTAGGAGTGAAATCAGGAAGCACTTTTCACAAAAGGGTGGTGGAAATCTGCCCAGGGTGATTGAAGTGGACTTTGTGATATAATAGAATTTTCTGTCCTGTCAGACTTGGGCATCTTGTAGATCCATCTTTTAAAAATTACATAGAATACACAGCACAGAAACAGGCCATCCAGACCAGGGGTTTTATCCTCTTTGAGTTTGATTAGTTTATTTAATAATTCTCTTCTTTTCATTTTAAATGCAGTTATATCATTTCTAATCTTATCTCGGATGTCATGCCCACCTGATCTGTCTCCCTGGTAAATACTGAAGCAAAGTAATTTTTACTATTTCTCCCATCTCACTATCGCTGCCTGTGATTTTATCCTGTCCATCCCTTAGTGGCCCTATTCCCATCCCGACATTCTTTTTAAAAAAAAATGATGTGCCTGCAGAATATGTTACTATTTTGCTTTATGCTCCTTGATAATTTAATTTCATAGTTCCTCTTTGCGTTCCTAATTGTTTTTTTGACTTCTCTCCTAATCTCTTCGTATTCTCCCTTGTCATGCTCTCCCCTGCTGTCCCTGTACTTGGTGTATGCCTCTTTCCTTACCCTCAATTTTTCCCTTGTGTCTTTATTCATCCACGGTGTCTCATTAGTGTTTAGTTTGTTCTTGTTTTTTAGCGGAATATATTTTTCCTGGACTCTGTTGAACACGTTTTAAATATTTCCCATTGCTCTTCTACATCATTGTTTGCCAATATTGTTGTCCATTTTATTTTCCCAAGTTCTATTCACAGCCCCTCAAAAATCAGCTTTTCTCCAATCTATTACCCTGGTCTTCGTCACACTTTTGTCCTTCTCAGTTATTATCTTAAAGCGTATTATATATGGTCACTATTGCCTAGATGTTCCCCTACTTTTACTTCTCGTATCTGCTCTGGTTCATTCTCCATTACTAGATCCAGTAGAGAATCCTCCCTTGTCGGGCTTCTTACATACTGGGTTAGAAAGGAGTCCAGTACACATTGTAGGAACTCCATTCCCTTATCCCTTTACCAACAAAGTATTACAAGGTATTTACAGCACAGAAATAGGCCATTCAGCTCCACACAAGCCTCCTCCCATCAGCCGAAACAAACCCCAACTGCTAGAATGAACATGGTTCAGTCCTGGATGTGATTAACAGCAGCAATAACAGCAGATTCCAACCCCTGCAGTCACATGTGAACTCGCTGGTGTCTCAGCAGGTTGGATGAAGTAGTGAATCCCTTCCCACAGTCCCCTCTCACAGTCAGAACATTTGAAAAGTCTCTTATTAGTGTAAACACGCTGGTGTGTACTGAGGTGGGTGATCACGTGAATCTCTTTGCACACATGGGCAGATTAACAGCAGCAACAATGGCCTCTCCTAAAAGTGCACACGCTGGTGTCTCAGCAGATGTGATGAATGAGTGAATCCCTTTCCACAGATGGAACAGGTGAATGGTGTCTCTCCAGTGTGAACACCTTGGTGTGTCAGCAGCCTGGATGAAACAGTGAATCCCTTCCCACACACGGAGCAGGTGAACGGCCTCTCTGCAGTGTGAACTTGCTGGTGTGCCAGAACACGGGATGAAGAGGTGAATCCCTTCCCACACACGGAGCAGGTGAACGGCCTCTCCCCAGTGTGAATTCGCTGGTGTGTCAGAAGATAGGATGAAGAGGTGAATCCCTTCCCACATACGGAGCAGGTGAACGGCCTCTCCCCGGTGTGAACTCGCTGGTGTGTCTGAAGATGGGATGAAGAAATGAATCCCTTCCCACACACTGAGCAGGAAAATGGTCTCTCCCCAGTGTGAACTCGCTGGTGTGTATGGAGGCTGGATGACTGAGTGAATCCCTTCCCACACACGGAGCAGGTGAACGGCCTCTCCCCGGTGTGACTGCGTCGATGAGTTTCCAGGTCAGACGGGTAATTGAATCCCTTCCCACAGTCCTCACATTTCCACGGTTTCTCCGTGGTGGGGGTGTCCTTGTGTCTCTCCAGGTTGGATAATCAGTTGAAGCCTCGTCCACACACAGAACACGTGTACGGTTTCTCCCCGCTGTGAATGTTTTTTCAGGCTGTGTAAATGGTTAAAGCTCTTTCCACAGTCAGTGCACTGGAACACTCTCACTCGGGTGTGTGTGTCTCGGTGCTTTTCCAGTCACACTGATGTTTGAAATCTTTTCCCACAGACAGAACAGACAAACATTTCTCCTTCCACATTCAAAGGCCGATGATATTCAGGTCCTGATGAATCGAGTGTCTCTGTCAGATCTTGATGTGATGTTTGGTTTGAGTTTCCTGACTGCAATTCCAGCCTTCAAATACCTGTAAAAGGAGTTTACAAAAGTCATCACTAAGTACAGGATAGAAATTCAGAACAGACAATTCTAGTTTCTATGGAACATTCTTTCCTCTCTTGATCCCCCAAAGCTGTAAATCCCCGTCCCACACACTCTCCCTCCTCCCTGTGCTGAAATCCAAACGCATTGCACCATCTCAACAGCAACTTTTTTTAAAAATTTGTTTATGGGATGTGGGCGTCGCTGGCAAAGCCAGCATTTATTGCCCATCCCTAGTTGCCCTTGAGAAGGTGGTGGTGAGTCGCCTTCTTGAACCGCTGCAGTCCGTGTGGTGAAGGTACTCCCACAGTGCTGTTAGGTAGGGAGTTCCAGGATTTTGACCCAGCAACGATGAAGGATCGGCGATATTCTTCTAAGTCAGGATGGTGTGTGACTTGGAGGGAAACTTGGAGGTGATGATGTTCCCATGCGCCTGCTGCCCTTGTCCTTCTAGGTGGAAGAGGTCGCGGGTTTGGGAGGTGCTGCCGAAGAAGCCTTGGTGAGTTGCTGCAGTGCATCTTGTAGATGGTACACACTGCAGCCACGGTACGCCGGTGGTGGAGGGAGTGGATGTTTAAGGTGGTATATGGGGTGCCAATCAAGCGGGCTGCTTTGTCCTGGATGGTGTCGAGCTTCTTGAGTGTTGTTGGAGCTGCACTCATTCAGGCAAGTGGAGAGTATTCCATCACACTCCTTACTTGTGCCTTGTAGATGGTAGAAAGGCTTGTATTTATACAGCACCTTTAACATAGTAAAACGTCCCAAGGCGCTGCAGAGGAGTATTAAAAGACAAAAAATTTGACACCGAGCTTCATAAGGATAAATTAGGGCAGGCGACCAAATGTTTGGTCAAAGAAGTAGCTTTAAGGAGCGTGTTAAAGGAGGAGAGAGGTGAAGAGATGCTGTGAGGTTTAGGTAGGGAATTCCAGAGCTTAGGGCCTAGGTTGAGCGAGAATTTTGAAATCGAGGCGCTGCTTAACCGGGAGCCAATGTAGGTCAGCGAGCACAGGGGTGATGGGTGAACGAGACTTGGTGCGAGTTAGGACAGGGACAGCCGAGTTTTGGATGACCTCAAGTTTACGTAGGGCAGAATGTGGGAGGCCAGCCAGGAATGCATTGGAATAGTCAAGTCTAGAGGTAACAAAGGCATGGATGAGGGTTTCAGCATCGGATGAGCTGAGGCAAGGGTGGAGACCGGCGATGTTACGGAGGTTGAAATAGGCGATCTTAGTTATGCTGCGGATGTGGTCAGCAGCTCATTTCAGGCTCAAATATGACACCAAGGTTGTGAATAGTGTGGTTCAACCTCAGACTGAGAGGGTGGAGTCAGTGGATAGGGAACAGAGTTTGTGGTGGGGACCAAAAACAATGGCTTCAGTCTTCCCAGTATTTAATTGGAGAAAATTTCTGCTCATCCAGCACTGTATGTCAGACAAGCAGTCTGACAATTTCGAGACCGTGGAGGGGTTGAGAGAAGAGGTAGAGCTGGGTGTTGACAGCGTACATCTCCAACATTTCTTTCCTCCACTCCCAGTTTTCTCCCTCCCTCTACTCTGGTTGGGTTCAGTTCCACACCCGCTGTGTGCAGAGTGAGAATAAAATCAATGAGTCAATGATTGTCTCTCCTGGTCACTGGGACCCTGAAGCCCCGCCCACTCTTTGTTCCTGGCCAAGATGGTCGCGCATGCGCAGTGACCCCGCCCTGTCCAAGATGGCGGCCAGTGACCCCGCTGACCCGGGCGGCCGGGCCTGTCACTACGGGGTAAACACGGGGCCTGTGGGCTCTTATTCGGGGCCTGAGGCCTACACCGGGTGTTTATGGAGCTTCCCAGCCCAGCCGCGGCTCCAATTCCTCCTTATGTCCCCGGGAGAAAGCCTCAAAGCCGCCGCGCCGCAGCTGGATGAACCCCGGCCCCGGGGGCTGTTATTCGGGTCGAAGGCCGCAGCCCCTTTGTTATAAAGCCGGCCTTGTGTTTTATTCTCCTACCTGTCCAGGCGGCCCAGGAACCCGGCTCTACTGCGCCTGCGCACTGGGCCCCCGTCACTCAGATAGGGCGTATTCCCAACCGCGCGGCATTCTGGGTACGCACTGCCGCCATTGAGGATGTGAAGAAATTCCAGATAATTTATTCTTTTTTACGCATCAGCTGCCTGTCCTCTAAATAATACTGTGGGTCTTGGGTGAATGGAGCGGTTGAGGAACAGAAGAGGCGCATTTGGACCAGGAAGTGAGGAGAGGAAAATATATTTAAAAATAACCTGGCCGATGACCTCTGCACCACGATGACATCACAATCACTATTGAGACTGGGCACTTTAGGGATCAGTGATAGACGTGAGGACTGTGGTTCGGGGGATACAGTCAGGGGCTGGGGTTAGGGATTACGTTAGTGATTCGGGTTAGGATCTTACGGTTAGGCTACCAAGCCTAGGAGAGGCTCTCTGGAAGATATGGGGAACTGGGACTTGTCCATGAGGGTAACCAAATTTATGAGAACTTAAAAATTCTAGAGTAAGACAGGAGAAAAGGCCCAAAAATGGAAAAATCGGTAGCAGGAAATCCATTAGTCTCCTCTTATCATGGAAAAAACAAGGAATTGACACACTGTTTAAAACAAAGCTGATTTATTTGGCATATATCCAGAATCAACATCACTAAAACAGATTATCTGGTCATTATCACATTGCTGTTTGTGGGAGCTTGCTGTGCCCAATTGGCTGCCACATTTCCTACATTACAACAGTGATTACACTTCAAAAAAAAAGTATTTCATTGTCTGTAAAGCGCTTTGGGACGACCGGTGGTCGTGAAAGGCGCTATATAAATGTAAGTCTTTCTTTTCTTTTAATATTAAATTCCACCCCAGTTAGAGGGATTATTAACACCAGCAAAAACAATCCCAACTGTCAGACTGAACATGGTTGAGTCCTGGATGTGATTAACAACAGCAGAATCCAACCCCTGCTGTCACACGTGAACTCGCTGGTGTCTCAGCAGGTTGGATGACTGGGAGAATTCCTTCGCACACACGGAGCAGATGAACGGCCTCCCCCTCATGTGAACACACTGGTGTGCAATAAGGTTGGATGAGAGCCTGAACCTCTTCCCGCAGTGAGAGCAACTAAACGGTCTCTCATCAGTGTGAACTCGCTGGTGTTTAATCAGTCCCTCTGAGCTTTTAAAGCTGTTCCCACAGTCAGAGCATTGAAACGGTCTCTCGTCAGTGTGAATGAGCCAGTGCCTAGTCAATCCCTCAGAGCTTTTAAATCTATTCCCACAGTCAGAGCATTGAAATGGTCTCTCATCAGTGTGAACTCGCTGGTGTTTAATCAGTCCCTCAGAGCGTTTAAATCTGTTCCCACATTCAGAGCATTGAAATGGTCTCTCATCAGTGTGAACTCGCTGGTGTCTAATCAGACCCACAGAGTGTTTAAAGTTGTTCCCGCAGTCCAAGCATTTAAAAGGTCTCTCATCAGTGTGAACTTGCTGGTGTTTAATCAGCTCACTTGAGCTTTTAAAGTTGTTTCCACAGACAGAGCATTGAAAAGGCCTCTCCCCAGTGTGAACACGCTGGTGTTCAGTGAGACTGGATGAGTGCTTGAATCTCTTTTTGCAGTGAGAGCAACTGAATAGTCTCAACTCAGTGTGAACTCTCTGGTGTCTTCTCAGCAGATATGAACAAGTGAATCCCTTCCCACACACAGAGCAGATGAACGGTCTCTCCCCAGTGTGACTGTGTTGATGAGTTTCCAGCTGGGATGGGTAATTGAATCCCTTCCCACAGTCCCCACATTTTCCACAGTTTCTCCATGGTGCGGGTGTCCTTGTGTCTCTCCAGGTTGGACGATCAGTTGAAGCCTCGTCCACACACACAACACGTGTACAGTTTCTCCCCGCTGTGAACGGTGCGATGTTTTTTCAGGCTGTGTAACTGGTTAAAGCTCTTTCCACAGTCAGTGCACTGGAACACTCTCACTCGGGTGTGTGAGTCTCGGTGCTTTTCCAGTCACACTGATGTTTGAAATCTTTTCCCACAGACAGAACAGACAAACATTTCTCCTTCCACATTCAAAAGCCGATGATATTCAGGTCCTGATGAATCGAGTGACTGTCAGATCTTGTTGTGATGTTTGGTTTGAATTTCCTGTCTGCAATTCCTGCCTTGAAATACCTGTAAAAGGAGTTTACAAAAGTCATCATTGTATGTACAGGCTAGAAATCAGCTATTTCTCCTCCATTTACAGACGCTCCCTGACTCGCTGGGGATTTCCCAGCACTTCCTGGTTGTCCCGGAGTTTGTATCTTAAACTGGCGGGTAGTTGTGGGGAGGCGGATAATGTATAATTAAGAATAGTCAGCAAAAGGAAAGGTCATGCTTGACCAACCTCATTGAATTCTTTGAAGAAATAACAGAAAGCGTAGACACGGGTAATGCAGTTGATGTAATATACTTGGATTTTGAAAAGGCCTTCGATAAGGTACCGCATAGTGGACTCATGACTAAGATCAGAGCATGTGGAGTCAGGGGAAAGGTGGCAGAATGGATAGCAAGCTGGCTACAAACCAGAAAACAGAGAGTAGGGGTTAAAGGTATTTACTCAGAATGGAAGAAGATGGGAAGTGGTGTTGCACGGGGATCGGTGCTGGGACCACTGGTATGACCATTTACATGAATGATTTGGACTTTGGAATCGGAAGTACAATTTCAAAATTTGCAGTTTACACAAAATTGGAGGGTGTAGTTAATACTGAGGAAGACTGTGATAGCATCCTTGTAGAATTATTCAGTTATGTTAAGTAAATAGCAGCATCATCTTTTAATTTGCTTTGCCTGATCACATTAGAATCATAGAAATTTATGGCACAGAAGCCACGATTTCAGAATTGTCAGATTCAAAATCAACTTCTTCCAAGTACAATCTAACACTCCAAAAATTGTAATGGATGTAGGCGAGATATTCGGACTGTTGTCTAACACAATCCAAACACAGTGACACACAGACAGATGGACAAGTGGAGCTTTGCAACAAATCCTTTCAAGCCTCACTAAAAAGTGGCAGACTGGCAATCCATTGGTCACTAATGGAGTTGTGGTCTTTGTAAATTAAGGAAATGCATGGAAATGTGTCAAAGAGTTGATTAACAGAGTGGGGCATCATCTCCCTTTGATTTTCTATTTCTGACACCAGGCAACAGAAAAAGGTCATTACAACACGACATAAACAGACTCTTCAGGTGTGAGACATCAGACTTCAGAACAACACGTCTGCCAGCTCTGGCCACAAACCTCAGTACAGTCAACCTTTCAGCAGCTGCAGCCCTGATTAAATAACTAGTAGTTTAACATGTCTAGTAGAGCTTTTGTAAAAAAAAACTACACATTACTGCTCATCAATATGCCCACAATGGGAATGAACACACATTTAAAATTCTAAGAGTGTTTTCCCGACACCCCGCTCCCCGGTGGTCCAGCAGGGCCCCGGTGTGAGCAGTGCTAGGCCCCTCCCCTTTAATCAGGGAGGGAGGTCTGCTATGACACGGTGCTATGTGCCGACGGGCGTGGCGCTGTTGCACGAAGTGCCGCAAAATTCACTGGTAGCGCCCCAAGAGGGAGGGGAGCGCTTCCAGTAGCACCCCGCCTCCTGCTTGGGGCGCTACCACTGAATTTAATGCGCAGGGGCGCTAACTTTTTTGGGGCGCTAAAATTAGCCCCGGCGACGTTAGCGACCCAAAGGGGGCGCCACCGAAATTTTCCCCCTAAGAGTCTAAATGGGCTGGAGGAGCAGAGGGATCCAGGGATACAGATACACAAATCACTAAAAGTAGCGACACAGGTTAATAAGGCCATTAAAAAAAAAGCACTGGGGTACATTCCTAAAGGAGCCTTCTGTTCCGTGCCTAGGAGCTCTGAACCATGGCAGAGAGCGGCTGGGACACGTTTCTCACAGGCCTCGAGATTAACCCACACGGGGACTTTGCTGTCAGTGAAGAGAGACGAGAAAGACCAAAGTGCCGTTTGCCCCTCTCAGTGTGGCCCTGAAGGACTGTGTCCAGGCTGAAGTTCTGTTCCCGCCGTACGATCCTCCCCCAGATTGTCCTTTCTGAGCTCCAGCCAGGTGATGCTAAACACTCAGGTGGGAAAGACAAAAATCTACAACAATGTGTTTAAAACAAAGCTGATTTATTTGACATCTATCCAGAATATTAAACTCCAGCCCAGTTACAGGAGTTATTAACATCAGCAGAAACAAACCGCAACTGTCAGAATGAACATGGTTCAGTCCTGGATGTGATTAACAGCAGCAATAACAGCAGAATCCAACCCCTGCAGTCACTTGTGAACTCGCTGGTGTCTCAGCAGGTGGGATGAACGAGTGAATCCCTTCCCACACTCAGAGCAGGTGAACGGCCTCTCCCCGGTGTGAATTCGCTGGTGTTTCAGCAGGGTGGATGAACGAGTGAATCCCTTCCCACACAGGAGCAGGTGAACGGCCTCTCCCCAGTGTGAGTGCGCTGGTGTACAGTGAGTTCAGATGATCGCCTGAACCCAGTCCCACAGTGAGAGCACCTGAACGGTCTCTCGTCAGTGTGAACTCGCTGGTGTCTCAGAAGGTTGGATGACTGAGTGAATGCCTTCCCACACACGGAGCAGGTGAATGGCCTCTCCCCAGTGTGAGTGCGCTGGTGTACAGTGAGGTCAGATGATCGCCTGAACCCAGTCCCGCAGTGAGAGCACCTGAACGGTGTCTCGTCAGTGTGAATAAGTTGATGGCACATCAGTTCCCTGGAACTTTTAAAGCAGTTCCCACAGTCCGAGCATTTAAAAGGTCTGTCATCAGTGTGAACTCGCTGGTGATTCAGCAGGTAGGATGACTCAGTGAATCGCTTCCCACACTCAGAGCAGGTGAACGGCCTCTCCCCAGTGTGAACATGCTGGTGTCTCAGTAGGTGAGATGACTGAGTGAATCCCTTCCCACACTCAGAGCAGGTGAACGGCCTCTCCCCGGTGTGAATGCGCTTGTGTCTCGATAGGCCAGAGGGTTGGCTGAAGCCTTGTCCACACACAGAACACGTGTACGGTTTCTCCCCGCTGTGAACGGTGTTTTTTGCTTCCATGTTCAGAGGCCGGTGATATTCAGATCCGATGAGTCGAGTGACTGTCAGATCTTGACGTGATGTTTGGTTTGAGCTTACCGTCTGTAAATCCTCCCCTTCTAATACCCTGTAAAATTAATTTAAAACAGGGAGCGTGAGAGAGAACCCACAAGAAAACAAAGGCAGGTTGTGAAATTGAGTTTAATGAATCTGGTCATTTGTGGGGCCGGCACTAGAAAAAAGTGACCATGAAAGCTGCCGGATTGTCATAAAAACCCAACTGGTTCACTAATGTCCTCCAGGGAAGGGAATCCGCCACCTGGTCTGGGCCTACACAAGACTCTGGCCTCTATGGGAGGAGAGAGAGAGAGAGGTGGGAGGGGGAGGTGGTCGAAGGAGAGGAACTTTATACATCTGCAACTCGACCAGAACTTTGACAGAACATCCCAAACCCACAACCTCCACCACCTAGAAGGACAAGGGCAGCTGTTGCATGGGAGCACCATCATCTCCAAGTTCCCCTCCAAGTCACACACCATCCTGACTCAGACATATTCATCGTTGCTGGGTCAAAATCCTGGAACTCCTTACCGAACAACATTGTGGGAGTACCTTCACCACACGGACTGCAGCAGTTCAAGAAGGCGACTCACCACCCCCTTCTCAACGGGCAACTGGGGATTGGCAATATTTGCTGCTCTTGCGAGCGACGCCCACATCCCAAGAATGAATTAAAACAAATCTGTATATGTAAACTGGACTAAAAGCCTCTACAGAAATACTTGTTCCTAAAACAATAGTCTTTTACATTGTAGGGACAGTGTCTGTTTAACACCCTAATCTCCCCCAGAATCCACCTCCCTTGACAGTCTCACATTGGAAATTGTTGGGTCCTCCTGGGCTCAGAAGTACTGGGGGTTAAACCCAGCAGCTTCTCCTCCATCTCCACTCCAGCTCAAACTGAAGCAACAAAAAGACCTACACAGGCGGCCAGGGACCGACTTCCGCATCCAGCGCCCGCCCTGATACAAGCCGGCTCTGGATTGGCGGGTCTGCTGTGTCGATGCCAGTTGTGGTTTCTCCTGTCTGGGGGAGGCGCTGCACCCTGGGTTTCCTGGTGCCGGGGCCCTGGCCGCACATCCGCCGGGCCCGGCCGCTCTGATTCTGATTGAGTTTTTTGATGAGGTAACAGGGAGGGTTGATGAGGGCAATGCGGTTAACGTGGTGTACATGGATTTCCAAAAGGCGTTCGACAAGTGCCACATAATAGGCTTGCCAGCAAAGTTGAAGCCCATGGAATAAAAGGGACAGTGGCAGCATGGATACGAAATTGGCTAAGTGACAGAAAACAGAGAATAGTGGTGAACGGTTGCTTTTCGGACTGGAGGAAGGTATACAGTGGTGTTCCCCAGGGGTCGGTACTAGGACCACTGCTTTTCTTGATATATATTAATGACTTAGACTTGGGTGTACAGGGCACAATTTCAAAATCTGCAGATGACACAAAACTTGGAAGTATAGTGAACAGTGGGGAGGATAGTGATAGACTTCAAGAGGACAGACAGGCTGGTGGAATGGGCGGACACGTGGCAGATGAAATTTAACGCAGCAAAGTGCGAAGTGATACATTTTGGTAGGAAAAACGAGGAGAGGCAATATAAACTAAAGGGTACCATTCTAAAGTGGGTGCATGAACAGAGAGACCTGGGGGTATGTGTGCACAAATCGTTGAAGGTGGCAGGGCAGGTTGAGAAAGCGGTTAAAAAAGCATACAGGATCCTGGGCTTTATAAATAGAGGCATAGAGTCCAAAAGCAAGGAGGTTATGATGAACCTTTATAAAACACTGGTTCGGCCTCAACTGGAGTATTGTGTCCAATTCTGGGCACCGCACTTTATGAAGGATGTGAAGGCCTTAGAGAGGGTGCAGAAAAGATTTACAAGAATGGTTCCAGGGATGAGGGACTTTAGTTACGTGGATAGACTGGAGAAGCTGGGGTTGTTCTCCTTAGAGCAGAGAAGGTTGAGAGGAGATTTGACAGAGGTATTCAAAATCACGAGGGTTCTGGACAGAGTAGATAGAGAGAAACTGTTCCCATTGGCGGAAGGGTCGAGAACCAGAGGACACAGATTTAAGGTGATTGGCAGAAGAACCAAAGGCGACATGAGGAAAAACTTTTTTACGCAGCGAGTGGTTAGGATCTGGAATGCACTGCCTGAAAGGGTGGTGGAGGCAGATTCAATCACGGCTTTCAAAAGGGAATTGGATAAGTACCTGAAGTAAAGAAATTTGCAGGGCTACGGGGAAAGGGCGGGGAGTGGGACTAGCTGAAGTGATCTTGCAGAGAGCCGGCACGGGCTCGACGGGCTGAATGGCCTCCTTCTGTGCTGTAACCATTCTATGATTCTATAAAATATTAGAAAGTTTGTGCCACAGAAGCACGGGGTTTATCTGCTTTTATTCATGAATTTAAAAAGTCTGTATTAAAATCTGAGCCAGTGTGTTGTGAGACAAAGAGCCTTGTGTCCAATAAGGGGAATAAAGGCCCACAGCCTCCCCTGGCCCCGGGCCCTGAACAAGGGACTGGAGAAACTCGCTGCCCCGCGGATCAGACAATCAGCCGGCGCTAGTCCCGCCCCTCGGGCTCCCCGATTGGTTGGAGGACCCGCCGCCGGCTCGCTCCTCCAGCCCCGCCCCACTCGCTCCCTATTGGTCGGAAGCTCCCGTCAATCAGGCCGTGGGCCCGGGTCACGTGTCCCCGAGGAGATCACGTGCTCCGTCCAACTGACTCCGCTCGGTCCGGGGCCTCGCGGACTCTGAGGTTTTTCTATTTCTCTTTATTCTCTCCCGATCCACCCCTCCCCCCCCACCCCGCGCGATTCACCACCCAATCGGAGCGGAGAAAACTCACTCTGCGTCACCGATCGCGACTCTGCAACCGACATCAAGGTCTTTCCCCGGAATGCCCCGCGCCGACTCCGTCCGACAGGATCCGAGTGCGCAGGGGCAGCTCCGTGTGGGGGAGGGGATTTGGTGTTCTCTGGGCATGCGCTGTTATTGCCCTTGGTGACCGGGACGGGTCGCTGTGTCGGACTCGGCCCAAAACGTCGTTCCGCGTGCGCATGCGCAGATACTCGGCTGTCAATCAACCATCAGCCAGAAGAGGTCGCTGGTGAGACCAGTGAAGAAAGAAAGACTTGCATTTCTATAGCGCCTTTCACCACCACCGGACGTCCCAAAGCGCTTTACAGTCAATGAAGTACTTTTTGAAGCGTAGTCACTGTTGTAATGTAGGAAACGCGGCAGTCAATTAGCGCACAGCAAGCTCCCACAAACAGCAATGTGATAATGACCAGATAATCTGTTTTTGTTATGTTGGTTGAGGGATAAACACATTGGCGAGGACACCGGGGATAACTCCCCTGCTCTTATTCAAAATAGTGCCATAGGATTGTTGACATCCACATGAGAGAGCAGACGGGGCCTCGGTTTAACGTCTCCTCCAAAAGACGGCACCTCTGACAGTGCCGCACTCCCTCAGCACTGCACTGGAGTGTCAGCCTAGATTTCGGTGCTCAAGTCTCTGGAGTGGGACTTGATCCCACAACTTTCTGACTCAGAGGCGAGAGTGCTACCCACTGAGCCACTGGCTGACACTAAAGAACAAGCAGTTCTGACGAAGGGTCATCGACCTGAAATGTTAACTCTGTTTCTCTCTCCACAGATGCTGCCTGACCTGCTGAGTATTTCCAGCAGTTTCTGTTTTTATTAAAGAAACGAGGGAGTGATTGCTGACAGGAAGAATGTTGGGTCGTCCTGCGCATGCGCACCTCCCTGGCGGCTGAGGCGAAACACCGACTCGCCCCCACCTGAGCCGCACACGTACCAGATGTTGCGGCTCCGCATGCGCGCCCGATGTTCCAACCGCGGGGTTTTGTGCGCTGAGCATGCGCGTTGTGGACCGATCGGGACGGGCGATTGTGGAGCAGGAGGGAGAGCGCGGGGACCATGAGCACATGGGCGGGACTCAGAGTCAACAGAGCGCTTTCTGGAGCGCCGGGGCTTGTGGGTATTACAGCCGCCATTACTGCTGATCCTTTCAACCAACCTGTGCAGCAGCTGGAGCCTGAAAATCAGCTTCACTGCCCCTAGGTTCGGAAAGGGGAAAATTAAACAAAAGTTTGCCTCTGATCCTTTTCTGAACTCATTTTACAGGGTTATAGAAGTGGAGCAGTTACAGGCGGGAAGCTCAGACCAAACATCACGTCAAGATCTGACAGAGTCGCTCGATTCATCCGGACCTGAATATCATCGGCCTTTGCACATGGAAGGAGAAAGCAGCGATCGCAGCGATGACAAACCGCACACGTGTTCGGTGTGTGGACGCGGATTCAGCCGATCGCCTGACCTGGCGAGACACGTGTACCGTCACACCGGGGAGAAACCGGGTAAAGGTGGGGACGGTGGGAAGGGATTCAGTTCCCCGTCTGCAATAGAAGTTCAACGGCGCAGTCACACCAGCGACATTCCGTTCACCTGCTCCGTGTGTGGAAAGGGATTTGTTCATTCATCCTACCTGCTGAGACACCAGCGAGTTCACACTGATGAGAGACCATTTCAATGTTCTGACTGTGGGAAGAGCTTTAAAAGCCCCCAGCATCTGAAGCAACACCAGCTTGTTCACACTGATGAGAGGCCGTTTACATGTTCTGACTGTGGTAAGAGCTTTAAAAGTCCCCAGGAGCTGAAGGGACACCAGAGAGTTCACACTGATGAGAGGCCGTTTACATGTTCTGACTGTGGAAGAGCTTTAAAAGACCGGGGAGCTGAAGGGACACCAGCGAGTTCACACTGGGGAGAGGCCGTTCACCTGCTCCGTGTGTGGAAGGGATTCTTGAAGTCCAGCACCTGCAGACACACCAGCGAGTTCACACTGACGAGAGACCTTTAAATGTTCTGACTGTGGAAGAGCTTTAAAAGCTCGAAGAACCTTAAGAGACACCAGCGAGTTCACACTGACGAGAGACCCCTTTACATGTTCTGACTGTGGTAAGAGCTTTAAAAGCTCCAAGAATCTGAAGCAACACAGCTTGTTCACGCTGATGAGAGGCCGTTTACATATTCTGACTGTTTGTGAGAGCTTTAAAACCTCCGGGGAGCTGAAGAGACACCAGGCTCTTCACACTGGGGAGAGACCGTTCACCTGCTCCGTGTGTGGGAAGGGATTCACTCAGTCATCCACCCTCCTGTCACACCAGCGAGTTCACACTGACGAGAGACCCTTTAAATGTTCTGACTGTGGGAAGAGCTTTAAAAGCTCGAAGAGCCTTAAGAGACACCAGCGTCTTCACACTGATCATAGAATCTAACAGCACAGAAGGAGGTGATTCGGCCCATCGTGTCTGTGCCGGCTCTTTGAAAGAACTGTCCAATTTAGTCCCAAACCCCAGCTTTATCCCCAGAACTCTGCAAACTAGTCCTCTTCAAGTACACGTCCAATCACCGTTTGAAAGTTCCTGTGGAACCTGATTCCAGCATCCTTTCAGATGGTGCGTTCCAGATCTTAACAACCCTCTGTGTGAAAACAATTCTCCTCATTCACCTCTAGTTCTTTTAGCAACTATTTTAAATCTGTGACCTTTGGTTACCGACCCACTTGCCAGAGTGAACAGTTTCTCCCTACTTGCTCGATCAAAACCCCTCATCATTTTGAACCCCTCTATTAGGTCTCCTCTTAACCTTCTCTGCTCTAAGGGGAACAATCCCAGCTTCTCCAATCTCTCCACATAACTGAAGTCCCTCATCCCTGGTACCATCCTGGTCAACCTCCTCTGCACCCTCTCCAAGGCCTTGACATCCTTCCTAAAGTGTGGTGCCCAGAACTGTACACAAGACTCCAGCTGAGGCCAAAACCCTGCAGCTGTACAAAACCCTGGTTAGACCACACCTGGAGTACTGTGAGCAGTTCTGGGCATCACACCTTAGGAAGGATATATTGGCCTTGGAGGGAGTGCAGCGCAGGTTTACCAGAATGATACCCGGACTTCAAGGGTTAAGTTACGGGGAGAGATTACACAAATTAGGGTTGTATTCCCTGGAATTTAGAAGGTTAAGGTGTGATCTGATCGAAGTTTTCAGGATATTAAGGGGAACAGATAGGGTAGATAGAGAGAAACTATTTCCGCTGGTTGGGGATTCTAGGACTCGGGGCATAGTCTAAAAATTAGAGCCAGACCTTTCAGGAGTGAAATTAGGAAACACTTCTACACACAAAGGGTGGTAGAAGTTTGGAACTCTCTTCCGCAAACGGCAATTGATGCGAGATCAATTGTTAATTTTAAATCTGAGATTGATAGGTTTTTGTTACCCAAAGGTATTAAGGGATATGGGCCAAAGGCGGGTGTATGGAGTTAGGTCGCAGATCAGCATTCACAGCCCTCTGAGGCAGAGAATTCCAAAGATTCACAACCCTCTGAGTGAAGAAATTCCTCCTCATCTCGGTCTTAAATGGCCGACCCCTTATCCTGAGACTATGTCCCCTAGTTCTAGACACTCCAGCCAGGGGAAACAACCTCTCAGCATCTACCCTGTCAATCCCCTTCAGAATCTTGTATGTTTCAATGAGATCACCTCTCATTCTTCTAAACTCCAGAGAGTATAGGCCCATTCTACACAATCTCTCATCATAGGACAGCCCTCTCATCCCAGGAATCAATCTGGTGAACCTTCGTTGCACTGCCTCCAAGGCAAGTATATCCTTCCTTAGATAAGGAGACCAAAACCGTGCACAGTACTCCAGGTGTGGTCTCACCAAGGCCCTGTACAATTGTAGCAAGACTTCCTTACTCTTATACTCCAACCCCCTTGCAATAAAGGCCAACATGCCATTTGCCTTCCTTATTGCTTGCTGTACCTGCATGCTAGCTTTCTGTGTTTCTTGCACGAGGACACCCAAATCTCTCTGAACACCAACATTTGAAAGTTTCTCACCATTTAAAAAATATTCTGTTCTTCTATTCTTCCTACCAAAGTGAATAACCTCACATTTCCCTACATTATACTCCATCTGCCACCTTACTGCCCACTCACTTAGTCTATCTATATCCCTTTGCAGACTCTTTGTGTTCTCCTCACAGCTTACTGTCCCACCTAGCTTTGTATCATCAGCAAACTTGGATACATTACACTCGGTCCCTTCATCTAGGTCATTAATATAGATTGTAAATAGCTGAGGCCCCAACACTGATCCTTGCGGCACCCCACTAGTTACAGCCTGCCAACCTGAAAAAGATCCGTTTATCCCTACTCTCTGTTTTCTGTCCGTTAACCAATCCTCTATCCATGCTACTATATTACCCCCAACCCCATGAGCCCTAATCTTGAGCAATAATCTTTTATGTGGCACCTTATCGAATGCCTTTTGGAAATCCAAATATACTACATCCACTGGTTCCCCTTTATCTACCCTGCTAGTTACATCCTCAAAAAACTCAAACATGATTTCCCTTTCATAAAACCATGTTGACTCTGTCTAATCATGTTATGATTTTCTAAGTGCCCTGATACCACTTCCGTAACAATGGATTCCAGCATTTTCCCAATGACTGATGTCAGGCTAACTGGCCTGTCGTTCCCTCTTTTTTCACTCCCTCCTTTCTTGAATAGCGGTGTTACATTTGCGACCATCCAATTCGCTGGGACCGTTCTAGAATCTAGGGAATTTTGGAAGATCAAAACCAATGCATCCACTATCTCTTCAGCCACCTCTTTTAGAACCCTAGGATGTAGGCCGTCAGGTCCAGGGGATTTGTCGGCTTTTAGTACCATTAGTTTCTCTAGTACTCTCGTACTTATATTAATTACATTAAGTTCCTCACCCTCATTAGACCCTCGGTTCCCCACCATCTTTGGTATGCTTTTGTGTCTTCTACGTTTCTGCCATTTCCTTATTCCCCATAATAATTTCTCCTGTCTGTACCTCTAAGGGACCAACGTCAGCTATGGCTCAGTTGATAGCACACTCGCCTCTGGGTCAAAGGGTTGTGGGTTCAAGTCCCACTCCAGGGACTTGAGCACATAAAGCTAGGTTGACACTCCAGTGCTGTGCTGAGGGAGTGCTGCACTGTCAGAGGTGCCGTCTTTCGGATGAGACGTTAAACCGAGGCCCCGTCTGCCCTCTCAGGTGGATGTAAAAGATCCCATGGCACTATTTCGAAGAAGAGTAGGTGAGTTCTCCCCAGTGTCCTGGCCAATATTTATCCCTCAACCAACATAACAAAAACAGATTATCTGGTCATTATCACATTGCTGTTTGTGGGAGCTTGCTGAGCACAAATTGGCTGCCGCGTTTCCCACATTACAACAGTGACTCCACTTCAAAAAGTACTTCATTGGCTGTAAAGAGCTTTGAGACGTCCGGTGGTCGTGAATGGCGCTATATAAATGCAAGTCTTTCTTCTTTCTTTACTTTTGCTACTCTCTTCCTTTTTGATGCTTTTGATTTAATTATTAAACATTTAAGAAATTATTGCAGTGACCAGGGCTGTCTCTGAAACTGCAGGAATTTGTCTTTAAATAATCTTCTTTAGTGAAGCTGCTGTCGCTCTGGCCCTTTGCCAGGCCCGCTGACTGTGGCCCCTCTCCCAGATTCCAGCCCCAGCTCTGTGCTGACTGAGCTGCTCTCACCTGGGGACAGCGCGTCACAATCGGCCCCAGCGCACCTGAGCTGCTCACCAAGCCCCGCCCCCTTGCTGCACCGCCATTGGTTGGAGGACCCGCCACCCGCTCGGTCCTCCAGCCCCGCCCCGCTCTTCCTATTGGTCCGGAGCTCCCGTCAATCACCCGGGCAGTGTAAGCTGAGCATGCGCGGACCTTGGCAGCAGCCGCTGACACATCAGGTGAGAGAGCTCAGGGAGCGGGTTAATAAACCCCGGGGGGACGCGGGCTGCACACACCCCAAGTGCGGCCTCAGGCCCCATTATTAAAACACTCAACATTATCCGCTTCACAAACACCCGGGGTGGGCCTCAGGCCCCGAACAAGAGCCTCCGGGCCGGGCGTTTGCCCCGAGCGGGGCGGCAGCTGCGGGGCTTTCTCCCGGTGACAGGCCCGGGTTAACGGCCGCCATCTTGACAGGCTCAGGGGGCAGCATTGCGCGGCCCCCTTGGCCAGGAACCAGGAGGAGAGAATCTTGTCAATTTCTATCCTGGACTCACAGTCATGGCTTTTGGAAACTCCTTTTACAGGCTGTGAGAAGGGCAGCATTTACACACCGCAAACTCAAACCAAACATCACCTCAAGATCTGACAGAGTCACTCCATTCATCAGGACCTGAATATCATCGGCCTTTGAATGTGGAAAGAGGAATGTTTGTCTGTTTAAGGTCATAACGTCGACCTGCACCACGGAGAAACCGTGGAAATGTGGAGACTGTGGGAAGGGATTCAATTACCCATCCAAGCTGATAATTCATCGACGCAGTCACACCGGGGAGAGGCCGTTCACCTGCTCCGTGTGTGGAAAGGGATTCAATTACCCATCTGAGCTGAAAAATCATGAACGCAGTCACACGGGGGAGAGGCCATTCACCTGCTCCGTGTGTGGGAAGGGATTCACTCACTCGTCCATTCTGCAGACACATCAGCGAGTTCACACTGACGAGAGACCATTCAGCTGCACTCACTGTGGGAAGAGGTTCAAGCAGTCAGCCAATCTCATACTACACCAGCGAATTCACACTGGGGAGAGGCCCTTCACTTGCTTAGTGTGTGGGAAGGGATTCATTCACTTATCCCACCTGCTGACACACCAGCGAGTTCACACCGGGGAGAAGCCATTCTCCTGCTCCGTGTGTGGGAAGGGATTCACTCGTTCATCCGAGCTTCTGACACAACAGCGAATTCACTCTGGGGAGAGGCCGTTCACCTGCTCCGTGTGTGAGAAGGGATTTAATCGATCATCGAACCTGTTAAGACACCAGCGAGTTCACAAGTGACTGCAGGGGTTGAATTCTGCTGTTATTGCTGCTGTTAATCACATCCAGGACTGAACCATGTTCATTCTGACAGTTGGGGTTTGTTTCTGATTCTTGCCTTTATTAGCCAAGGCATAGAATACAAGAGCAGGGAGGTTATGCTTGAACTATATAAAACACTAGTTAGGCCACAGCTCTAGAGTACTGTGTACAGTTCTGGTCACCACATTACAGGAAAGATGTGATTGCACTAGAGGGGGTACAGAGGAGATTTACGAGGATGTTGCCTGGACTGGAGAATTTTAGCTGCGAGGAAAGATTGGATAGGCTGGGGTTGTTTTCTTTGGAACAGTGGCGGCTGAGGGGAAACCTTATTGAGGTGTATAAAAATATGAGGGGCCTAGATAAGAACATAAGACGTAGGAGCAGGAGTAGGTCATTTGGCCCCTCGAGAGAGTGGACAGAAAGGACCTATTTCCCTTAGCAGAGGGGTCAACAACAAGGGGGCATAGATTTAAAGTAATTGGTAGGAGGTTTAGAGGGGATTTGAGGGGAAATTTCTTCACCCAGAGGGTAGTTGGGCTCTGGAACTCACTGCCTGTAAGGGTGGTAGAGGCAGAGACCCTCACCACATTTAAAAAGTGCTTGGATGTGCACTTGAAGTGCCGTAACCTACAGGGCTACGGACCAAGAGCTCGAAAGTGGGATTAGGCTGGATAGCTCTTTGTCGGCCAGTGCAGACACAATGGGCTGAAATGGCCTCCTTCTGTGCTGTAAATTTCTATGATTCTGCTGATGTTAATAACCCCTATAACTGGGCTGGAGTTTAATGTTCTGGATATATAGCTGATTGTATTCTCGGGGCTGCAGTGTCCCTTTAAGAACTGCTGTCTGTGATCTTTCATCAGAAATTATTTTACAATAAAATTATGAACTTTTACTTCAATCCTAAATTGATCTTTGGTACAAAATCTACAATTCAGTGTCTGAAAGGTTCCACTGATTAACATCTCCAATTAGAAAGTGCTGATTAATCCTCGCTGACAATTCTTACTGACTTGCACATTACACACAGTGGCACCTCCATTATCCACCAGAAAGAAGGGGAATGGGAATTGGTGGAGAATCGAGAGTCCCCAAATGTTGCCTCTCCCGTCTGGTACAGCAATCCCCTCGGCACGGGAATGGAGACAAGTCCAGTTATAGTAACGGGATGAGTTAAATGTATTTACTCAGACGGGCGGAAGGTGGGAAGTGGTGTTCCACGGGGATCGGTGCTGGGACCACTGTTGTTCACCATTTACATGAATGATTTGGACTTGGGAATCAGAGGTACAATTTCAAAATTTGCAGTTGACACAAAATTGGGGGGTGTAGTTAATACTGAGGAAGACTGCGATAGCATCCTTGTAGAATTATTCAGTTGTGTTCAGTAAATAGCATCTTTTAATTTGCTTTGACTGATCACATCACTATATAGTTATGTGAAAAACAGAAATCATTAACAGCTCCCAATTTCAGAATTGTCAGATTCAAACTCATCTTCTTCCAAGTACAAACTAACACTTCAAAAATTGTAATGGATGTAGGTGAGATATTCGGACTGTTGTCTAACACAATCCAAACACAGTGACACACAGACAGATGGGCAGGTGTAGCTTCACAGCGAATCCTTTCAAGTCTCACTAAAAAGTGGCAGACTGGCAATCCATTGTTCACTAATGGAGTTGTGATCTTTGTAAGATAAGAAAGGAAATGCATGGAAATGTTTCAAAGAGTTGATTAACAGAGTGAGGCATCATCTCCCTTTGATTTCTATTTCTGACACCAGGCAACAGAAAAAGGTCATTACAACACGACATAAACAGACTCTTCAGGTGTGAGACATCAGACTTCAGAACAACACGTCTGCCAGCTCTGGCCACAAACCTCAGTACAGTCAACCTTTCAGCAGCTGCAGCCCTGATTAAATAACTAGTAGTTTAACATGTCTAGTAGAGCTTTTGTATCAAAATAGAAGAAATGTATTTGTGACACACACACAATTAATAATTCAATCATAATGTGATTGTGAGGATCGATTATCGCCTCTTGATACCTTCCGTGCCCACCGGTCGAGGAAGGTATCAAGTGAACCGGTGGACACCGCCTGCTCCCTCTCCAGGGCCACCCGGGCAGGGACAAGACCACGGGAGAGAGGCAGGCAGCCAGAGTGACCCCCCATGGGCCCCGCCCATCCTGGACCTACAAATTGCTGTTTTCGCCAGGCCCAAGCGCAGGTCCAGGAGAAGATCCTCCGACTTACCCACCCCCTCCGCACCGGGCGGCCAAAGATTAGGAGCGTGGGGCTAAAGTGTAACCAAGAGTTGAGGAGCAGCCCCTTCAGGTAACTATACAGGGGCTGCAACCTCTCACACTGAATATATTCACGGCCCATGGACTCCTCTAGGCCGCAAACATCACAACGGCCTTGGAGTCCGGAAAGGAGCTTAAACTGTTGCACACGACAGCTCCTTGCAACAGTCTCCACCCCAGATCCCCAATGGTGCAGGGAAGGACCCCCGCGTAGAGAGTCCTCCACTGGGGAACCTCGCCTCCACCGGACAGCAAGATGACCCACCAGTCTGATTGAGATTGGGCAATAAACTAAATTAATAAATAAATTATACAGAAACCTGAGTCCCCGGGTCCTCAGCCCTGGTGTGAAGTACGCTGGCCGCCAATTTTCTGTTACTAACTCACACCTCAGGCCCCGCCCAGTCTGGTTTAATTACTAAATGTTTTCTAACTCGGGTTCAGGCCTGTCATTCTGATGGAAACTTATGAGGCCTCATTTTTTTGTGTGACCTACCCGAGAGGCTGTTAATGGCTTTAATAAACTGGCAATAAGATTTTATGATAAAGGTGAAAAACACCACTAGCGATGCCTCAAAACTCACAGACAGAAAAATCCACTTCATCAGCGCCCCTGCCACAGGACTCAATATCCACCCCCTCCACCACTGGTGCACTGTGTCTGCAGTATGTACGGTCTACAAGATGACCACGGTCAGGCCGTGTGGAGTCAAGGGTCAGGCAGCAGAATGGATGGAAAGATCGCAACAAACTTCCCTTAACTCCAACCCTCTGATTTCTGTTTTGTAGCCATCTTTCCATCCATTCTGCTGCCTGGCCCTTCACTCCACACGGCCTGACCTTGGTCATCTTCTAGATCTTACAAACTGTTATGGATAGCAAGCTGGTCACAAAGCAGGAAACAGAGAGTAGGGGTTAAGAGTGGCAAAAGGTGGGAAGTGGTGTTCCACAGGGATCGGTGCTGGGATCACTGTTGTTCACCATTTACAGAAACGATTTGGACTCGGGAATCAGAAGTACAATTTCAAAATTTGTCGATGACACCAAATTGGGAGGAAGAGTTAATATTGAGGAAGACTGTGACAACATGCAAGAAGACATTAATAAACTAGCAGAATGGGAGGGTAATTAGCAAATTAATTTTAAGATAGGTGGTGCATTTTGGTAGGAAGAATAAGAAGGCCACACACTACTGGGAAAATAAGAATCTAAATGGGATAGAAGAGCAAAGGGATCTCGGGGTCCAGATACACAAATCACTAAAAGTAGCGACGCAGGTTAATGAGGCCACAAAAGGAGCAAACAATGGACTGGGGCTCATTTCTAGAGGGATAGAATTGAAAAGCAGAGAAGTTATGTTAAACTTGTATAGAACCTTGGTTAGACCACACTTGGCGTACTGTGCACAGTTCTGGTCACCATATTATAAAAAGGATATAGAGGCACTGGAGAAGATGCAAAAGAGATTTGCAAGGATGATCCCAGAACTGAGAGGATATATTTATCAGGAAAGGCTGAACAGGCTGGGGCTCTTTTCTCTAGAATAAAGAGAAGGCCGATGGGTGACCTGATCGAGGTCTTTAAGATTATGAAAAGGTTATAGAGGGTGGACATGGAGAAAATGTTTCCACTTGTGGGGGAGTCCAAAACTACAGGTCATAAATATAACACAGTCTCTAATAAATCCAATGGGGAATTCAGGAGAAACTTCTTTACCCAAAGAGAGGTAAGAATGTGGAACGTGCTACCACAAGGAGTAGTTGAGGCGAATAGCACAGATGCATTCATGGGGAAGGTAGATAAGCACATGAGGGAGAAAGGAATAGAAGGATATGCTAATAGGGTTCGATGAAGAGTGGTGGGAGGAGACTCGTGTGGAGCAGAAACACCGGCATTGACCAGTTGGGCCGAATGGCCTGTTCCTGGGCTGTAGACTCTGTAATTCGATGTAACTCTGGGTAACTATGTCTTCTGACTCCTGACACAGCTGGAAAAGCTCTTACTATTATTACCACAATTGTGCACCATCTTCTTTTCCAAAGATCTCTTAACTTCTCTATTGGCTGCTTTTGACTCCCTCAATTGTGGGTATATTTGTCCCTATTCTCCTGTAAACTGAACTCACCTTGATCTGAACTGGATTTAATGTAAGACAGTTCGGGGAGTCAGGAATCATTCACCCCGAGACCTACGCTGGCAGCTAAAACCCCAGACGGTTCCTCAGTAAGGATTCCTCTGGTTCCTCACCATATATTTGTCAGGATACTGAAGCCCAGCTTTCTTACCGTCCACTTCTGGAGGCCCCACTCCCTGAGCCTACAACCTTCAGCAGGGTCAGTGGTGGAGTTCCACAGCGGGAGTGATCCCAGAGTAACTGTCGGGATCACACCACGTGGATGTTCCGGGTCGTGTATTTTTAGTTATCCTGGTGTCTAACACACGCACACATCAATAAAACAGGGAATTCCTGGAAACACACTGCAGGTCCTTCTTTATCTGGAGATCAAATGTCTGTTGTATAATTGTACCAGCAGTTAACAGGCTCCTGTGAACTCCTCCCTCTGCTATTTTAATGCAGACTTTAACCAATTTATATTAAATGGGTTTATTTTAAATGTGTTAATGCCTGCCTTAAAATGGTAGACTCAGGACTGTCAGACAAACATGTTAAATCTTCATAGAATAATTACCACAGTCATTTTTTGACTGGAAACTTAAACCTGCTGTTTCACTTTCAGTCAGGAACAGATCGCAGTTTGACACCAATCTCTGATTCCAGCATTCACCATTGTTCTTCCTGACTCTAAACACAGTTGTAAAGGAGCCTTCTGTTCCGTGCCTAGGAGCTCTGAACCATGGAAGAGAGCGGCTGGGACATATTTCTTACAGGCCCTGAAGGACTGTGTCCAGGCTGAAGTTCTGTTTCCGCCGTACGATCCTCCCCCAGATTGTCCTTTCTGAGCTCCAGCCAGGTGATGCTAAACACTCAGATGGGAAAGAAGAAAATCTACAACAATGTGTTTAAAGCAAAGCTGATTTATCCAGAATATTAAACTCCAGCCCAGTTACAGGGTTTATTGACATCAGCAGAAACAAACACAAACTGTCAGAATGAACATGCTTCAGTCCTGGATGCGTTTAACAACAGCAGAATCCAACCCCTGCAGTCACATGTGAACTCGCTGGTGTGTCAGTAGGCTGGATGATCGATTAAATCCCTTCCCACACACAGAGCAGGTGAACGGCCTCTCCCCAGTGTGAGTGCATTGGTGTGTCAGCAGATCTTTTGTGCTTTTAAAGCTCTTCCCACAGTCAGAACATTTAAAAGGTCTCTTATTGGTGTGAGTGCGCTGGTGGACAGTGAGTTCTGATGATCGCCTGAACCCAGTCCCGCAGTTAGAGCACCTGAACGGTCTCTCATCAGTGTGAACACGTTGATGGCACATCAGTTCCCCGGAACTTTTGTAGCTCTTCCTGCAGTCCAGGCATTTAAAAGGTCTCTCGTCAGTGTGAACTCGCCGGTGCTTCAGCAGATTTGATGACTGAGTGAATCCCTTCCCACACTCGGGGCAGGTGAACGGCCTCTCCCCAGTGTGAACTCGTTGGTGTGTCAGCAGGTCGCGTGATCACCCGAACCTCTTCCCGCAGTGAGAGCAGCTGAACGGTGTGTAACCGGTGTGAATGTACTGGTGCTCCGTCAATGTCTCAGGGCGTTTAAAGCTCTTCTCGCATTCGGAGCATTTAAAGTCTCTCTCGTCAGTGTGAACTCGCTGGTGTCTCAGCAGGGCAGAGAAATGAGTGCATCCCTTCCCACACACAGAGCAGGTGAACAGCTTCTCCTTGGTATGAATGCGCTGGTGTGTCAGCAGGGCAGATGACTGAGTGAATCCCTTCCCACACATGGAGCAGGTGAATGGCCTCTCCCCAGTGTGACTGCGCCGATGAGTTTCCAGCTCAAATGGGTAATTGAATCCCTTCCCACAGTCCCCACATTTCCATGGTTTCTCACCAGTGTGACTGCGCTTGTGTCTCGACAGACTAGATGATCGGCTGAAGCCTCGTTCACACACAGAACACGTGTACGGTTTCTCCCCACCGTGAACAGTGCGTTTTGCTTCCATGTTCAAACGCCGATGATGTTCAGGACCTGATGAATCGAGTGACTTTGTCAGATCTTGATGTAATGTTTGGCTTGAGCTTCCTGTCTACAAATCCTCCCCTCCTCATACCCTGTAAGATGAATTTAAAACAGGAAAAAGAGAGCGTGAGAGAGAACCCACAAAAAAAACAAAGGCAGGCTGTGAAATTGAGCTCAATGAATCTGGTCATTTGTGGGACCGGCAGCAGAAAACGTGACCATGAAAGCTGCCGGATTGTCATAAAAACCCAACTGGTTCACTGATGTCCCTCAGGGAAGGGAACCCGCCACCCATATGGGCCTAAACAAGACTCTCGCCTATATGCGAGGAGAGAGGTGGGAGCGAAAGGGGGGGGAAGGAGAGGGACTTTATACATCTGCAACTCGACAAGAACTTTGACAGAGCCTCCTAAATCCGCGACCTCTCCCACCTTGAAGGACAAGGTGCATGGGAACACCATCACCTCCAAGTTCCCCACCAAGTCACACACCATCCTGACTTGGACATCTATCGCCGTTCCTTCATCGTCGCTGGGTGAAAATCCTGGATCTCCTTACCTGACAGCATTGTGGGAGTACCTTCACCACACGGACTGCAGTGGTTCAAGAAGGCGGCCCACCATCACCTTCTGAACGGGAAACTGGGGATTGGCAATATATGCTGGCCTTGCCAGTGACTCCCACATCCCACGAATGAATTCAAAAAATCTGCATATGTAAACTGGATGGGGGCACGGTAGCATAGTGGTTATGTTACTGGACTAGTAATCCAGAGGCCTGCATTAATGATCCAGAGACATGAATTCAAATCCCACCACGGCAGCTGTGGAATTTAAATTCAGTTAATGAAATAAATCTGGAATAAAAAGCTAGTATCTGTAATGATGACCATGAAACTATCGGGTTGTCGTAAAAACCCATCTGGTCCATTAATGTCCTTTAGGGAAGGAAATCTGCTGTCCTTAGCCGGTCTGGCCGATATGTGACTCCAGACCCACAGCAATGCGGTTGACTCTTAACTGCCCTCTGTGGTTCAAGAAGGCGGCTCACCACCCCCTCCTCAAGGGCAATTAGGGATGGGCAATAAATGTTGGCCTTGCCAGCGACACCCACATCCCATGAATTAATTTTAAAAGATTGGATTAACAGCCTCTACAGAAATACTTGTTCCAGAAACAGTAATATTTTACATTGTAGGGACAGTGTCTGTTTAACAACCTAATCTCCCCCAGAATCCACCTCCCTTGACAGTCCCACATTGGAAATTGTTGGGTCCTCCTGGGCTCAGAAGTACTGGGGGTTAAACCCAGCAGCTTCTCCTCCATCTCCACTCCAGCTCGAACTGAAGCAACAAAACGACCGACACAGGCGGCCAGGGACCGACTTCCGCATCCAGCGCCCGCCCTGATACAAGCCGGCTCTGGATTGGCGGCTCTGCTGTGTCCTGGCAAGTCATTTCCGCGCATGCTCAGCTCACACTGCCCGGGTGATTGACGGGAGCTCTGGACCAATAGAAAGAGTGGGGCGGGGCTGGAGGACCGAGCGGCCGGCGGGTCCTCCAACCAATCGGAGTGTGTGAGGGGCGGGGCTTGACCTTTAAACCTGAACAACAGAAGGTGAGCTGAGCATGCGCGGACCTTGGCAGCAGCCGCTGACACATCAGGTGAGAGAGCTCAGGGAGCGGGTTAATAAACCCCGGGGGGACGCGGGCTGCACACACCCCGAGTGCGGCCCCAGGCCCCATTATTAAAACACTCAACATTATCCGCTTCACACACACCCGGGGTGGGCCTCAGGCCCCGAACAAGAGCCTCCGGGCCGGGCGTTTGCCCCGAGCGGGGCGGCAGCTGCGGGGCTTTCTCCCGGTGACAGGCCCGGGTTAACGGCCGCCATCTTGACAGGCTCAGGGGGCAGCAGGGCGCATGCGCGGCCCCCTTGGCCAGGAACCAGGAGGAGAGAATCTTGTCAATTTCTATCCTGGACTCACAGTCATGGCTTTTGGAAACTCCTTTTACAGGCTGTGAGAAGGGCAGCATTTACACACCGCAAACTCAAACCAAACATCACATCAAGATCTGACAGAGTCACTCCATTCATCAGGACCTGAATATCATCGGCCTCTGAATGTGGAAGGAGAAATGTTTGTCTGTTCTGTCTGTGGGAAAAGATTTCAAACATCAGTGTGACTGGAAAAGCACCGAGACACCCACACCCGAGTGAGAGTGTTCCAGTGCACTGACTGTGGAAAGAGCTTTAACCAGTTACACAGCCTGAATAAACATCGCACCGTTCACAGCGGGGAGAAACCGTACACGTGTTCTGTGTGTGGACGAGGCTTCAACTGATCGTCCAACCTGGAGAGACACAAGGACACCCGCACCATGGAGAAACCGTGGAAATGTGGGGACTATGGGAAGGGATCCACTTAGCCAACCCAGCTGGAAAATCATCGGCGCAGTCACACTGTTCACCTGCTCCGAGTGTGGGAAGGGATTCACTCACTCATCCAACCTGTTGACACACCAGCGAGTTCACACTGGGGAGAGGCAGTTCACCTGCCAAGTGCGTGAGAAGGGATTCACTCGGTCATCCCACCTGCTGAGACACCAGTGAGTTCACAAGTGACTGCAGGTGTTGGAGTCTGCTACTTTTCCTGCTGTTAATCACATCCAGGACTGAACCATGTTTATTCTGACAGTTGGGGTTTGTTTCTGCTGATGTTAACCTGTGCAGCTGATGTAACCTGTGCAGCAGCTGGAGCCTTGAAATCAGCTTCACTGCCCCTGGGTTTGGGAAAGAGGAACATGAGACAGCATTCTCCCTCTTACCCCTTTCTAAACTCATTTTACAGGATTTTAGAAGTGGAGCATTTACAGACAGGAAGCTCAGACCAAACATCACATCAAGATCTGAATCGCTCGATTGATCAGGACCTGAATATCATCGGCCTTTGCACATGGAAGGAGAAAGCAGCGAATGCAGCGATGACAAACCGCACACGTGTTCCGTGTGTGCACGCGGATTCAGCCAATCTCCTGACCTGGCGAGACACGTGCACCGTCACACCGGGGAGAATCTGAGTCAAGGTGGGGATGGTGGGAAGGGCTTCAGTTCCCCGTCTGCGTTGGAAGTTCATCATCACAGTCACACCGGGGACAGTCCATTCACTTGCTCTGTGTGTGGGAAGGGATTCACCCTGTCATCCACCCTGCTGAGACACCAGCTTGTTCACACTGATGAGAGACCGTGTAAATGCTCTGACTGTGGGAAGAGCTTTAAATGTTCCGGGGATCTGAAGGGACACCAGCGTGTTCACACTGATGAGAGACCATTTACGTGTTCTGACTGTGGGAAGAGCTTTAAAATCTTCCGGGATCTGACAACACACCAGGGAGCTCACACTGGGGAGAGGCTGTTCACCTGCTCCGTGTGTGGGAAGGGATTCACTGGTTCATCCACCCTGCTGAGACACCAGCTTGCTCACACTGATGAAAGACCATTTAAATGTTCCCACTGTGGGATGAGCTTTAAAAGCCCCGGGGAGCTGAAGGGACACCAGCGAGCTCACACTGGTGAGAGGCCGTTCACCTGCTCCGCGTGTGGGAAGGGATTCACTCGGTCAACCAACCTGCTGAGACACCAGCACCTCCACACTGGTGAGAGGCCGTTCACCTGCTCCGAATGTGGGAAGGGATTCACTGATTCATCCACTCTGCTGTCACACCAGCTTGTTCACACTGACGAGAGACTCTTGAAATGTTCTGACTGTGGGAAGAGCTTTAAACGCTTCCGGGAGCTGAAGCGACACCGGCTCCTCCACACTGGAGAGAGGCCATTCACCTGCTCCGTGTGTGGGAAGGGATTCGCTCGGTCCTCCAACCTGCTGACACACCAGCTTGTTCACACTGACGAGAGACCGTTTAAATGTTCTGATTGTGGGAAAGGCTTTAAAAGCTCCCGGGAGTTGAAGAAACACCAGCGAGTTCACACTGGAGAGTGGCCGTTCACCTGCTCCGTGTGTGGGAAGGGATTCACTCATTCATCCACCCTCCTGTCACACCAGCGAGTTCACACTGACGAGAGACCCTTTAAATGTTCTGACTGTGGGAAGAGCTTTAAAAGCTCGAAGAGCCTTAAGAGACACCAGCGTGTTCACACTGATCATCGAATCTAACAGCACAGAAGGAGGTGATTCGGCCCATCGTGTCTGTGCCGGCTCTTTGAAAGAACTGTCCAATTTAGTCCCAAACCCCAGCTTTATCCCCAGAACTCTGCAAACTAGTCCTCTTCAAGTACACGTCCAATCACCGTTTGAAAGTTCCTGTGGAACCTGATTCCAGCATCCTTTCAGATGGTGCGTTCCAGATCTTAACAACCCTCTGTGTGAAAACAATTCTCCTCATTCACCTCTAGTTCTTTTAGCAACTATTTTAAATCTGTGACCTTTGGTTACCGACCCACTTGCCAGAGTGAACAGTTTCTCCCTACTTGTTCAATCAATACCCCTCATCATTTTGAACACCTCTATTAGGTCTCCTCTTAACCTTCTCTGCTCTAAGGGGAACAATCCCAGCTTCTCCAATCTCTCCACATAACTGAAGTCCCTCATCCCTGGTACCATCCTGGTCAACCTCCTCTGCACCCTCTCCAAGGCCTTGACATCCTTCCTAAAGTGTGGTGCCCAGAACTGTACACAAGACACCAGCTGAGGCCTAACTAGTGATTTGTAAAGGTTTAGTGTAACTTCCTTGTTTTTGTATTCAATGGCCCTATTTACAAAGCCAAGTATCCCATACGCTTTCTGAACCGCCTCACCAACTTGCCGTGGCACTTTCAAAGATTTGTGAATATGGACCCCCAGGTCCCTCTGCTCTTGCACCCCCTCAAAATAGTATCATTTATATTATGAAATAACAACAGAAAATGCTGGAAACACTCAGCTGGCCAGGCAGCATCCGTGGAGAGAGAAACAGAGTTAACATTTCAGGTCTGTGACCCTTCGTCAGAACTGGTAAAAGTTGGAGATGTAACAGGTTTTAAGCAGGTGCAGAGGCAGAGAAAGGGGTGGGGGGGGAGGAAGGAACTAAAGGAACGGTCTGTGTTAGGATTAAAGGCAGGAGAGATAAAATGTTGCAAATGGGGATGGCAGAATAATCAACAGCTGCCGCCTGAAAAAATGGGGGGGTTATTGTCTGAAATTGTTGAACTCAATGTTGAGTCCAGAAGGCTGTAAAGTGCCTAATCGAAAGATGAGATGCTGTTCCTCGAGCTTACGTTGTGCTTCTATATTATATTATGTTCTATATTACACCATTTATATTATACGGCCTCTCCATGTTGTTTCTCCGTAAGTGCATAATTTCACACATATTCACATTTAATTGCATCTGCCATGTGTCTGCTCATTTCACAGTCTGTCTCTGTCCTCCTGAAGTCTGCTACTTTTTTGCTCACTATTTACAATGTTATCAAGTTTTGTATCATCCGTAAACTCCAAAATTGTCCACCTATACCCAAGTCCAGGTCATTTATATATAACAAGAAAAGCAATGGTCCTAATCCCGACCCCTGGGGGAACCCACTGCATACTTCCCTCCAGTCAGAAAAACATCCCTCAGCACTGCTCACTGCCTCCTCTCCCTTAGCCAATTATATACCCAAATTACCATCAGCCCTTTAATTCCCTGTGCTTCTATTCTCCAAGTAAGTCTCTTTTGTGGTACTTTATCAAATGCCTTTTAAAAGTCCATATATACAACATCTACTGCACTACCTTCATCAAACTTCTGTTACTTCATCAAAGAACTCAATCAGGTTAGTCAGACACGATTTACCTTTAACAAATCCATACTGGCTGCCCCTTATTAACCCATGCTTCTCCAAGTGAGAATTAATTTTGTCCTTGACAATGGTCTCTAGTCGTTCACCCATCACTGACATTAGACTGATTGGCCTGTAGTTACCAGGTTTATCCCTCTCCCCTTTTTTAAACAGGGTGTAACATTTGCAATCCTCCAGTCCTCTGGCACCACTCCCATATATCTGAGGGAGATTGAAAGATTGTGGTCAGAGCTTCTGCTATCTCCACCCTAGCTTTCTCTCAGCAATCTAGGATCTCATTGAAACTTATAAAACTTATAAAATTCTACCAGGACTAGACAGACTAGATGCAGGAAGGATGTTCCCGATGGCGGGGGAGTCCAGAACCAGAGGTCACAGTCTAAGGATAAGGGGTAAGTCATTTAGGACAGAGATGAGGAGGAATTTCTTCACCCAGAGAGTGGTGAACCTGTGGAATTCTCTACCACAGAAGGCAGTTGAGGCCAATTCATTAAATATATTCAAGAAGGAGTTAGATATATTTCTTAAGGCTTAAGGGACCAAGGGATATGGGGAGAAAGCAGGGACAGGGTACTGAATTTGGATGATCAGCCATGATCGCATTGAATGGCGGAGCAGGCTCGAGGGGCCGAGTGGCCTACTCCTGCTCCTATCTTCTATGTTTCTATGTGACTTGTTAACTTTGAGTGATGACAACCTATTTAGCACCTCCTTTCTATCTATTTTTATCCTATCCAATTTCTCTACTCCCCCCTCCTCTACGGCGACATTAACCTCATCCTCTTCTTTTGTGAAGACAGATGCTAAGTACTCATTCAGTACCTCAGCCACGCCCTCTGCCTCCATATGATGAGCTCCTATTTGGTCCCACCATTCCTTTAACTATCCTTTTACTTTTCATATGTTTATAGAAGATTTTTGATTTCTCTTTTATGTTACCTGCTAATCTTTTCTCATATTGTCTCTTTGCCCTTCTTATATCCTGTTTCGATTTCCCCCGCACTCCCTGTATTCTGCCTGGTTTTTGACTGTATTCTGTACCTGACATTTGTCATAAACCTTTCTCTGTTTTATTCTAACCTCTATATCCTTTGTCATCCAGGGAGCTCTAGCTTTGGATGCCCCATCTTTCCTCCTTATGGGAATATGTTTGGTTTGTACCCGAACTATCTCAGCCTTGAAGACCTGCCATTGGTCATTCACTGTTTTCCTGGACAATCTTTGTTTCCAGTCCACCTGTGCTCGATCCCTTCTCAAATCACTGAAATTGGCTCTCTTCCAGCTGGGTATTTTCACCGCTGATTTTTCTTTGCCCCTTTCCTTAACTACTTTAAACCTAATGACATTGTGATCACTGTTAACCAGATCCCTCCTGCCCCAGAACCGATGAGAGACCCTTTAAATGTTCTGACTGTGCAAAGAGGTTACAGAGTTCATCCAACCTGCTGAGTCACCAGCCTGTTCACACAGATCTTCAAAGAAAGGAAGAGGTTTTAGAAAGGCTGGCGGCACTAAAAGTTCGCAGCCATCTCAGAGTAGTGTCCCTTTAATTACAATCTCGCAAAACAAGAAGAATCACTGTCCCTTTAACTACCACAAATCCCTGTGTGGAGGAGAGGGGGAGACACAGTCCATCCCAGTAACTGTTGCAGAACAGAATTAGCGACCCTGTCCCTTTAAGGGCTTGACCCTCCCCCACTCCCTGCTTTTCCTCAAGTGTCTCATCCTTAAAATTATCATCCTTGTTTTCAAATCCCTCCCTATCTCTGTCATCTCTTCCAGCCCCTACAACCTTCCGAGATGTTTGCGCTCCTCTAATTCTGGCCTCTTGAGCATCCCCGATTTTAATCGCTCCACCATTGGTGGCCGTGCCTTCAGTTGCCTGGGCCCAAGCTCTGGAATTCCCTCCCTAAACCTCTCCATCTCTCTACCTCTCTCTCCTTCTTTAAGATGCTCCTTAAAACCTACCTCTTTGACCAAGCTTTTGGTCATCTGCCCGAATATCTCCTTATGTGGCTCGGTGTCAATTTTTGTTTTATAACGATCCTGTGAAGAGCCTTGGGACGTTTTACTACATTAAAGGCGCTTTATAAATACAAGTTGTTGTTGTTTCCTGAAACTAATAATAAATTCCCCAGAGGGAAAAAAACTTGTACATTTACTCCCAAATATTAAAACGTTTGTTCCACAGAAGCACGGGGTTTATCTGCTTTTATTCATGAATTTAAAAAGTCTGTATTAAAACCTGAGCCAGTGTGTTGTGAGACAAAGAGCCTTGTGTCCAATAAGGGGAATAAAGGCCCACAGCCTCCCCTGGCCCCGGGCCCTGAACAAGGGACTGGAGAAACTCGCTGCCCCGCGGATCAGACAATCAGCCGGCGCTAGTCCCGCCCCTCGGGCTCCCCGATTGGTTGGAGGACCCGCCGCCGGCTCGCTCCTCCAGCCCCGCCCCTCGCTCCCTATTGGTCGGAAGCTCCCGTCAATCAGGTCGTGGGCCTGGGTCACGTGTCCCTCACCGACTTTACAAAGAAAGCCTCGCGGGGTCGCCGGGCGGAGCTGCTGGTCGGCGGGAGCGGGGTCGGGAGATTAATAAACTGCGGGTAGGCCGCGCCGCAGGGTTTATAAAGTTGGAGAACGGCCTCAGGCCCGAATGAGATCCCCCGGCCCGGTCTGTGTTCCACCGGACGGCAGCGGTGAGGCTTTTTCTCGGTGACAGGCCCGGGAAACGCGCCGCCAGCTTGGTGGAGGAAAGACAGACCGGTTCCACCTGCAGCAGGGCGCATGCGCGGCCATCTTGGTACAGGAACAGGAGTGGGCGGGGCTTCAGGGTCCCAGTGACCAGGAGAGACAATCATTGACTCATTGATTTTATTCTCACTCTGCACACAGCGGGTGTGGAACTGAACCCAACCAGAGTAGAGGGAGGGGAAAACTGGGAGTGGAGGAAAGAAATGTTGGAGATGGTGCGATGGGTTTGGATTTCAGCACAGGGAGGAGGGAGAGTGTGTGGGACGGGGATTTACAGCTTTGGGGGAACAAGAGAGGAAAGAATGTTCCATAGAAACTAGAATTGTCTGTTCTGAATTTCTATCCTGTACTTACAGTGATGACTTTTGTAAACTCCTTTTATAGGGTATTAGAAGGGCAGGATTTACAGACGGGAAACTCAAACCAAACATCACATCAAGATCTGACAGAGTCACTCGATTCATCAGGACCTGAATATCATCGGCCTTTGAATGTGGAAGGAGAAATGTTTGTCTGTTCTGTCTGTGGGAAAAGATTTCAAACATCAGTGTGACTGGAAAAGCACCGAGACACACACACCCGAGTGAGAGTGTTCCAGTGCACTGACTGTGGAAAGAGCTTTAACCAGTTACACAGCCTGAAAAAACATCGCACCATTCACTGCGGGGAGAAACCGTACACGTGTTCTGTGTGTGGATGAGGCTTCAACTGGTCGTCCAACCTGGAGAGACACAAGGACACCCGCACCATGGAGAAACCGTGGAAATGTGAGGACTGTGGGAAGGGATTCAATTATCCATCCATGCTGGAAACTCATCGGCACACTCACACCGGGGAGAGGCCGTTCACCTGCTGCGAGAGTGGGAGGGGATTCGCAGAGTTATCCAAGCTCCAGATACACCAGCGAGTTAACACTGGGGAGAGGCCATTCACGTGTATTGAATGTGGGAAGGGATTCACTCAGTTAATCCAGCCTCCATAGACACCAGCGAGTTTACACTGGAGAGAGACCGTTCACCTGCTCTGTGTGTGGGAGGGGATTCGCAGAGTTATCCAAGCTCCAGATACACCAGAGAGTTCACACTGGCGAGAGGCTGTTCGCGTGTATTGAATGTGGGAAGGGATTCACTCAGTTATACCATCACCAGATACACCAGCGAGTTCACACTGGGGAGAGGCCATTCACCTGCTCTGTCTGTGGGAAGGAATTCACTCAGTCATCCCATCTTCTGACACACCAACTTGTTCACACTGTTAAGAGACCATTTAGATGTTCTGACTGTGAGAAGAGCTTTAAAAGCACAAGCGACCTGCTGTGTGGTAAGGGATTCACTCAGTCATGCACGATGCTGAGACACCAGCGAGTTCACACTGAGGAGCGATCTTTCACCTGCTCTTATTTTGGGAAGGTTTTCACTTGGAAGTCTAATCTGCTTAATCACCAGCGAGTTCACACTGGGGAGAGGCCGTTCACTTGCTCTGTGTGTGGGAAGGGATTCACTCAGTCATGCACTCTGCTGAGACACCAGCGAGTTCACCAGTGATTGCAGAGGTTGGATTCTGCTGTTATTGCTACTGTTAATCACATCCAGGACTGAACCATGTTCACTCTGGCAATTGGGCTTTGTTTCTGCTGATGTTAATAACTAGAATAACTGGGCTTGCGATTAATATTCTGGACAAATATTAAATAAATCAGCTTTATTTCAAACACAGTGTGTCTAATATTTGATTTCTCCATGATAGGAGACTAATTGATGTTCTGTTTCTGACTGTTCCATTTTTGGGCCTTTTCTTACTCTGGATTATTTCAGTTCTCATCTAGTTCACCTTCTACCACATCAAACCCCAAGCTTGTTCCATTTGTGTACACAGACTGAACTGTAGTGTCTCACTTTACTCTCATCTGAAATTCCTTTGAACCACCCCTTTACAGAACTAACTTGCATAAGATTTGAAATCTGTTATTTTCTGTATCATTTAACCTCTTTTGGATCCGATTTTTAAAAAAAACTCCTCCACACATACTGCATGTGACAGCCTTAGAAATGTTCTGATCTTTGTAACTGTCATTGCTGATTTTGATGGTCCCGTTGATTTAATCTCTTGTTACTAGCATACCTTGCACTATTTCTTTAATCGAGATAATTGTTTCAAATACTTCCTTTATCAGGTCTTTAGCTCCTCCATTGATCCCTGTCAATAATCCTTGGTTAGGGGCTGGGGTTAGGGTGTAGGCTTAGGGATTAGTGGTTGGGGCTAGTGGTTATTGGTTAGGATTGGGGTTAGTGGTTGGGGCTAGTGGTTATTGGTCAGGATTGGGGATAGTGGTTATTGGTCAGGATTGGGTTAGTGGTTTGGGGCTAGTAGTTATTGGTCAGGGTTGGGTTAGTGGTTGGGGCGAGTGGTTATTGGTTAGGATTGGGGTTAGTGGTTGGGGTTAGTGGTTATTGGTTAGGATTGGGGTTAGTGGTTTGGGGCTAGTAGTTATTGGTCAGGATTGGGTTAGTGGTTGGGGCTAGTGGTTATTGGTCAGGATTGGGGTTAGTGGTTTGGGGCTAGTAGTTATTGGTCAGGATTGGGGTTAGTGGTTGGGGCTAGTGGTTATTGGTTAGGATTGGGGTTAGTGGTTGAGGCTAGTGGTTATTGGTTAGGATTGGGGTCAGTGCTTGGGGCTAGTGGTTATTGGTTAGGACTGGGGTCAGTGCTTGGGGCTAGTGGTTATTGGTTAGGATTGGGGTCAGTGGTTACTGGTTAGGATTGGGGTTAGTGATTATTGGTTAGGATTGGGGTCTGTGTTTGGGGGTAGTCGATAGGATATTAGGCTTAGGAGATAGTGATTAAGGTTAGAAACCACTATTGACAACGCCAGTGACACTGGACATGTCCGTTTTCAATTCATGTTTTTGAACCTCACACAGACGAGTCACAAAACAGCCTCATGAATTGTTCATTCAAGGAACCTTCTCTCTGGCCCGAGCCTGATTTCCTCCCTTTCACATCTCGATATTTCTCACAGAAAAAACATCAGGGACATTAGACTTTGGGATTTTGGACAAGAACAGGCGGATCCAGGTGTTCCGCAGATTACATCCAATCATCGGCCTGCCTGAAAAGGGTTTCTGATAATCTGTCACCAGGCCCCACCATTCGCCATCTGATTCCACTGTCATATCTTCATCCATTACCCACCTTTCACCCTCACTAGAGCTGGATTCACCACCATGACCATTCCCCATACTGGGGCTCTCTGATTCCCATTTATAACCTCAGTGTAAGTGGTCCCTGGATTTGGTGTCACAGTGTAAATGGTCCCTGGATTTGGTGCCACAGTGTAAGTGGTCACTGGATTTGGTGCCACAATGTAAGTGGTCACTGGATTTGGTGCCACAGTGTAAGTGGTCACTGGATTTGGTGCCACAGAGTAAGTGGTCACTGGATTTGGTGCCACAGTGTAAGTGGTCACTGGATTTGGTGCCACAGTGTAAGTGGTCACTGGATTTGGTGCCACAGTGTAAGTGGTCACTGGATTTGGTGCCACAATGTAAATGGTACCTTGATTTGGTCTCAAAGTGTAAGTGGTCACTGGATGTGGTGTCAGAGACAACAACAATAACTTGCATTTATATAGTGCCTTTAACATAGTAAACATCCCATGTTGCTTCACGGGAACTTTTCCAAACAAAATTTGACAGCGAGCCATAAGATATTAGGGCAGGTAACCAAAATCTTGGTCAAAGAGATAAGTTTTAAGGAGCATCTTAAAGGAGGAAAGAGAGGCGGAGAGGTTCAGGGATGAAATTTCAGAGCTTGGCAACATAGGAACAGGAGTTGGCCATTCAGCCCCTTGAGCCTGCCCACCATTCAATGAGATCTTACTCCATATACCCGCCATTACCCCATAGTCCTTAATACAAATCTATCAATCCCAGATTTAAAATTAACAATTGATCCAGCATCAACTGCTGTTTGTGGAAGAGAGTTCCAAACTTCTACCACCCTTTGTGTGTAGAAGTGTTTCCTAACTTCACGCCTGAAAGGTCTGGCTCTAATTTTTACACTCTGTCCCCGAGTCCTAGAATCCCCAACCAGCAGAAATAGTTTCTCTCTATCTCCCCTATCAGTTCCCCTTAATATCTTGAAAACTTCAATCAAATCAACCCTTAACCTTCTAAATTCCAGGGAATACAACCCTAATTTGTGTAATCTCTCCTTGTAATTTAACCCCTGGAATCCAGGTATCATTCTGGTAAATCTATGCTGCACTCCTCCCAAGGCCAACATATCCTTCCTAAGGTGTGGTGCCCAGAACTGCTCTCAGTACTCCAGGTGTGGTCTAACCAGGGCTTTGTACAGCTGCAGCATAACTTCTACCCCCTTGTATTCTAGTCCTCGAGATATAAAGGCCAGCATTCCATTAGCCTTTTTGATTATTTTCTGTACCTGTTCATGACATTTTAATGATCTATGTACCTGGATCCCCAAGTCTCTTTGACCTCCACTGTTTCTAGCTTTTCACCATTTAGAAAGTACCCTGTTCTCTCCTTTTTAGGTCCAAAATGGATGACCTCACATTTGCCTGCATTGAAATCCATTTGCCACAGTTTTGCCCATTCACTTAATCTATTAATATCTCTCTAATTTTATGCTTCCATCTACACTGCCTACAATGCCACCTATCTTTGTGTCATCGGCAACTTGGATATGTGGCTTTCTATCCCATCATCTAAGTCATTAATAAATACGGTGAATAGTTGAGGCCCCAACACAGGTCCTTGCTGGACAGCGTTAGTCACATCCTGCCAATTAGAGTACCTGCCCATTATCCCCACTCTCTGTCTCCCGCTACTCAGACAATTCCATGGGCTTCACCTTTAGCTAACAGACTCTTATGAGGGACTTTATCAAATGCCTCCTGGAAGTCCATATAAATAACATCCATAGACATTCCCCTGTCTACTTCAGTCACCTCTTCAAAAGATTCAATCAGGTTTGTCAGGCATGACCTACATTTCACAAATCCATGCTGGCTCTCTCTGATCAACTGAACATTTTCAAGGTGTTCAGTCACCCTATCCTTAATTATAGACTCTAGTAATTTCCCCACAACAGATGTTTGACTAACTGGTCTCTAATTCCCTGGTTTCCCTGTCTCACCTTTCTCAAATAGCGGAGTGACATGCGCAATTTTGCAATCTGACAAAATGGTTACCTAATCGAGAGAACTTTGGAAGATTATAGTTTGGGCATCTGCAATGTTCTCACCTACTTCCTTTAAAACCCTGGCTTGGAAACCATCTGGTCCTGGCGGTTTGTTACTCTTTAGTGCCATTATTTTCTTCGTTATTTTGGTGAGTCCCCGTCCCTGATTCAATATTAGATTCCTTGGGATGTCCGGCCTGCTGTCCTCTTCCACTCTGTCAATACTGATGCAAAATAATTATTCAACCTGTCCGCCTTTTCCTTATTTTCATTCACAATATCACCACTATCAGTTTTCAAGGGACCCACATTGCTCCTGACCACCCTCTTTTTCCGAATATATTTGTAATAAAAATTGTGTTGATTTTGATAACCCTTACAAGTTTCTTTTCATACTCCCTTTTTGTAGCTCTTACTGTCTGTTTTGTCACCCTTTGTTGTTCTTTGTATTTCTCCCATTCACCAGGATTTGTGCTATTTATTGCATTTTTGTGTACTTTTTCTTTTAGTTTTATGTTGTCCCTTCTCTCTTTAGTTGTCCATGGCTGTTTTTTTTTGCAAGTAGAGCTCTTGCCCCTCAGGGGTATAAGCTGGTTCTGTATCACATTAAATTCTTTTCTGAACACCTCCCACTGATCATCTGCTGTTTTACCCATTAACAGATTTGCCCAGTTTACTGTGGACAGTCTCTGTCTCATCCTGTTGAAGTTGCCCTGAACTAACACTAGAATCTTAGTAGCTGTTTCACGTTTCTCCCTTTCAAACATAATGTGGAACTCGATCATGTTATGATCGCTGTTAGATAAATGTTCACGCACTGTGAGGCTGTTGACTAAATCTGGCTCATTACTAAATCTAATATGGCCTGCCCCCTTGTTGGTTCTAGAACATATTGTTGCAGAAAATCATCCTGAACACACGCGAGAAATTCACCCGAGATGACGATAGAGACCAAAGTGCCGTTTGCCCCTCTCAGTGTGGCCCTGAAGGACTGTGTCCAGGCTGAAGTTCTGTTCCCGCCGTACGATCCTCCCCCAGATTGTCCTTTCTGAGCTCCAGCCAGGTGATGCTAAACACTCAGGTGGGAAAGACAAAAATCTACAACAATGTGCTTAAAACAAAACTGATTTATTTCACATATATCCAGAATATTAAACTCCAGCCCAGTTACAGGGGTTATCATCCGCAGAAACAAACCCCAACTGTTAGAATGAACATGGTTCAGTCCTGGATGTAATTAACAGCAGCAATAACAGCAGAATCCAACCCCTGCACTCACTTGTGAACTCGTTGGTGTGCCAGCAGGTTGGATGACTGAGTGAATCCCTTCCCACACACGGAGCAGGTGAATGGCCGCTCCCCAGTGTGAAGTCGCTGGTGTGTCAGCAGGCTGGAGTGCTGAGTGTATACCTTCCCACACTCAGAGCAGATGAACGGCCTCTCCCCAGTGTGAACTCGTTGATGTCTCAGCAGGTTGCCGACCAGAGTGAATCTCTTCTCACATACAGAGCAAGTGAACGGCCTCTCCCCAGTGTGAACTCGCTGGTGTGTCAAAAGGTCGGATGACTGAGTGAATCCCTTCCCACACACGGAGCAGGTGAACGGCCCCTCCCCAGTGTGAACTCGCTGGTGTCTCACCAGCTCTGCAGAACTTTTAAAGCTGTCCCCACAGTCAGAGCATTTAAAAGGTCTCTCCCCAGTGTGAATGAGCTGGTGTGTTCGGAGCGGGGATGAGTGAGTGAAACCCTTCCCACACACGGGGCAGGTGAACGGTCTCTCCCCAGTGTGAACTCGCTGGTGTGTCAGCAAGTGGGATGACTGAGTGAATCCCTTCCCACATACGGAGCAGGTGAACGGCCTCTCCTCGGTGTGACTGCGTCGATGAGTTTCCAGCTGGTACGGGTACTTGAATCGCTTCCCACAGTCCTCACATTCCCACGGTTTCTCCATGGTGCGGGTGTCCTTGTGTCTCTCCAGGTTGGACGATCAGTTGAAGCCTCCTTCACACACAGAACACGTGTACGGTTTCTCCCCGCTGTGAACGGTGCGATGTTTTTTCAGGCTGTGCAACTGGTTAAAGCTCTTTCCACAGTCAGTGCACTGGAACACTCTCACTCGGGTGTTTGTGTCTCGGTGCTTTTCCAGTCACACTGATGTTTGAAATCTTTTCCCACACACAGAAGAGACAAACATTTCTCCTTCCACGTTCAAAAGCCGATGATAGTCGGGTCCTGATGAATGGAGTGACTCTGTCAGATCTTGATATGATGTTTGGTTTGAGTTTGCGGTGTGTAAATGCTGCCCTTCTCACAGCCTGTAAAAGGAGTTTCCAAAAGCCATGACTGTGAGTCCAGGATAGAAATTGACAAGATTCTCTCCTCCTGGTTCCTGGACAAGGGGGCTGCGCATGCGCCCTGCTGCCCCCTGAGCCTGTCAAGATGGCGGCCGTTAACCCGGGCCTGTCACCGGGAGAAAGCCCCGCAGCTGCCGCCCCGCTCGGGGCAAACGCCCGGCCCGGAGGCTCTTGTTCGGGGCCTGAGGCCCACCCCGGGTGTTTGTGAAGCGGATAATGTTGAGTGTTTTAATAATGGGGCCTGGGGCCGCACTCGGGATGTGTGCAGCCCGGGTCCCCCCGGGGTTTATTAACCCGCTCCCTGAGCTCTCTCGATAGCAAAATACTGCAGATGCTGGAAATCCGAAATAACAACAGAAAACGCTGGAAAAACTCAGCAGGCCAGGCAGCATCCGTGGAGAGAGAAAGAGAGTTGACGTTTCAGGTCGATGACCTTTCATCAGAACTGGGAAGAGCTGGAAATCAAATAGATTTAAGGCCAGGGTAAAGCTGGGAAAAGGGGGAGGGGATAAAGGAACAAAGGAGGAGATGAAGAGACATTAAGAGACATTAAGAGATATGCAAGGCTAGAGGTGGTGTTAATGTGACAGATTAAGGCTGAATGAAGTGTGAAATCTACTGGCAGAATGAAGGACAGCTGCCAGCTTCTAGGAGGAAAAAAAAGGTGGGGGGGGACAAATAAAAGGGTGGATAAAATAAAATATAAATGTGATTGGAGCTGAGGTTATGATCTAAAATTGTTGAACTCGATATTGAGTCCAGAGGGCTGTAGCGTGCCTAAACGAAAGATGAGGTGCTGTTCCTCGAGCTGGTCATCGACCTGAAACGTCAACTCTCTTTCTCTCTCCACGGATGCTGCCTGGCCTGCTGAGTTTTTCCAGCGTTTTCTGTTGTTATCCCTGAGCTCTCTCACCTGATGTGTCAGCGGCTGCTGCCAAGGTCCGCGCATGCTCAGCTCACACTGCCCGGGTGATTGACGGGAGCTCCGGACCAATAGGAAGAGCGGGGCGGGACTGGAGGACCGAGCGGGCGGCGGGTCCTCCAACCAATCGGAGTGTGAGAGGGGCGGGGCTTGACCTTTAAACCTGAACAACAGAAGGTGAGCTGAGCATGCGCGGACCTTGGCAGCAGTCGCTGACACACCAGGTGAGAGAGCTCAGGGAGCGGGTTAATAAACCCCGGGGGGACGCGGGCTGCACACACCCCGAGTGCGGCCCCAGGCCCCATTATTAAAACACCCATGGTTCCAGGGTTGGAATCCCCATGTACAGTCCCAGGGCTGGAATCCGGCACCCGGAAGTGGAATTTCAGCCTCAGTGTTACAAGTTTCATCGGTTACAGGCTGGAGAGAGGAATCATTCAAACTGACCCAGAGCTGTGTGATTGGTTCAGTCTGTGGATCACTGACGGGCCCTTTTAAATTTGAGTGGTCAGGTATTCAAATTCCCAGTAATCTAATCCCGGATATGAAAGTGGGGAGAGCTGTGTTTAAATCAAAGAGTCTCCTTGGAGATTCTCTGAGTGAAGGACCTGGTCGGCTTGAAACAGCTGAAAAATCGGTTAAAAATGTCCAATTAGCAGTTTTTGACCAATATCGACTCCCACAGGGATGGGGAATTCTAGAATAAGGAAGGAACCGGTCAGGATTTGAAAGGTCTTTGCAAAGGATTCGAGGGACTCTCCCATTTGGGATCTTTCTTTATTTCATCCACTCGAGGAGTTCGATAACAGGCTTCCTCCTGTGAATGTAGAGCTGGATTAGTGGGCTGTGACGTGTTTACTTGTTCATCTTTTGTTAAATACATTTGGTGAGTGAATTTAAATTTAAAACCAGGTTTGCAGGCGTGATGCTCTATTCACACATTAAAAGTGAGAGCGATGCTGTGGGACACATGCTAAGTCCAGTAGCTGAAAATGATTAACAGCCTGGGTTTTGTGTTTAGTGATCACCATGTACAGTCCCAGGGTTAGAATCCCCACGTGTGAAGGAACATTGTATAGAAACTAGAATTGTCTGTTCTGAATTTCTATCCTGTACTTACAGTGATGACTTTTGTAAACTCCTTTTACAGGGTATTAGAAGGGGAGGATTTACAGACGGGAAACTCAAACCAAACATCATGTCAAGATCTGACAGAGTCACTCCATTCATCAGGACCTGAATATCTTCGGCCTTTGAATGTGGAAGGAGAAATGTTTGTCTGTTCTGTCTGTGGGAAAAGATTTCAAACATCAGTGTGACTGGAAAAGCACCGAGACACACACACCCGAGTGAGAGTGTTCCAGTGCACTGACTGTGGGAAGAGCTTTAACCAGTTACACAGCCTGAAAAACATCGCACCATTCACAGCGGGGAGAAACCGTACACGTGTTCTGTGTGTGGACGAGGCTTCAACCGATTGTCCAACCTGGAGAGACTCAAGGACACCCGCACCACGGAGAAACCCTGGAAATGTGGGGACTGTGGGAAGGGATTCATTTCCCCATCCCAGCTGGAAAATCATCAACGCAGTCACACCGGGGAGAGACCATTCACCTGCTCCGTGTGTGGGAAGGGAGTCACTCAGTCAGCCAACCTGCTGACTCACCAGCGAGTTCACACTGGGGAGAGGCCGTTCACCTGCTCCGTGTGTGGGAAGAGATTCACTAATTCAGCCCACCTTCTGAGACACCAGCGAGTTCACACTGACGAGAGACCTTTTAAATGCTCTGGATGTGTGAATTGCTTTAAAAGCTCTGAGGAACTGATTCAGCACCAGCGAGTTCACACTGACGATAAACCATTCAGTTGCTCTCACTGTGGGAAGAGGTTCAGGTGTTCATCCAATCTCATTGTACACAAGCGCACTCACACTGGGGAGAGGCCGTTCACCTGCTCTGAGTGTGGGAAGGGATTCACTTGTTCATCCACCCTGCTAAGACACCAGCGAGTTCACACTGGGGAGAGGCCATTCACCTGCTCTGTGTGTGGGAAGTGATTCACTCAGTCATCCGGTCTGCTGACACACCAACGAATTCACACTGGGGAGAGGCCGTTCACCTGCTCCGTGTGTGGGAAGGGATTCACTCAGCCATGCGGTCTGCTGACACACCAACGAATTCACACTGGGGAGAGGCCGTTCACCTGCTCCGTGTGTGGGAAGGGATTCACTCAGCCATGCGGTCTGCTGACACACCAACGCACTCACACTGGGGAGAGGCCGTTCACCTGCTCTGAGTGTGGGAAGGGATTCACTCAGTCATCCGGTCTGCTGACACACCAGCGAGTTCACACTGGGGAGAGGCCGTTCACCTGCTCTGAGTGTGGGAAGGGATTCACTCAGTCATCCGGTCTGCTGACACACCAACGCACTCACACTGGGGAGAGGCCGTTCACCTGCTCCGTGTGTGGGAAGGGATTCACTAAATCATCCCACCTGCTGAGACACCAGCGAGTTCACAAGTGACTGCAGGAGTTAGATTCTGATGTTATTGCTGCTGTTAATCACATCCAGGACTGAACTGTGTTCATTCTGACAGTTGAGGTTTATTTCTGCTGATGTTAATAACCCTATAACTGGGCTGGAGTTTAATATTCTGGATTTATAGCTGATTGACTTGTCGGGGCTGCAGTGTCCCTTTAAGAACCGCTGTCTGATCTTTCCCCTTAATTCAGGACTTTCATAAGAAATTATTTGACAATAAAATTATGAATTTTACTTTAACCCTAAATTGACCTTTGGTACAAAATCTACAATTCAGTATCTGAAAGGTTCCAGCTGATTAACATCTCCAATTAGAAAGTGCTGATTAATCCTCGCTGACAATTCTTACTGACTTGCACATTACACACAGTGGCACCTCCATTATCCACCAGAAAGAAGGGGAATGGGAATTGGTGGAGAATCGAGAGTCCCCAAATGTTGCCCCTCCCGTCTGGTACAGCAATCCCCTCGGCACAGGAATGGAGACAAGTCCAATCCAAGTAACAGGCTGAGTTTAATCTTTCTGGGCCTGTGGGGTTGGTTTATATCAGACAGGAGGAGATTGGTGTCCGTGACTGTGGGGCTGGTTTATATCAGACAGGAGGAGATTGGTGTCAGTGACTGTGGGGTTGGTTTATATCAGACAGGAGGAGATTGGTGTCAGTGACTGTGGGGTTGGTTTATATCAGACAGGAGGAGATTGGTGTCAGTGACTGTGGGATTGGTTTATATCAGACAGGAGGAGATTGGTGTCAGTGACTCATAGAAGATAGGAGCAGGAGTAGCCCATTCGGCCCCTCTAGCCTGCTCTGCCATTCAATGCGATCATGGCTGATCATCCAAATTCAGTACCCTGTCCCTGCTTTCTCCCCATATCCCTTGATCCCTTTAGCCTTAAGAAATATATTCAACTCCTTCTTGAATCTATTTCATGAATTGGCCTCTACTGCCTTCTGTGGCAGAGAATTCCACAGGTTCACCACTCTCTGGGTGAAGAAATTCCTCCTCATTTCTGTCCTAAATGGCTTACCCCTTATCCTTAGACTGTGACCCCTGGTTCTGGACTCCCCGACCATCGGGAACATCCTTCCTGCATCTAGTTTGTCCTGTCCTGTCAGAATTTTCTAAGTTTCAATGAGATCCCCTCTCATTCTTCTAAACTCCAGCGAGTATAAGCCCAATCCACCCAATCTCTCTTCATACGTCATTCCTGCCATCCCAGGTATCAGCCTTGTGAATCTTCGCTGAACTCCTTCCATGGCAAGAACATCCTTCCTCAGATAAGGCGACCAAAACTGCACACAGTACTCAAGGTGTGGTCTCACCAAGGCCCTGTACAACTGCAGCAAGACATCCTTGTTCCTGTACTCAAACCCTCTCGCTATGAAGGCCAACATACCATTTGCCTTCTTAACCGCCTGCTGCACCTGCATGCTTACTTTCAGCGACTGGTGCACAAGGACACCCAGGTCTCGTTGCACTTCCCCTTCTCCCAATCTATTGCCATTCAGATAATAATCTGCCTTTCTGTTTTTGACACCAAAGTGGATAACCTCGCATTTATCCACGTTATATTGCACCTGCCACGCTTCTGCCCAATCACCCAACCTGTCCAAATTATCCTGGAGTTTCTCGGCATCCTCCTCGCAGCACACATGCCCACCCAGTTTTGTGTCGTCTGCAAACTTGGAGATATTACATCTAGTTCCCTTGTCTAGATCATTAATATATATTGTGAATAGCTGGGGTCCAAGGACCGATCCCTGCAGTACCCCACTAGTCACTGCCTGCCACTCGGAAAAAGACCCGTTTATTGCAACTCTTTGCTTTCTGTCTGCCAACCAGTTCTCTATCCAAGTCAATACCTTGCCCCCAATCCCATGTGCCTTAACTTTACACGCTAATCTCTTAAGCGGCTGGGGCTGGTTTATATCAGACAGGAGGAGATTGGTGTCAGTGACTGTGGGTTTGGTTTATATCAGACAGGAGGAGATTGGTGTCAGTGACTGTAGGTTTGGTTTATATCAGACAGGAGGAGATTGGTGTCAGTGACTGTGGGGCTGGTTTATATCAGACAGGAGGAGATTGGTGTCAGTGACTGTGGGTTTGATTTATATCAGACAGAAGGAGATTGGTGTCAGTGACTGTATCTAACCCATACTGTACCTGCCCTGGGAGTGTTTGATGGGACAGTGTAGAGGCAGCTTTACTCTGTTTCTGACCCGTGCTGTACCTGCCCTGGGAGTGTTTGATGGGACAGTGTAGAGGGAGCTTTACTCTGTATCTAACCCGTGCTGTACCTGCCCTCAGGGTGTTTAATGGGACTTGGAAGAATGAGAGGTGATCTCACTGAAACATATCAGACTCTGAGTGGGATTGACAGGGTAGATGCTGAGAGGTTGTTTCCCCTGGCTGGAGTGTCTAGAACTAGGGGGCATAGTCTCAGAATAAGGGGTCAGCCATATAAGACAGATGAGGAGGAATTTCTTCACTCAGAGGGTTGTGAATCTTTGGAATTCTCTGCCCCAGAGGGCTGTGAATGCTGAGTCTTTCAGTATATTCAAGGCTGAGATCGATAGATTTTTGCACTCTAGGGGAATCAAGGGATATGGAGATCGGGCAGGAAAGTGGAGTTGTGGTCAATGATCAGCCATGATCTTATTGAATGGTGGAGCAGGCTCGAGGGGCAAAAGCATGGATTCCAACCTTGGGACTGTACATGGGGATTCTAACCCTGGGAATGTACATGGGGATTCTAACCCTGGGACTGTACATGGGGATTCTCACCCTGGGACTGTACATGGGGATTCTAACCCTGGGACTGTACATGGGGATTACAACCCTGGGAATGTACATGGGGATTCCAACCCTGGGAATGTACATGGGGATTCTAACCCTGGGACTGTACAAGGGGATTCCAACCTTGGGACTGTACAAGGGGATTAGAACATAAGAAATAGGAGCAGGAGTAGGCCATTCGGCCCTTCAAGCCTGCTCCGCCATTCAATGAGATCATGGCTGATCTTCTGCCTCAACTCCATTCACCGGCCCTATCGCCATATCCCTTGATGCCCTTACTAGTCAGAAATCTATCGACTTCTGTTTTGAATATACCCAATGACTGAGCCTCCACAGCCCTCTGGGGTAGAGAATTCCAAAGATTCACCACCCTCTATGTGAAGAAATTTCTCCTCATCTCAGTCCTGAATGGCCTACCCTTTATCCTGAGGCTGTGGCCCCTGGTTCTGGACTCTCCAGCCAAGGGAAACATTCTCCCAGCATCCACCCGATCAAGCCCTGTAATAATTTTGTATGCTTCAATGAGATCCCCTCTCATTCTTCTGAATTCAAGAGAATACAGGCCTAGTTTACTCAACCTCTTCTCATACGGCAGTCCCGCCATCCCAGGAATCAATCTCGTGAACCTTCATTGGACTCCCTCTGTGGCAAGTATATCCTTCCTTAGGTAAGGAGACCAAAATTGTACACAGTACTCCAGGTGCGGTCTCACCAAGGCCCTATATAATTGGAGTAAAACATCTTTACTCCTGTACTCAAATCCTCTTGTAATGAAGGCCAGCATACCATTTGCCTTCCTAATGGCTTGCTGCACCTGCACATTCACATTCAGTGGCTCATGTACAAGGACGACCAGGTCCCTTTGAGCATCTGCATTCCCCAATCTTTCACCATTTAGGAATTACTTGGCCTTTCTGTTTTTTCTACCAAAGTGGATAACTTCACATTTATCCACATTATATTCCATCTGCCATGTTCTCGCCCACTCACTGAGCCTGTCGAGATCCCCTTGAAGCCTCTTCACATCCTCTTCACAACTGTCACTGCCACCTAGCTTTGTATCATCAGCAAATTTGGAAATGTTACATTTAGTCCCCTCATCCAAATCATTGATATAGATTGTGAATAGCTGGGGCCCAAGCACCGATCCTTGCGGTACCCCACTAGTCACAGCCTGCCATCCTAAAAAATACCTGTTTATCCCTACTCTTTGTTTTCTGTCTGTTAACCAATTCTCAATCCATGCTAGTATATTACCCCCAATTCCCTGTGCCCTAATTTTGTTCACCAACCTCTTGCGTGGGGCCTTATCGATTCTAACCCTGGGACTGTATATGGGGATTCCAACCCTGGGACTGTACATGGGGATCAGAGCTCTCTTCTCCCCAGGTCTGTTCTAACAAGCTGCGACTACACTGGCGATATTTATATTTAACTTGTTTACTACATTATTGACCTGGCCCTGCCCAAACCATAACCACAAGGATATCTGTGCATTGTTCTGACTGTGACCACAAGGCTGTGTCACTATCACACACACACACCGTTTCCTTCTTTCACATCTCCATACACAGACCATCTCTTTACACATCCCCTTTCTACACAATTGCAGCCGACATGAGCAAGGACGTGAGGCTCATTAAAAGACACACTCATTTCATGACAGCAAAGGTTACACTGGGACTAATCTTCAGTTATTTTCCATTACAGGCAAAATGCCGAGCGGTCCAGCAGCACATGGCACCTTAACAGAGTCTCATCGGCCTACAATATAGAGCTGGAGGATGGGCCGTGATCTGTTTACTTGTTCATCTCTTGTTCAATACATTTACTGAGTGCATTTAAATTTAAAACCAGGTTCTGCGGCATGATGCTATATTCACACATCGAAGTGAGAGAGATGCTGTGGTTCACACGTGAAGTCCAGTAGCTGAAAGTGATTAACAGACTGGGTTTTGTGTTTAGTGATCCCGGGCATGTTACCGATACCTTCCCTGGATATTAAGGCTAGGAGAGGCACTCTGGAAGGTTTGGGGAGCTGGGACTTGTCCATGAGAGTAACCGAAGGTATGAGAACTGAAATAATCTAGAGTTAGAAAGGAGAAAAGGCCCAAAAATGGAGCAGTCAGTAACAGGACATCAATTAGTCTCCTCTTATCTTGGAGAAATCAAATACTCAACACACGGTGTTTGAAACAAAGCTGATTTATTTGACAGGTATCAAAATATTAAACTCCAGCCCAGTTATCGGGTTATTAACATCAGCAGAAACAAACCCCAACTGTCAGAATGAACATGGTTCAGTCCTGGATGTGATTAACAGCAGCAATAACAGCAGAATCCAACCCCTGCCGTCACTTGTGAACTCGCTGGTGTTTCAGCAGGTTAGATGACTGAGTGAATCCCTTCCCACAGACTGAGCAGGGAAATGGCCTCTCCCCAGTGTGAATATGCCGGTGTGTCAGAAGGTGGGATGAACGAGTGAATCCCTTCCCACACGTGGAGCAGGTGAACGGTCTCTCCCCAGTGTGAGTGCGTTGGTGTTTCAGCAGATCCCTTCTGCTTTTAAAGCTCTGCTCACAGTCAGCACATTTAAATGGTCTCTTATCAGTGTGAACAAGTTGATGTACAGCGAGGGTGGATAACTGAGTGAATCCCTTCCCACACACGGAGCAGGTGAACGGCCTCTCCCCGGTGTGAGTGCGTTGGTGTTGCATCAGATGCTTTCTGCTTTTAAAGCTCTTCTCACAGTCAGAACATTTAAACGATCTCTTATTAGAGTGAACAAGTTGGTGTGCAGTGAGGCTGGAGGAGTTAGTGAATCCCTTCCCACACACGGAGCAGGTCAATGGCCTCTCCCCGGTGTGACTGCGTCGATGAGTTTCCAGCTCAGACGGGTAATTGAATCCCTTCCCACAGTCCCCACATTTCCAAGGTTTCTCCATGGTGCGGGCGTCCTTGTGTCTCTGCAGGTTGGACGATCAGTTGAAGCCTTGTCCACACACAGAACACGTGTACGGTTTCTCCCCGCTGTGAACGGTGCGATGTTTTTTCAGGCTGTGTAACTGGTTAAAGCTCTTTCCACAGTCAGTGCACTGGAACACTCTCACTCGGGTGTGTGTGTCTCGGTGCTTTTCCAGTCACAGTCACACTGATGTTTGAAATCTTTCCCCACAGACAGAACAGACAAACATTTCTCCTTCCACATTCAAAGGCCGATGATATTCAGGTCCTGATGAATTGAGTGACTCTGTCAGATCTTGACGTGATGTTTGGTTTGAGTTTCCCGTCTGTAAATCCTCCCCTTCTAATATCCTGTAAAAGGAGTTTACAAAAGTCATCACTGTAAGTACAAGATAGAAATTCAGAACAGACAATTCTAGTTTCTACGGAACATTCTTTCCTCTCTTTCTCCCCGAAAGCTATAAATTCCCGTCCCACACACTCTCCCTCCTCCCTGTGCTGAAATCCAAATCCATCGCACGATCACCAAATTTTTTCCTCTGCTCCTGAAGGTGCTGACACTGGCTGGGTTCAGTTCCACACTCACTCTCCTCCCCTGAAGGTGCTGACTCTGGCTGGGTTCAGTTCTACACTCACTGGTTCCCCTCCCTCTCCTCCCCTGAAGGTGCTGACACTGGCTGGGTTCAGTTCCACACTCACTGGTTCCCCTCCCTCTCCTCCCCTGAAGGTGCTGACACTGGCTGGGTTCAGTTCCACACTCACTCTCCTCCCCTGAAGGTGCTGACTCTGGCTGGGTTCAGTTCTACACTCACTGGTTCCCCTCTCTCCTCCCCTGAAGATGCTGAATCTGAATGGATTCAGTTCTACACTCACTGGTTCCCCACCTTTTGAATTGCTTTGGGCACGTTATTAAACAGACACAGCAGGCACACATTAATCTGATGGGAGATCACTGACACACGAGCAGCCAGCGGTGTGGAGCCTCCCGAGAGTCCGGCCCCTTTCCAGCCAGTATTTACAGGAGCTGGGACACGGAAAACAGTCTAATTAAAATCACTGATATATTTATTCACACAAACCAAGCCCCAAAATAATGAATAATTTCTCCTCCATTTACAGACGCTCCCTGATCAGTCTCCATTTCTCCTCCATTTACAGACGCTCCCTGACCAGTCTCCATTTCTCCTCCATTTACAGACGCTCCCTGACCA